>OU896718.1:29083432-29430932 GCA_918026855.4 Phaedon cochleariae | reverse complement strand
AAATAAATAAATAAATAAATAAATAAATAAATAAATAAATAAATAAATAAATAAATAAATAAATAAATAAATAAATAAATAAATAAATAAATAAATAAATAAATAAATAAATAAATAAATAAATAAATAAATAAATAAATAAATAAATAAATAAATAAATAAATAAATAAATAAATAAATAAATAAATAAATAAATAAATAAATAAATAAATAAATAAATAAATAAATAAATAAATAAATAAATAAATAAATAAATAAATAAATAAATAAATAAATAAATAAATAAATAAATAAATAAATAAATAAATAAATAAATAAATAAATAAATAAATAAATAAATAAATAAATAAATAAATAAATAAATAAATAAATAAATAAATAAATAAATAAATAAATAAATAAATAAATAAATAAATAAATAAATAAATAAATAAATAAATAAATAAATAAATAAATAAATAAATAAATAAATAAATAAATAAATAAATAAATAAATAAATAAATAAATAAATAAATAAATAAATAAATAAATAAATAAATAAATAAATAAATAAATAAATAAATAAATAAATAAATAAATAAATAAATAAATAAATAAATAAATAAATAAATAAATAAATAAATAAATAAATAAATAAATAAATAAATAAATAAATAAATAAATAAATAAATAAATAAATAAATAAATAAATAAATAAATAAATAAATAAATAAATAAATAAATAAATAAATAAATAAATAAATAAATAAATAAATAAATAAATAAATAAATAAATAAATAAATAAATAAATAAATAAATAAATAAATAAATAAATAAATAAATAAATAAATAAATAAATAAATAAATAAATAAATAAATAAATAAATAAATAAATAAATAAATAAATAAATAAATAAATAAATAAATAAATAAATAAATAAATAAATAAATAAATAAATAAATAAATAAATAAATAAATAAATAAATAAATAAATAAATAAATAAATAAATAAATAAATAAATAAATAAATAAATAAATAAATAAATAAATAAATAAATAAATAAATAAATAAATAAATAAATAAATAAATAAATTATAGCTGGGAAAGTGAAGTGGATCAAACAGCTAAGAAAATCAGAATATAACAAGAGAGATGAATACAGAAATCGTGCGGAAAAGTAACTCATCAGCACTAGTGCGTAAAGTAACCTTTCCGCAACTTCTTGAAGAACGTCGTTTCATATTTGAATTTGATTGGTTAGTATTTGCATCAATTATTTCCGGAATCCGGGGAAAGATCTTGAAAGTTTCCTGAGTTGTCCATTTTCAATTGGAATTACGTACACGGAAAAATGACGCTTGAAATGCATATTTGTTGACTGTCACAACTGCCAGTCTATAACGACTGTTGCTATAGGCAGAGATCAGTCAGATTTGGGTGACTGATCTCTGCTATAGGTACGTTCTGGTTTCAAAACGAAAAAAAAGGAAAAAGTCACTACCCACTTTCGCGAGTGAATCTCAACCGTTGTGTGAATTGCTTGATAGTTTTAGTGCATCATCCTTTTACCATTCAGCTCGTTAAATTCCATTCGAGTTCCATGAAAAAACTGCAAGTGAAACATGTCTCGGTGCGGTGTACGTGTTCTCACGTAATCCTCTGACGATTTAACAGCGAAAATCGAAAATGATTACGATCTCGATCGATACAACCGCAACTTCTGTCGAAAACCGAATGAAAAGCAATTCAATCGGCGGTTTTCCAAGTCCGTGAAATTTGTTTCGTTTCGCACAATCATCTCGAAGAGAATAAAAGAGGCCGGAGGAGTAATAGAATTAATGATATCAATTACGAATGGTGAATACGCTTTTCAGGTCTTTTAACGGCTTATAACGTTGGAATTTCAGTCACGGAATTTGTTGGATTTAAACTATTGAAATGTGTTTTTTTCTTAGTTTATTCAACTCAAATTGCTATACCAAAATCGTTGAAAATAACATATAAGGACTCACGGAAGGGGTGACCATGTTCATTGATGCATAGTTTTTGCTACTTACATTCGTTGATTTTTCAGCGTTGTCAATTTGGTTTTGATATAATGACATTACATTTATTTAGTTTTGGAATTGTATTTCATGCATGAGGTGAGTTATGATTCAAGGTGAAGGCGAGTGTCATAAACCCTGCTTGTACTGGATTGTTGCATAAATAATTTTTTCTACGGCCAATAAATGATGAAATGAAACCAAAAATCAATTCCAAACTATTTATAAGTACCTATATTTCAACACATTCCAACAACTCTATTCGATGATTATTGTCTGTATTTTTGACTTCTTCTGATTAGAAGTCATTTGATATTAGTCAAAAATTTCAAACAAGTATATGGAAGTATAGACCACTTGATTTTACCCAAATACGTGTTTCTATACCCCGAAAATTCGTTCCATAATGAAAAGTACGTGTTTTCATTTACTAAAATCTGTTTCATAAGGAAAATCCGAGTAGATAACACAGAGTTACAAAAAATGCGTTACCTAACACGTTATACGTACAATATTTTTCTGATTTTGCTGAAAATTTCGCATCAACAGAAATAATGACCAGTCCAAAATGAGTTCTACCGATTATGTACTCTTATGGTATGTCTCTTGTTCCATATATAATATGTTCATTTCGTAACTTGTGTTGAAATAAACATTTCATCTTCAGTTATTTTATACTCTACGCAACTGGTTACGTGAAGTAGGAAGTTTCAAAACTTCCGGCAGTTTCGAAAAGTGTCGAATTATATGTCGAAATAAGTCACTAGTCATGAAATATTTCACTTCAACGCAACTGGTTACGTTAAGCAAGGAGTACTTTATCTCACGAATCTCTGTTTGGTGATTACCCTCAGGAGAATTTTGTTGGTCTAGCTCTATAGTCATCGGATCCGCTTTTTCAATTGTTTTTCTGTGAATTATCAAATAATGGCACACGTTTACGAAAATAATAGACTTGTTGACATGCTTCCAATTCATGGTGAGTGTCGCCAAAGTGCAGCAGCCGCATTATTTCATTTGTACACGTAAGGATTCGCATTGAAAAATCATCCAGAAATCATCTCATGGAGCGCACGGAAGGATATTCCTATAATGTTCGTGGAACATCGCGCTTACCTAGGGAGGATAGAGAGGAAGGTAGGTGTCACGACATACAGGAGGACATATGCGAAGGACTGTATCACCCAAATCGAAGGCCGAAATGATAAATATAACATTTCCGTGATAGGGCCAATTCTATTGGTGAGTTCTTGAGCTTCGTTATTTTGCAATTTTGATGAGTGCCACCACATCCTTCTAAAAAATGCTCCACCTTTGAGAACACTCATTTAATTTGAATGCATTGCTGTACGTACTGGTATTTGTGTTTCTTTTTGGTTTCATTTCATTAATTTTCATTTCATTTGTTTTCATTTATTTGTCTAAGATAATATAAATTTGATTGATAGCTTTCTATAACAGCAGGTATATAAGTTTTCTTACATTCTACAAATTATTCAGAGGTGAGATCATCTAGACAAAAAATATCAAATAGTGATATTTGATTTTGATAGGAATGAAGATAGTTACAAAAATTTACAATATGTTTTGCATTCTTATAGCTACATATTAGAATTGGGACACCTAGGTGAAAACACACCTGTCTGGAATGGAAATGTTTGAAAAGTACATGAATTTTTTTAGTGAAAATGATTGAGGTGAACTGTTCATATGTTTATATGACATGATTTAAAGTATGTGGAGAAACTAAAAGTATTTGCATTATCCTAAGAAAATATAATTAGAATTTCGAATAATTTTGGAAAATATGTATGTGAGGAAGGGCTTATTTGACGGATGGCATTCTCCTTTGACTCCTTAAACAACCTTCAAAATCGGCTGGTGAAATGATCTCAAACCGAAATTGGAATTCGCGGTTGATATTAGCACCAATTGCACAATGGGGCGCTTGATCGACCTAAAGTGACGTCAGCACAGGGCACAGGCCTTATTGTATCGGTGGTAAAGTTGCTAATGATATGCGGTTGTCATGTTCCTTCATGATCATGATACGCCACTGGATAGCGTTTTCATCGAGTGTTCGTCGATCGAATCTCAAAAAACAAACGATAGGTAGATCGAATCGAAACTGGAGCGAAATGATAATGTGACGAAAGGTCGTTTAATAAAACATGTCGAAGTCGTAGTGCCTGCTGGTTTGATTCTCGTTTCCACATAGAGAAACGAAACATGTGAAATAGATGAGATGAATCAGTTAGTGCTGCATTGCAGGAAATGGAAATAGGAGCAAATGAATGATTCATGTTGTAGCGTTGTAGCTCTAGTAACGGAGAAGGAAAAATGGAAAAGAGGAGGGTTAAAATCTACAAACATTTATATGATGAACAAACACAAATATGCTGTTACCAACAATATGTGCGGAAATACATCATAACTGGGTATAATGAGTGAATATGTGAAATGAGTGAATTGAATTCATTTGAAATGTAGGTATACATTTCGGCGTCAATTAGTGAAATCCGTCATTCCCTGAAATGCCTAGTCATTTCACGTATTGTCGGCAAACAGCGTAACAACGTAACTTCCATTTTCAGCCGTTACTCTGTTGCTGAGGTTGAGGAAGGAAAATATCCTTTCTGCATATGCATACGAAGAGAGACTGTTTTTCCGCCTAAATGAACCGTCTTCCTAGAAAGTATATTTTTCAGAAAATTACTTGAGAGAACAGAAGAGACTACTGCTTCTACCTAAGCTTACTCGGCCCATCTTGAAACTATTAGGCAAACGGTGTAAGAAATTTAGAGTTACGCTGTTTGCCGGCAATAGGTGAAATGACTAGGCATTCCAGAGAATGACGGATTTCACTGTTTGACGCCGACATACATAATATTCAATCAGTATAGTACTTGATGCTTGATGATGTACATGGGCTTACGGATTCAACTGGTCAGTACTGTCAGAAGTTCCACTGACTGTACTGAAAATCTGCATTACGAAATATAAAATAAAAATACAGTGCTGTAATCATATATACGTATTAATAATCAATACGGATAATCTCTATCTGTTTCCATAGCGAAACATGAAGCCGATTTTTGAAGACAAATGACTATCCATAAGGAAAAGTTTTGAAACGATCAGACACATACTGCTTTGATTGAAAGGCTAGTAAACGTCATTGTCCACCGAAACGCATGTCTTTGATGACTACACTATAATAGCGCATGGCGCATGCGTATCATGCCACCAAATCCTTATGGATATTCATTTGTTTCACATTTTTGGCTTCATCCTGGCACCCGTTATGATCCGTATTGTTTATTAATATGTATATGGCTGTAATTCGGATCACGTTTTCATCAGTAATCAGCAGCAGTTGATCACATGGTGATATTTGTTAGTTGTCAGGTTGTCTCTTCGGTAGTGTTTCTTGAATTTTTTTTGACTTCGGAATGAAAAATCAGCAGATTCAGTACTGTCAGTTGAATTCGGAATATAGCCCCAGTAGGCATAATATGCTTCAGTTACCAGAGTAATACCATACTCCAGTTACCATGCTTACCTTGTTTACTCACAATGTTTGAATCAGCAGTAGTCTAGGTGGTGACGTCAGGTGCTATTCACGTTAAATTTCTAGCCGTTTATCGTGGCAATATTGATGATTTCAGGACCTTGAAATCGACTGAAATAATCTAAAAAATATTGAATTGAAAAGTAGTTGAGTGATGATTTTATTCGAAAAAAAAAATGATCCACTTTTTTTATGATCTGGTTCCCACGAAAAGGGATATCATGTAATTTTCAGAGAACATCGTGAGAACCAGAAAAAATAAGGTAGGAATTAGTGTTCTCCTTGAATTTCTGGAGGTTATATCCCTCGGGGAACACCTCCCTTGGCAATGTGTTCCAGAGCCTCGCTGTTCGTTGGATGAACGAGTCTTCAGAAAGAGATGTTATGCAGGTCTCCAAAGTGACCACGGTGGGGTGCGAGGCCTCAACTCGACAGGTTAATATTGCGGGGAGCTCCAAGGGAGGAACAATTGTTGATATTTCAGGAGAGCAACGTCCTTGAAAATATCTATAAAATAGAGCCAGATCGCCAACTTTTCTGCGGTGTTTCAGAGAAGTGAGTGAGTTTGTGAGCGAGGCATCACCCACGAGACGAATTGCCCTTTTTTGGACAGAATCCAACAGTTTCAGGGTATGTTTGGGTGCTGCACTCCGAATATGGGAAGATTATTCCAGGAGAGGTCGGATCTGTGCCTTATAGATCATAAACAGCTGACTGGAAGTGAAATAGCTCCTGGCCCGAAACAGAAAACCAAGTTTTTGGGATGCACTTTGTAGCAATTGATCTCACGTGAAAGGTTATTGCTGATAGTAATGCCAAGCATCGAAATGGATGTCTTCGAAGGTATGGTTACTCCAGACAAGCTTATGTTGGGCACAGTGAGATAGGCTTGTCTAGTGGAAAGGCATGCTTGTGATTTGTTCGCATTGAAGTCTACCAAGTTATTGGATCCCCATTTGAAAATTGTTGCCAACATTTCTTCCTCGTTCGTTTCTGATTTGCCTGGCTGGTATTGGAGGCCTGGAAGGGAAGGCGGCATGGAGAGTACTATCATCCGAGAAGCTGTGTACTGGACATGAAGTTGCTTCCAACAAATCGTTGATATGGAGTAGAAATAGTGTTGGTGCTAGAATTGATCTTTGCGTAACATCAGCATTTATGATATTAGTCAGACTTCGTCGACCACTACATGAAGAGACCTGTTTGAGAGAAAACTAGCTAACAGAGAACATAGCTGGGGAGGCGAACCATAACCGTGGTGCCAGATTCGATCAAAGGCATTTGATATCAAGTGCCACGGCTAAGGTTTCACCATATTTTGCAATAGATTGCTGCCATATATGTGAGACGTAAGCGAGCAGGTCACCAGTTGATCTCTGATGCCGGATGCCATATTGCATATCGTTGAAAATACCTGAATGTTCCAGGTATTTCATGCCTATTTATAAAAAAATAATGTGACGCTTTGAGCGGAAAATGAAAAACGAGAAGAAACCTTCCTGCGGTCAATTAGGTGGGCGAAGATCGAAGATCTCGCAGCCCAAAGATGTTCGTATGCCCGCTGAGAATCGGCAGGTGGCAATCCAATGCATTATATCTAGTACTCTTCGCTCTCTAACTCCGTCATTAACTCAAAATTGGCGTGGACGGGAAAAATACTGCCCGGGAAGCGATCACCGACATATAGACTAATCTAGATCGCCAATTTTATAAGTAAAAAGGTGAGCCACTCAGTAGATCGAGCTGGTGAATCTGATTCATGCGCATTTAGCATCTGTCATGTTACAATCTTGAATCCGATGAACACAGGCGGCGAAGGAAAAAGTTGGGAGGGGTCTACTATGGAATATTGATGAACCATACATAAAGTAGTGAGAAACGAATGAAATATTCCATATTCAGGTCTCATAGCTTCTAAATACTCAGATTTGGGAACTTTATTATTGAAGCTTCACAAAGCTGTCTGGCATAAAATGATCTGAAAATAATTATCCTTCCTGGGTGGCTAAGGTTTAGAAAGGGTTCCTTTTGAATCCGTGCTACTTGCGTACGTCCGGCTTGCGTACAAGGGGCGTAACTGTCCAAGATGCGTACAACAAGAGATCGGTTAAAATCGTTTATTTTTTCAAGGGAGCGCTGTTGCCAAACTCAAAATTTAAATAACAAGTACTGTTGGTAAATTTAATACTTTTCATATAAAATATTGATAATAAAATTATAGTATGAACAATAATATATATATGTGTATATTTTACCTAACACTGGTAGGTGGTAGAAAATAAGCTGGTGTTTATAAAAGCTTTCTTACCAAAATAGCGTCCACTGTCGTCAAAATATGTTTAAATAAGATTAAGAAAATATTAGAGTGCCTTCTTTAGTTATTTTAATCACTTTAGATTTTTCTGAAATTACACTAACAACAATTTAATGATTATCTCCTTCGACTGTTGTGACATTACATTATGGTTAAATTATTTTGCTATGTGGTATTAAAGGCTTTATTTCTTTATCCCGATGGAATCAGGATTAAAAAACCCAAGATTTAAAACCATATGTTTAAGATGTACTTTTCCCACCTTCATAGAAAATTAAAAATCCCTTCTGCATATAAAAGGAAGCTATCTCAAAAAAAAATTTAGTACCAGTTAAGTTTTCTGAAACTGCACTTCGCAAAAATGGAATCGCTGCAAATTACGAATACGACGAAGGGTAAACCTTCGGCAATTTTCAAAGGATTTCAGTATAGAAAGCATAGAGTGAACAAGGATGAAGTCGTTAGTTGGCTGTGCGTGAAACAAAAATCCGAAAGATGCAATGGAAATTTGAAAACCAAGAACGGGGTAGTTTTGTCTACAACTGACCATTGCTGCAAAACAAATCCAGTGGACCTCGAGGTGAAATTGAAGATAAATAACGCCAAGAAAAGAGCCAGAGAAAGTGAAGAACCAATATCGAAAATCTACAAGGAAGAAGTCGAACCACTTTTAAGCCAAGGATTGGATTTTGTTGTCAAAGTTCCAGTGTTTTCATCGGTGAAGTCGTCACTATACAGCGCAAGATATAAGGAACAGGGAAAATCTTCAGAACCAGAAACAGCAGCAGAAATTCAGTTACCGGAAGATATTTTCACCATTCCAAACGGAACTTTTCTATTGGCGGATGATGGGGCCGAAGAGAGGATGATAGTTTTATCCACTACTTTTGGGAGACAGCTGCTGTCATCAAAACGAAGTTTTTTTATGGATGGCACATTCAAATCCTGCAGCAGGCAGTTCAATCAACTGTACACTGTGCACGCAGATATAGGGAGTACCTTAGAAGAAACGAATATTCTCCCAGTAAACACGCCAGCTAGTTTGCTGCCAGTCCTAAGCCTGGATTAAGTGTGAAGGGAAGACATTTCACAGATATACATACATAGTATGTATTAAAGTTTATACTATAATTTTATTATCAATATTTTATATGAAAAGTATTAAATTTACCAACAGCACTTGATATTAAAATTTTGAGTTTGGCAACAGCGCTCCCTTGAAAAAATAAACGATTTTAACCGATCTCTTGTTGTACGCATCTTGGACAGTTACGCCCCTTGTACGCAAGCCGGACGTACGCAAGTAGGAAGACACCTTCCTTTTAGTCTCAAACCATTAATTTATCTTATTATTAGGAATTCCATAATCATTATTGAATGGGTAAACTTTTAATCCAAAATCGTCTAAAATAAATGAGCAGGTATGGCACCTCAAGCCTGATCTCAAATTCTTCACAGCTGAATACAAAACATGCATGATTCCATTTGATTTAAATAATTGCTCAACAGATTAAAATATCACCGATGAAAAGAAATCTCTTCAGTATTATTAATCGTGGAATTCTTACACCAAAGAACAAACTACTACATATTTCCTGGGATTTGCGAAAATCCGAGAAAATTAATAACACCACTCAATTTTGATATTATTTTTCTCAAGCCGACCCCTGATGGCATGAACAAAATACTTGTAAGCCAACGCCATCCACCTTGCCGCCACCTAAGAACAAAATGGATGCTAGGTTGATTTCGATACCACGTCAAAGTCATGAACGACAGCTTGGGGGGGTTCCTTCGTATTTAATGCAACTGACCCTTGATTTTCGGGTTGCTGGGATTTGACTACTAGCACTTAAAGATGGCAAACTATCGATGGTACTATCGATAGTATAGATAGTTTTCAAAAAACTATCGATAGTGGAGCAATGGACCAATGTACTTGAAAAATCCTGGTTATGGCCGTTATGGGTCTCTGTATTGAAAAAGAAGATTCAATGAATTGCTATATAAAAAAAGATTCTCAGTGATAACGTAACAAGAGACAAGGCGACGCAATTATTGTCAATGTCAATGTTATCAAATTTCTTCATCTCTGCACTCTGAGCTGCACCTGAACCTTGATGTTGATGTCTGCGCCTTAAATTTAATCACTTTCAACCAAATCAGGAATAAAGTAAGTATTTTTTTTTCTAACTTTTTTAGGTCGAGTCGTCTGTCTGCTGTCACCTTCAATTCCCTTGTCACTTGTCAGTTGTCAATGTCCTTGGACTCCTTGGTTGGCAGGGGTGTTAAATAATCCATCTCCACAAGCCAATTTCTGTGGTCAATTCAGTGAAATTATATGTTCTACGTCGAATGTCACAATTTTCGGATTGGATCGATAGTTATCGATAGTATCAATCAATCAATCAAATCAATCAATCAATCAAAAGTGTACTTTATTGTAATAAAATTTGTGTAATGTATAATAACAAACATGGTATAGATCAAAAATAAAATGAAAAATGAAACAGAATATCAGAATTTCAGCATATTTTTGATGATCAATATTTTATCATCAACACCAAAGAACTAAAGTACTACCGATAAAATCAGTTCAAGAAATGTAATCAGTTAAAAATTGAACTATCGAAACTATCGATAGTCAATACAATCGATAGTTTGCCACCTCTACTAGCAGTCTGTGGAAGCGATCGACACGAGGTTGCCGGAAAATATCGCGGTTTTTCGACCATCAATCAAGTTGGCCAGATACAGTGGCGGGTCGCACGGAATTTTTTTTTATCAAGCATAGAGATCAGTAGGTTGTCGTGCATGGAAGGCAGGAACTAGAAGGATTCATTTTGGTTATCTACACCGCGGAAAAGACATCACATTCTATAAGGACATCCGTGGAACCGCTGCCAAATCGATGATTCAAGTGGATTTTTCGGATAAAACAACTTATTCATTTCGTCGAAAATAGCTAATAGCTTACTGTATATAATCAAGGCTAATAGCTAATAACAACATAAGTACTCAATTGTCAGTTGAAGTATTGGAAAATAACCCGTTTAAGGCGTTACTACAAGACGTATATTCATGTTACAACTGTAAAACTCGTGCGAATTAGTTTATTACTAAAATTTTACTCCTGGCTCTTGATCTACTAAATGGGGAGGAAATGAGATTATAAACAGAATTCAAACTCGAATACATACAGGGTGATACAAAATTCGTTGTGAATGTTTTGAGGGCGTATTGTTGGGATCAAAATAGGTAAGACTTTTTCTTTATACCTATAAACATCTGATCACCTGATACAAGCTACAGCAAGTGTGAGTTAGGTAAAAGGAAAAGATCATCTGAAATTGTGATCATAACAACAAATCAAATCGTCTGAAAATTGGCATGCCCCTGTTTTTTTTTATGCACTCTTCTTATTTTTTGCTTCGTAAATTATCCCCTTTAAGCTATGTTTTGAGGTGGTGAAACGAAAACGTTGCACAAATAACAACTCTGTCTGAGATATATCTGAAGAACCTGAAATCAACATATTACAATATAATCAAGTAACCTACTCTCTTCAGAAACGAATTAAGGCACAAGCTTATTGTGAGTACCTAGGCTGTAATACAGTATTTTGATATCATAGAACGAAGTTTCACAGTATATATGTAAACGTCAAGTTTTGAATAGTAGCATTGCAGATAGTAGAGAAGTATCGATAATTGAGCACAGTATATTGAAAACTAATTGAAATCTCATGAATGGTTACCGATATTGTATACTAAAATGTGTGTTTCCAAACTTTTGATTGGTTTGATCAACCTTTGCCTAACTGTTATAACGATTTATTGATTCATTGTTCTATTGTTTCAGCGGGGGCAGATTCACGAGCACAGGTGAAAGAATCCGGCTGCCCGATGACGTCACAATGGGCTACATCATCGGTGAGTTGAGTCTCTAAATTGAGGAAACGTCAATTGGATTAAGCGATTTAAGCGCCTCAATTACCGCAAATTAGAGCTGAACATGCGACGACATACATGCCGTCTCAGGGCCGATCCCAGAAATATCACTGCCCACTTGCAGTCGCCCACTTAGGCTCCCAATCGTACATACGCAACTGATAAAATGTAACAACAGTGTTTTGCGATCAATAATTAACATTCTCTTGTCTCTTTTGGATTTCGTTTTCCGAAGTTTTTTGAAAAGTTTTGTAAAACATGCCTCATCACGATGAAGAACAGTACATCATTATACATCAAGGGACAGAAATGCAAGATTTTTCCCAAGATGCGATTTGCAGCTCGAGGGCGAAGCTTTGAAAATGGTTAACGGTTATTGAACAAGAAATCGGGGGAAACCCCAAGAAACTATTTATACTGCTTCTGCAGTGATTCTTAACTTGCTACCAGTGAGATCTAGAAATCTGTATGATGCAGCTTATACTCGCTTCAGAGAAGGGTGTTCCGAAAAGAAAGCGCAGAGGTATGCGGAAAATGTAAAGTTGGTATAAACTCCCTAGGGAGAAAATATGTCACATTATCTCCCTAGGGAATAATACGAGACTTCTGCCCCTCTTTTGTTGCCAAAGAAACTAACTTCTATTCCCGCCGGCGTAAAGAGGCATTTTTTCCAATCAATCATTGGTCATAGTCCGACTTCAGGAGATCAAGAAAGAATGATTCTACAAAAAAATCAACGAAATACGTCGGTTTTTGTTTGGAGGTGGGCGCCGTTAGATGCAAAGAAGATGATACATGCTTCCACCCAGTACTCTCCAGAGCAACTCCTCCTATAATTTGAATAGGGAATAAGAATAAAAGTTATTTCAATTCTGGCATGCTAGCAGCGCAATTTTTTTTTAATTACACCAAGCCGTTTCTCGAGATACGTGAGTTCAAATGGTATGTCTTTCAATCATTGTTAGTGAATGGATATCCGGGATGTATTAATAAAATAGGTACTCACAACAAATGTTCAAAACGACCTTCAGTCACCCCCAAACAATGGTAAAATCTATTTGCAAATTCCTCTTACACATTTGAAGATGTTTCACCTAATATTTCCTGGCATTAAATCCTTAGTCTTCTTTTCAAATCGTTCAGCTCAGTAGTTTCCGTTTTATAAATAACAGATTTAAAATGATTCAAAAGTGAAAAGTCACTTGGTGCCAAGCCCGACGAGCATACTGGCGTTTGGCCCTCTACGACCTATCCATTAGTTTGGGAAATGTTGGGATAGCTATTCCTTCACAGACCTTGATGATGATGTGAGAGCAAAAAATTTATTGACAGATAATATGTATTTTCAACAAGATAATATATTGCTCCACCTCATTCCGTATTACAGGTGAGGGAATGACTACTCCAAAATTTCCCGAACAAAATATGAAGAGGTTGCCAATTAATAGGCCAGCACGCTTACCGGCACCCAATACTTTTTTGTTTGGGGTCTTTGATATCCGTTATTTATGAAACGGAATCTCCCTCTGGTCCGTACGATTTGGAAAGAAGAACAAGTATTGAAAGCCAGACCATATTAAGAGAATATTTTCAAAAGTGCAAAAAGAATTTGTGAAAAGACTTTACTTACTAAAAAGGTCAAGGTCATTTCCACACAATGTTCATCTTCCAACAACTACTTTCCTGACTAGCCGATTCGTCTGAACGAATACTGATACAAGAGTTGATGCAATGAAATTACGCCATTGAGGTAATCAGTTACGCCCAAATGGGAATCTCAGATTTAGAGAGTTTTTTGCCTTTCTACTCAGATGGCGTTACTCCCATGTTGTCTATGAAGGAAGTCTCAGAGGTGTTATGGTTGACTAGTTAACACCACTGACATAACTACTATCATATCCCAGCAACCCAAAAATATCGGGTAAATTGCTCGGCTGAGTGAAAATACTTCTGCTCAATGCGCAGGAACTCCCAAACTGTCGTTGACATGCGCATAATTCATCTCCAGTTCAATCAACGAACCATGAGCCATGAACAACATACTAAATATCCTGACCAGTAGGGGATCAGTCGGTAGAGGAGCATTTGAATGCCTTTTTTGAAGTTGTTCTCGAATAATTCGAGGAAGGCGACCTCTAGCGAAAAAATATAGCCATAGAAAATTGAGCAAAACAAAATTCCCTATGTAAAAAAATATCATTACATTATTCGTCTACAATGTGTTGTCTCATATCATGAAAATGATGGCAGTAATATTGAGTTGTTCACCTGAAGAGGTTATCTATGTAATAAGTGATTGTCAGTTATCAATAATATTATTATAAATATATACAAACTATTCGGTAATTGAAGATTTAATTGTATAATGAATAGAAAATTTTTTATATTGTTGAACTTTGTATACCTATATTTTTTCGAATTATTTGGAACAACTTGAAAAAACATGACATTGAAACACTCCCCTACTATGTTGTTAATGGCACTTCTCCCAACCACTCTACAGAAATTTGCGACTACACGGTTTCGGTCTTCTATTTTGAGTGGCATATAGCTTTTGTTTGATGACATCAGCGCTCTAGATAGTGGTATATATGTCAGTAGTCAACACCGCTTAGATCGGTCCTGCGTTCAAACCCAGCGCTTATGATGTAACAATGGAACATCGCCCACTTTTATTGTACATGTACAATTATCTTCTGTTTCAGAACACCTACTCAAACAGCCTTTGACTGTTGTCGACCAGTTTCACTCTCATCTGGAGCCTATGAAATTCATCAGGAGGGATATGATCGAAGATCAGGTAAAACTGTAGTTCAATAGTTTCATCCAAATTCATTACCTACGAATGAACGCGAAAAACGATGAACAGCATCTCAATTCTTACCTACCAATGTAGTATGCTTGTGAAAAAATGTCAATAATTCATTTTCCATTAGTAACACTTATGGTCAAAAGAAACGAAGCATATTCGAGTTTGAATTGAATATTTATTCATCGAACCCACGTACGGTAGTGCTTAATTTCCAGAAAATTAATAAAAAAATTAACAATGCATTTTTTCTACGCTTCGTGGTTGGATTATTTCAACTGTAAAACTGACACTCTTTGTAATTTTGCAACAATTTATCGATGTATAACCCGAATATTTTGAAGTACTTATTATACTTAGCACTTGAAATTTTATGTGTATTGCCATTGCCAGTAAGTGCAGCAAGGACAGAGAACAAATTTTCTTCGCTCAAAAAGCTCTAGATTAGCATTACTACACATTCATAGATACCTACAAATATCTCCAGACTCTGTGTTGAATAGGTTCGCTAGTCGATATCGAAGGCATCTTTACTCAATTATTTGTGCAGTTTTTTCAAAAAGTTATTGAATGTGAAAAAATATTGAATTTATTTTGCTCCACACCTCCACCCCCCCACACAGAAAAAATATATCTACGCTTTTGAAGATGATAAAGTTCGTGATATAATTTCTATCTCCTTTAGGTCTTGTAGATTTCGATCTCCGAACCTAAAACAGTAAATTGATAAAGTGTCTTCGATTTCAGATATCCTTCAGCTATGCCAAAACCAAAGACGAATGGAACGTTGTGAAAATAGAAGGATTCGAGGAATCCGAAGATCAGTACAGGTGAGTACAAGGGGCGATCACTGCGATCTATGTTGGAGTAGTCATGCAATCTGAAAAAATCATGCAAAGTTCCAGAGCAATCCGAGTGAATTCATATGACATTTATTCATATTGAAGACAGTTTTTACAGATGTTGAAGATAATTGCCAGCAAATAATATTTTCAATTTGTTTTAATGAAAGTTACCAAACTTTACATAATTTAATAATGTAGGTAGGTATAACTTCCCAAAGTATTATGATATTCATAAGTGACTCTTAGTTCCAGTATAGGTACACAAAGTACAACTACAAATGGGCATGTTTGTGATGGTTCCTTATGTAATACTACAGTTCTCTTGATTTCTGATATTTGATAAGGAACCATCGAAATAACTGAAACAATAATATACTGCCGTCCTGAGCACAACTCCCGTATCAACAAAAAAGCTAAAATGGAGTAAACGCATTAAACAGTGACATTTGATTGCTGTCGTTTACTTGAGTATCATTTTGGGTCGGATCAGTATTTTTGTATGTCAAGAACGTTCTGAAATCAATTAAACCGGATAACAATTCAAGAAATTATGTTTCTCAATATGAAAAAGCACATGCGATGTTTTTGCTGAGAAGAAATTGAAACCATGTTGCTAGGCGAAAACCACGTATCTGATGCACGCGCCACATATGCAGATGCGGTGTTCTCGTTTAGTACTGTGTAGATAAGTGGTTTTTGCTTATACAGGGTCTTTCACAGATGAAGGGAAATATGTCAATGGTACATATGGGTCACCAAGGTGGTTCTGAAAATACCATATTTGATAGGTCTTAGAGTCTTCATAACGGAGATACGGGGCGATTTATCGATTTCAAATAATTATTCATTCGTCTATAAGTATTGAACTACTCAGTATATTTTTCTAAAATTTGCTATGGAGCTTATACTTGGGACGTTGAATTCATTCACCTATCGGGCGAAGTGAAAGTCCAGGTTCGGCTTCAGGAAAAGTTTACATTTATTCGAAATATCAAAATAACACACTGCATGCAATAATTGACAGAGTTCATCGAAGAAATCGTGGAGAGGAGGAAAAACTGAACTGTATTTGATGCTTTTTGTTATCCCGCCACCTATTCTCATCGTAACAATCATAAACAGAAAGCTAAAAGTATGTCAATTTGAAGAGTATTAAAATTATGAAAACACTTTCAATTATTATTATTTGATACATTCTTGTTGAATGATTATTCGAAAGAACTTACTGAGTCTCACAGTCTTTATAACAGAGATACAGGGTGAATTTGACGGTTTCGAATAATTATTTACTCGTCCATAAGTATTAAACTACCCATCGCAGTAATATTTTCTCAAATTTGGTATTGAGCTTGCTTGGGACGATGGATTCATTGACCTATCAGGCAGAATGGAAATACAGGTTCAGCTTTAGGAAAAGTCTCATAGTCTTTATAACAGAGATACAGGGTGAATTATGGAATTAAAATTATTTGGTATTATTTCCATTCCGCCGATAGGTTAATGAATCCATCGTCCCAAGTAAGCTACATACCAAATTTGAGAAAATGTTACAGGGTAGTTTATACTTATGGACGATTGAATAATTATTCAAAACTGATAATTCACCCTGTATCTCAGTTATAAAGACTGTGAGACTTAGTCAGTTCTTTCGAGCGATTCTTTGACTTAAATATATCGAATAATCATATAATCGACACTGGTTTCATAATTTCAATACTCTTCAAATTGACTGAATACTTTTGACTTCCTCTTTATGACTAGTACGATAAGAATTGGTGGCGGGAAAACAGAAAGCATCAAACCCAATTCCGTTTTTCCTTCACAATTATTTTGATGTACTGTGTTGATTATTAAATACAGTGTGTTATTTTGATATTTCGAATAAATGTAAATTTTTCCTGAAGCAGAACCTGGATTTTCACTCCGCCCGATAGGTGGATGGATTTAACGTCCCAAGTATAAGCTCCTTACCAAATTTGAGAGAAATATACTGGGTAGGTCAATGCATATAGACTAATGAATATTTATTCGAAATCGATAAATCGCCCTGTATCTCCGTTATGAAGACTCTAAGACCTATCAAATATGGTATTTTCTGAACCATCTTGGTGACCCCTATCTACCATTGAAATATCTCCCCTTACCTGTGAAACACCCTGTATACAAGAGTGCCTTATTTGGCCAGATTCGGGGAATTGAAATGGCCAAAATTACTGATTTGCAAAATGAATACCGGGTTTTCGCTTAGTAAGGAACAAGTATTAGTTGCCAAGCAACCATTGCGCTAAGAATCTGAATTTCCGTGAATTTGTTGGTTACGGGAGTTTTCGAGGGAGTTTTGCTCAGGATGGCAGTATAAATGTACAGGAATCAACTAATGCTCAAAGTGGAATGAAATGTTAGATAAATACGAAGAGATCAAAGTCATTTGTGGAAATGACTTTGAGCTCTTTGTATTTATTGTACAGGAATGCCTATTACCAGTTAACTACACGCCGGGCGGCAAAGTTTATATCTACATACATAGTGGGGAAACAAATTCGTCTGCCATTCTTCTAACGAGAAGAGAAAATCCCAGAAACCTTACAGAAAAATGGATATTCCTCCTCCTCAATTCTCATACAATTCGGTCCATTTTTAAGAAGATTCACAAAAAAGCAAAATTCAATCGAATGAAGCGAATAAAAGTGTCATATATGCACGACAAAATATAATCTTGAAATGATTTCTTGTTTCGGAGCGAATTTGAAGTTTTAATTAAGTAAATATGTCTTACATGAACTCTGGATCTCATTCAATCAAGGACATCCATGAACTGTTTATGAAGAGATATTGAATTAGCTCAAACAATCATTTTGTTTGATTCAAAATAACACGATATTGATTAAATCAAATATTCAGTTGATTCAATGAAATATTTGATTGGTTCAAAGAAATATTTGGTTGATTCAATGAAATATTTGGTTAATTCAATGACATATTTTGTTTATTCAACGAAATATTCCGTTGATTCAAGAGAAACTGTAGTTCCATTCGACAAATTATTTTGTTGAACTAAATTCAGTATTAATTCAGGAATTTTCTGAAATTTCACATCAATATAGAAAAACTCAACTGGGAAACTAGTCGACTTCTAGCATAGATCTCCAGTCTTTATACTTATCTTCAGCCGAGTCTTCAGCTGATGCAAAACTATTTCGGATTGTTAATCATCCTAAGTTCGATTTACCCAGCTGAAATTTCAAACACGAAGGATCAGGCTTCACGTATATAATGAATTCGAGGCAGGCATAGACGAGGCGAAATGATCGGCATCTAGAGGCGAAAATTCAACTTGATGTAGCATGAACAAAATATTCCATTGATATTACATATTTCGTTGCTCTATTCAAGCAAATGATCCGTTCGAAACGAGTTTATTGCTACATCGGAATAAGAAAACTTGAATGTTAATTCAATAGTATATTGTGCAACAAGTGGAAAAAGTGCTTTTCCTCACATGTTGCACACTATACTTTTTCTACAACTGCACCTATTCAAAGAATCAGAGTAATGTAACTTATTGGTATTCATTTTATGATGTGGCACTATGCCACACTGAATATTGTGACCAAAGAGTAGACGCCTCTACTGGTTCCTCAAAGTATTTAAAAAAAGTACACTCTCCGAAAGAGAATTCATTTCTGCATTTTTTTAGATTCCATAAATTTTTCGTATCAATATGCCAATTCATACTTTTTTCTTGAAATTTCCGGAAACAAATCCAATTTTCGCAGCTTTTTCCATTATCTCGGTCTCTGGCGGTGTATTTATCAAAATCGTCACATCTCGATGTATACATCATATCATTTATTATATATATATATTAAAAACTTCTTCTGACATCAGTTGTGACAACTATTCAAAGCTGAACAGCAGCCAATTAAGTTTTGGTCGATTTTTGTTGATTCTCCATGGAAATCTATGAGGTGTTGGCAAAGTGCCGTGAGAAAAAATATTTCTCACAGTATGAGCAATACATGGTTTTGAAACTAAGTAAGCTGTGAGAAATGCACTACTTCTCATAGCAGTAGTAGAAAAAGATATATTCTCATCAAAATGATCATTATTTGATCAAATCAACAAACTGTTTATAGTTGAATCAACATCTACATCGTTTTGGATCGACATTATTTGTTTTTGAGAAAACCATATATTTTGTTGATGGAATTGATATTATACTATTGATTCAATGGGCTTATATCACAAAAATAAAATTTATAATTCGATAGAACTCACCCAAACTAGCTAACCACCGCAAACCGTTTATTGCTGTGAGCTCCCTACGTTTTATAAAAAATTATTGAAATCCCCGATTTTTCGGACCTCTGAAAACGAGGTGATGATGTGACGTCACAACAGGGTTGTGACCTCGGTTGCGACTATTCCAGGCAGAGATGAATGATACATGATTTCTGACAGAGTGAATTAGCGCGAGATCACAGTTGAAAGAATTAATATATCAATTGCCTCAGTCTCCGTCGGGTGTTTTCTTTTAACTATGGCGAGATGAGGTTCCTACGTCAAAGGGGGTCCGTTTTCAGAAGGTTATACTATTATTTATGTCCAAAAATAAAACATTCTAGTTAATTTTTCGATCGAATTTTCTCGTCAATCATTATTTATGTATAAAATGATCATTATAAACATGGTTTGAGTTAAAAGTTCTACTAAGGTGTACACGCCCATTAGACTTCATTCGTGATTTGACCAAGCTGCTTCCATAAAATAATCATGTATCTGGTTGATTCAACAAAAATAATTCAAACATAAATAATTTGTTGATGCAACAAAACTTTTTATTTTCGTGTTTGATCTTACAAATATGAACACATTTCGGGTGTTATAGAAGGTGATTCATGAGAAGACTAACACTGCCAAATGGTAAATAGGGGAATCAAGACGAGTTGATATATACGTATGTCCAAATTCGATCCTCACCATTGGGATCTTAGTAACTGTGAGAGATAAAGAGTCGGTTGAATTACGAATGTTTGCAAACTCAATCGTTTTGTACTTTCGTTCTCCTCGAATACCTTGAAAACTATTTATTGTATGGAAAACGACTTCAACATTCCGTTGGAAACTCTAAGTGATCTTTTGGATAGCTTTATTGTCAGTTTTTGTTCAAATTGTCCTATATCTGAGATATGACCTCCAACTTATGATGTTCTTCTTCTGGACACCATATTAGATTTTTCCAGATCTGGAATCAGTATCAAATTGCGCCCCCCTTTGAATTTCACTAACAGGTACTCAGTATCTGAAGGTTGCTGTCGTGTTCATACAATTAATAGTTTTCGAAATATTCGAGATGAACAAAAATACAAAATTTCAGTTCTTCTTGAATAACTCAAAAATGACCAGATTGCTTGACGTATCCTGAATCACGATTGAATTTGCTGAAACTTTCGTGATATAACCGACTCTCTATCTTTCATAGTTAACAAGATCCCAATGCTGAGGATCGAATTTGGGACACACTGTATATGTGAAATTTCCATAAAACTTCAATGACCGATATTTCAGGAATGATTCATCGTGATTTGTCAAATTTTGGTAGCGTTTCTTTATCGAAACTATTCAAGATGACATATTATCATGAAAAAAATCCAGAAAGAAAGTGATGTTTTTTTGTTATATCGAAGAATATTAAATTTTATCAGATTCAGAAAGATCAGACAAAATGCCATGAGAACTGCTCCTTCATTTGCACGGCACACTTTGACCGGTACAATGATAGCTCTTTCAATTATTAGATTCGCGTAAATTGATTTTTTGAACATTCTTGCTCGTTAAAAATCGACAAAAACGGGATGTACTGATTTTTTGATAATTTGGAATATTAGTTTTTGATCGAAATTCTTGATAAATATTATCAGTCATGACTCTATTTTATATTTTTGTGTTGAAGTAGGCCCTGTTTTTTCATTAGGTATATGATGTGACGTGGCGTTTGTTGATAATCACTGGGAATCAAAATATTCGTACACCAAGATGTCATTTCATTTTTCAAATGCTGAATATGACAAAATTCAAATGTAGCAAATGTTTAATGCCATAGAAGATTTCCAGAATCAATAATACATAAGTAGCAGTAAAACCTTCATGAGGGTGAACATTATAGGAATATTAAAGGAAGAGCAAAAGCTCAGTTTGAGCGTGATAGTATATTTATTTTGATAGATCATCATCTATGTATGTACATATGAAAATCCTCATGCCATAATTTCACCAGTTGGTACCTATTACTTCGAAATATCAACAAACATGACGTCATGTCACAGAATGAACAACTTATTACTACTTCAATTAAGATTCATATAACAAAGTCGCGAGTAATAATATTTCGAAAGAATCAGTGGGTACTACTCTGTTTAGTCTGTTTCTGTCAATTTTCATTCAAAAAAACGTTTAGAGAATCAATTCACGTGAATCCAGTTGAAAGTCAAGAGTTATCAGATTACTACTTCAATTAAGATTCATGTAACAAAGTCTCGAATACTAATATTTATCTTGAATTTGGATCAAAAACTAACATTTCAAATTATCAAAAAATCAGTACTAATTTCCTTTCAATTTTATCCAAAAAAATTTGCAAAAAATCAATTTACGTGAATCCACTTGAGAGTTAAAAGTTATCAGATTACTAATTCAATTAAGATTCATATACAAAATCACGAATAATAATATTTATCTAGAATTCGGATTGAAAACTAACATTTGAAATTATCAAAAAATCAGTACTACTTTTTTTCTGTCAATTTCTGTCAATTAAGAGTTATCAGCCAAGTCCAAATTAGAAATTCTTTCGAACGTATTTGTTTCATATTTTTCCATTGAACTTGTCAAAGTCATTTTGTCAGATCTTCCTGATTCTGATAAAATTTTTCGAGAAAAGTGATCACTAATCGAACTATTTTTTTCATGTCCGGATCTGGAGTTTTCATTTCACGATTTGCCATCTTCAATAGTTTCAATAGAGAAATGTCGTTGCCAAATTTCAGCAAATTACGATGGAACATTTCTGAAATATCGGCCACCAAAGGTATATGGCAATTACACATAATACCCTGTATATTCGTTATGGATGGCCAGAATGAATTTTGATGGTTATACATCCACTCATCTTCATTTCCTCTATATTCATCATTTGGCTAGATTGTAGATTGTAGATTAGTCGTATAGGCTGGGAGACCTCTCGATCACTGCGACCTAGAAGATCTATTGTGATTACCCTTATCTAGTTTTGGTCCTCTAATCCTAGACTTCTGATGAAGCCTAGAATTTTCCTGACGGTCGAATTTCCCACCTCAGCAGGGGTGAGATAGACCTGTTCTAGGTGGTTCAGCCTTTGGCTGACTAATACTTCACATGAGAAAAGATAGTGGGGGAGTGACCTAAGGCTCCAAATAGCCTACATCTGGGTCCATATACACCCGCGCCGACCCCTTCTTCCATTTTAGAACCATCGGTGTACCAAACAAGGGACCCTCTGTCCAGCTGAGGCTCAGCGGTAGGCAAAGGTATGATCGAAATTGAGTCTGGCTGGCAATATGTCCGATGGTTTGGTTGCAAATTCCATTTGTACTTCTTGCAGAATGTTCATGTGACCAGTGACATCACCTGGTCTGGCCAATTCAGTGAAGTTCAGTCTGTATGCACTGAGAGCTGCAGTCCTCTTGATGAAAATATGCAAGGGTAGTAGGTCAATCATGGATTCCATTGCTGCAGTAGGGCACGTACGCATAGCCGCTGTGATCCCAAGACACACGAGTCTCTTTTCCTTACTTTTGGTCCACCACACTAGAGAAGCGTATGTGACCATTGGCCTGACCACCGTGAGATAAGAACAGTACATCATATTTCGTTTAAGACCCCACATTTGGCCAAACATCTTTCGGCATATCCAGAGTGCTGAAATTACCCTATTGACGATTTTGGTCAAGTGTTGGTTCCAAGTGAGTTTCTTGTCTAGGATTACTCCTAGATATTTGACCTCTTCGGAGAAATTGATAGGCGTCCCATCCATAATGGGTTCCTTTAAATTGATCTTCCTTCTTTTGGTGAATGGAACGATGACTGTTTTGCTTGGGTTGACATTCAAGCCCTCCTGAAAGCACCAGTCTTTCAGCATGTTGAGTGCAGTCTGCATTAGGTTTGATAAAATCCTATCATGCTTGATCATTTGGCTTTGTGAGTCTCCTCATGAATCACCCTGTATACAATTTTAATTACGGAGCTCTATAATATCCTATATCCAAATAAAACTCGATTCGAAATGAAAATTCGTTAGCTCTTATATCATGAATTATATGGATCTTTGTTATCGTGTCTAAAATTTGATACCTACATTCAGAACAGTTCGATTATTTGAAGTAATTATCTTTGTAGTCTTAACCGGGAGCTTTAATGACAAAGGAGATGAAACTATAACGAGACCAGAAGGGCTTATTGAAATTAATGAATAATTAGAGAAAGGTGTTGACACTAATTTACCTCATGAAATGTGTAATGAAGGTTTATTAGTGGCGAGAGGGACAGAAATAGTAATGAAGGATAACATACTACCTATGTATATGGTCAATTACGTAGATATATTAATTAGGAGAAAATCCAGGTCGTTTATATTTTGAGAACAGTTTTATGGTAGTATGGTGAACATGCTGGAAGTATATTTCACAATAAATAGGAATGCATCGAGCAATTTAATATTATGATGGCCATGAATATTCTGAATTGTTGTTATTGTTCTAAAATTGTTCTATCCGTCATTCGTCTGCCCCCTTAAGGCAGTGTCTCACGGTCCAACAATTTGATCAAACTACAGATCTGTGATGTCATCAGTGACGTCACGTCAAACAGCAGGTGAAATTCAGAATTTGTTCTAAATATTTGTCATGTTGGATCAAACAATAAGGTTAGGATGTTTGTTTTCAGGTTTTCTTCATTGATTATTATTTTATATCTTAGGAATTAACAAGAAATACTATCAATAATATTATCAATACTTCAAAAATGTCCTGTCCAAAATGTTCATGTCCTGGTAATTGGACTGAGGACCATTTCGAATATAATTATAGGAATATTTTTGTCTTGCTCCAATCCCAAATTTATGCTTCGTTGACTATATAGGGGCTTTGTTATGATCTCACCTCATTTTTGCAGGAATACGTTCACACGAATATATGGATTGGTAAAAATCTGAAACATCTTCAATCCATTCTCAATTCTTAGGTAGTTTTGAAATTTAGTACGGGTTATCTTCCAGTCTGACTTCATCAAAAATCATAGGTAGGCCTCCTCGACCAATATTTCTTCTTTGAAGCCATTATCTTGTACATAATTATCTCCCTCTTCTTTTTAATCACTTCGTAATACAAATACAACAGAAAATACCTACCATATAATGAATTTTTATTCAATTTCTCCTTGTGATTTTTCATATTTCAGAGAATCTACTTAACCAATATTTTTGTTCAAAAATCTTTGAGTCGTGTGACAAAGATTTCTTGAAATTTCAATCCATTTGAGTCAAACTGTTTGAGAAGCACGCAAATTTTGCGAGTCGAACACTGTTATTTTCAATCCGAATGAAACATGCTATTTTTTTGCAATCGAAATAATTGATATCTATTCAATAAAATATTAGTGAAGTTACCACTATTTTGAGTCACTTGAGCATGTCAGTGTGAAAGCAGCTATCGTATAAGATGTCATCCGACATGTTTTTTAAGTACCTGAGAGTTAAACTTCAACTTTAGCTTCCAGAAACTGAAAGTGTTGTCTAGCGACATACATACTAAGTAATCACTTTATTGTGTCAGTAAGAGAACCGTCAAGTTCAAGAGCAAATTTTGTAACAAAAATGGACGTCTATTTTGCGTCTTCAATGGAGTTGTTAGGCAGTTAAAGACAATACAGAAACTTGCAATTTCGTATGGACGTAAACGTGAATGGAAATACGTACGTATTCAATGAAAAGTAGACTCTACACTGTTTTACCACTAACCAAACCGATTTTTTAACACCTCGACACGTGTTTCGCTAACTATGTTAGCATCTTCAGGAGAAGATTAAAACAAATGTAATCTTCTCCTGAAGATGCTAACATAGTTAGCGAAACACGTGTCGAGGCGTTAAAAAATCGGTTTGGTTAGTAGTAAAACAGTGTAGTGTATTATCGTGCCAAAGGTTCCAGTCTTCGATATATAATGAAAAGTAGCGTTAAACCTACCGTATGGTACGTACATGTTTTACGTACATACATACAAGATACAAGACCAGACTCATTTTAACCAAAATTTTTTTTTCATTCAAATGTTTTGATTTGTTAGTCTTCGCTTGCTTGGATATTGTTCCAGTGTTGTTGCTGCAAACCCTGTTGCAAAATGGAAGAGATTTTGATATTCGAAGCTACAAATGATAGCGATGCTAGTAGTGACGATGACCTAGATGATATGTTCATCCTTCATGTACTGAATCAGAACGACAATTTAGGTAATCGAAGGAAATTATATAGAGATATCAATTCAAAAAATTTATTTGAAATAGAATGTCAAAATCTATTTCGATTTGCGAAAAATGACATTCCAAGATTAGCTAGAGCCCTAGGAATACCAGGAAGCTATAAGTTTTTTTAGTAATTTACATTATATTCATTTGGATGAGGTTCCAACGGCCCGTGTCTTCGTAGGGATTATGGCCTACAACTTCCCTTGCGAGATGCGAATCATCTTCCAAGGAAAAGAGAATTCTTTTATTTGAATTGTCCATGATTTCTTCGAAGCACAACACAAGAACAAAGCGCAATAAAAAACAAATGTGATTTCATGTGATGAAAGTGAGGTTAAAGTAAAAACCGAATAGTTATCGTTTGTCGCCAGCGTAGCAAGACGTAAACATACGTCAGACGTATTTCCTGACGTAGGAAATCGCATACTGCGCATGCTTAGATGTCAAATTCTACGTTTACGCTTACGCATTCTGCATTGCTTCAACTCCCTATTATGACACCCAAATGCGCGATTCAAATTTTTTCTTTCAAAGTTGGTAATAAATGACGTCAAACTGACAGAAAAGATTGACACGAAGTTTCGTGTGCTTCTTATATTCCTAATATTTGGAGTTTTATTGAAATTTCCTTGAATGAAAGAGAACAAATGGATGCAAAATAGATTTACTTAATATGTAGTATATGCACACGTTTTATAAGACATATACCTATGGTCAAACGAATATTTTTGAAGCATAGCGCCGTACTAGTAGTACAAAATAGTATCTTATGAAATCATTATCAGTCCACTTGGGGTGGTAGAGATGTAAGAATCATTGACACATTTTCATATTTTCAGAACAAAAAAGCCTGCCAGATATCATACCATTGGAACTCTAGGAAGTAAATATTACTTCGTTGCCCGGTATATTTTCCAATCCTCTCAATTGATCTGAATTCAGAATTCAAAATACTTCTTACTTATATGTCTTATGTCATAGTCATGGAATTCCCGTGTATTAATTTCTCACGAGTCGTAAGACTATTGGCAATTATTCCAATTATTCCAAATAGCACTTGATTATGTTTCATGTCTGGAGACAACTCACTCAAACCACAAAACGGACTACTTATTTCAGATTCTGAGATAATTGGACCACCGGCCACTAATTTATACAATGTGTTCCATCTAAACGATTCACTTCACTCATCAGTGATTAACATGGAATAGATAAATTCTGTCTGCAGGTTAATCAAGATCGACCTTCTTGATTTTATCATTAATTTCTCTAGATTTTGTAGGGTTATTTCGTCTCCTCGTTTCTACTAATCAAAATATACACTCACAAACAAAAAACGCTAATTTAAGGTCTCATATTTTACGAGATATTTTATAAACTTCTTATAAAATGTTTTCAATTTTCATTAGAAAACTGTACCTAGTTGAAATGACTAATTTCAACTTGCACATCCAGCCTTCTGTTATAATTTCGTAGCCAAATCCTTTCAAGATACCAACTCTTGTTCAGAACTATTCTTACAACAAATTCATCATTACGTCCTTCTTCGACAAGAGCACCAGATATCAAGCAAATTCTCGCACTCAGAAAGTCAAAAACATTGAAGGAGTATTGGTCTTGCTGAAATTGACAATACAGGATGTTTCACGGTGAATGGAACATTGAAAGTTTCCAGAGAACCGGATGACAGATCATTTCTAAGTGCCGAATTCTATCTACAAAAAATGAAAATAGATAATACAAATTCCTTTTTTTTTATCCTGTAACAGAGATCGATATAGTAGATATCATCAATCAAATAAAAAATAAAAGAAGCACAGGTTATGATGAAATACCTATCACAATCACCAAAGAAAATAAGGATTTACTTAAAGGCCCACTGACTTTTCTTATCAACCTATCATTAGCAGAGGGGAAATTCCCTACTCTTTTCAAAATCGCGAAAGTCTTACCAATTCATAAAAAAGGAGACAAGGAATCAATATCAAATCACAGGCCAATATATATTCTTCCAACTCTCTCAAAAGTCCTGGAAATAGTGGTATGCAGGCAGCTTAGAGCTTATTTCGAACACAAAAAACTATTTTCCAGCTCTCAATTCGGTTTTCGCGAGAATCTCAATACATCAGATGCGATCATGTCATTAATAATAAATATCAACTCCACATTAGAAATGAAACATTACCCAATAGGACTATTTTGCGATCTCAGTAAAGCCTTTGACTGCGTCAATTTCCAAATTCTTCTTTGTAAACTGAATTACTATGGAATTAGAGGTATACCTTATAATTGGTTTCAGTCATATCTTGAAAACAGGAAAATGTTCATTGAACTACAAGACTTTAGTGAAAACGGAACTAAAAATACCAAAGCAGAAACGGTAGATGTAGAATGCGGAGTACCTCAGGGATCAATTCTGGGACCGGTATTATTTCTGATTTACATAAATGATCTAGTTTGCAATTTTCCTCAGCTGAACTTTTCCTTATTTGCAGATGACACAAACATAATAATAGATAACTCCACTCTATCCCCACAAGATAACGCTGATATTCTGAACAGGGTTCTGAATGATCTTATCGACTGGTTTTCGTCTAATAAATTATTACTTAATCAAAATAAGACACATATTATGTTATTTCAGCCATCTCAATCATCAACAAAATTCAATATTGAGACAGACAACGGAACGATAAGTAGTGTAGACCATATCAAGTTTCTGGGGATAGACATAGACTGTAATTTGAAGTGGAATCACCATATATATGAACTTAATAAAAGACTTTCGAAAGCGATTTTTGCAATTCTAACCATTAGACGAAACATTGGGTTTTCATCAGCGAAAATTGTTTATTTCAGCTATTTCAATAGTTTTCTTCAGTATGGATTGGAATTCTGGGGCAATTCTTCCGCAGCAGAGAGTACACTTATGCTGCAAAATAGAGCTATTCGATGCTTATGTGGTCTGAAAAAATATGACTCGTGCAGACAGTACTTCCAAAATCTGGGAATAATGACTGTTACCAATCTATATATATATATATATATATATATATATATATAAAGTTAGCTTGATGTTTTTCAAAAATAAAAATATTTTGGTTACTCATTCATACATTTTACCAAATTTCAAAATGAATATAAACCGAAATAATGTTTTCTATACAGGCACTAAAATATTCAGATGCCTTCCTTACTCAATCACACACTGTGATAATATCAAAAAATTTAAGCATAAATTGAAATCTCTCCTCCTCCAACATGTTTTTTATAACCTGAATGAATTCTACCAAGTTTACACATAATGTAAATAATTCCAAATTCCAACAAATTCATCAAAATTGTACAGACTTCCCTTTCCTTACACTGTTGTTTTTGAGGAAATAAAATTATTACTTACTTACTTACTATTACTAAAGTTTGAGGACTTGGATAATCGACCATGTTCTATCCCATCATCATCGAAAGCAGAAGATGGACCACTTGCTTGATTAGGCAGGCCCCCGTGTTATCCCAGGCCCTCACAAATTCATGGTCCGCCCCTGTAACCCACTTCAATATCGCGGCCATTATTTGATACGATGACTCAACAATTTGGTGATAATGTATTTTCTTTTGCAGGTTCCTGTCTCTCCATTGTTTTCTGTTCCCCTACTTCAGCTTTTGTCCAGGCCGTAGGTAGTGAAGAATGCGGTGAAAATTCGGCGAAAGAGGAAAGAGGACCCAAAATGAGAAAAGACTCGGTTGGATTGTAGGAATTCGAGGATTTAATGAGGACTTGAGGAGCCATCATTAATATTTTATTGTGATTGGGTGCTGTGCTGTAAACCTGAAACGTTAATTGGGGAACTGTAGGTATTGCTAAGAACACCTAAGTAGAGATTATTGAAATACACATAATACTAGACATATAATAATTCTGGCAGCTGTTGTTTAACGTATACAAATTAATTAGTTGGTCCAATTACTTGGAGATTCATCACTAATCACTATGAAAACAGCATACGGTGTTTACAATATATAAATGTGACTCAGAAGTGTTTACAGGTATTTTGATACCGATTGGTTGAATGAGTAGAATTGAGAGGTTTCCACCCAAAAGGGCAGCATAGATTAACGACTCCACTTTTTTGTGGAAATTGTTTCAAGGTTTTTAATAATTCTGATTGTGTGAATGTTAAATTTTTATTCGAAAATATTATTTCACTCTTTCAACTTCCAAAGGAACTTTTCCCTTTGTAGGGAGTAAGTATAGATAATTAACCGAGGAACTAAACTGGCACTTTTGATAACGATGCGAAGAGTGCTACAATTCGCTGAGGGACTTGACTTCAGTTCCGTGGTCAGGAGTGGAAAAACTGAAAATGAAACAATCAGGGAAATAATTAAAGGCAATACTCTTAATCCTCCTTATCAATTTGAATACAAATGGAATTGATAAAGAATAACACAAACTGGATCAAGAAGTGTTCTCCTGAGGAACATTTATATGTTTTTTCTCACCAAACCAATACCATTAAGCGGCGTTCACAACCAAATTTTTAACGTTTTGCTATTCAATTGGAGAAGCAAAATCTGTATTTGAAATAGCAAGAAGCCATCGTCCGTGACAATAGTAAAAATAAAAAAAAAATAAAAAAATGATATTGTTATAGAAATGGAAAATATAATACTGTGAGTCCTGATTCGAATAGAACAATACACGTATGGAACATTCTATATGGAAGTTATGATAATATTTCTGCTCATGATTTTCTCGTGAATCTAGGGAATAGTAGATAGATATATACTGTTCAATTTATTATTTTCTTCTTGAGGATTGATTTTTCACTTCGAGTATTGAATAAGGATCGAGTTACGTCACCGCCAGTTCTATGAATATTTTTATTTATCTAATCAATATATTGTTATGATTATGTCACTTCATTTCAGGATGAAACACAAATGACAAAACCAAAACGACTGAGAGAAGCATAAGTTCAATTCACGTTTAATTTCAGATTTTGCTTCACCAATCAGAATACGAAACGTAAAAAGCTTTATTCACTGCTTTTCAAAAAGTGCTTTCATAGCGATTAGTGACAATAGGTCCAAATATCAGTTTCACACAACTATGATGATTGAAATATATTGCTTGTGATGAATAGTTACTTTTGTATCTAGTGCGCGAAATGCTACTTCTGTAACTGCGAGAACTTATTTTCTCAACGAGGCGCAGCCGAGTTCCAAAAATAGTCGAGATGACCAAAGTACTTCGCGCACGAGTTGCAAACAAAATTATTTCTACAAACGTCAAAAAATAGTTTTAAAGTTGTAATATACTTCACTCAATATAAAACATAGTATTGAACTGGTTCACTGAGAGACACTGGATATTAAAAATATCTACCAGCTCTGATTGTAATAACCATTATGAGGAAATCTCCTATTCCTGATCATTTTATTATTACAACAGTATTTTCTCCATTCTGTAATTATAAAAATCGATTTCTTAAATCATTTGTAATACCCTTGAATGGACATTTGCTACCATCATAACGCAGGTGTGTTATGACATTATGAGAATTTTATAAATTCCAGTCTATTTAGATTTTTTATTGACATAGCTCGTTTTGTGAATTATGCTCATTGGTGAATTCAGATAATGTTTGTCCCAATAATCATAGCTGTTTGGGTTTCTAGCATTGAACGTTGACGAATAACTCTAGCAATTCACATGCATGACGGTTATTAGGCAATCATTCGACAATCGTAATTCGGCTCATTTCGCTCTAGTGTTTCATCCTCGGTTTCATCAGTATTGGGTCTGACAAAGATACAGATCGCGTTCATTTCACTGCTGTTCTCGGTCATGGGTGCCCGTGTTCAATTATTGTTCTATGGTTTCGATCGTCCGAATCGATAGAGCCGTGTCTTGTAGGTGAATGTTTGTGATGTAGCAAAGTTTTGTTTTAGTGCTGGCTGTGAACCGATCTGTGGAATACACCGTGCATTGCATTATTGCAATGAAAAAAGTATTCTCCATACCCACTTTTCACGGCCTAAAATTGGTTTATTTCAAAAACAAAATGATCGATGAGATTCTGAATCAAAATATCTGGGTTTCTGTGAGGGAAGTTTTATTGACAATTCTCATCATAACTCCGAAGGAAGGGTAAATATATAAGTATTCAACTTCTAATTTCTTAATAAATTCGTCAGTAATGCATAAAGATGATATTTCTCCGAAAAAATCAATGAGTAATGTCAGAAAACATCCACAGATACCCAAATATCTCGATTCATAGACTAAACGTATTTTTTTGTTTTTTTGAAAACAATAACTTTGGATCATGAAAAGTGATAGTGTGGATAGGATATTTATTTTCATTGCAGTAATTCGAAGCACGGTTTCATAATGCATACCATCGAATAATGTTGATTAAATAACCTTATTACCACTGGTTGATGAATATACTAGAGTAGAAAAAATATTGGGATAACTGTTGAAAATGAGCTATATTACAATAGCATGTCAAAATATCAGGTTTCATGCAGATATCAGATAACTATAATAAAATGAGACGTATTACTGCGTTACCTCAAGATGGTTGTGCCAGTAATAAAAACATGCTGTTTTATGTCGATAGTCTAATAACCACTGTAGAGTGGAGAGTTACTGCAACATTTTATGGGAATAATTCCTATTCGACATTCTGTGTTATCATAGAAACTAGAACAAGTAGTAGTTATTCAGCAGCAGTGTTTTTATACAAGTTTGCAAATTGAATAAGCTGCCATAACTACAAGTCACCTGAAAATTCACTTCATCTATGGTAGCAAATGAACACGTCTGTCCCCTATTTATTGCAGATATCGTAATAACGGTTATCAGATTTCCAATTATGATAACTCAAGTTTTCTCTCAGTGTTTAGAACGCCTTATTCATTGTTGGACATTCAGAAATATATGATTTCTTGGATGTTTACTCGATTGACGACCACAAAGGTTAACAAAAATATCATATACCGGGTCTTCAACGATGATCGAAAACAACGTGACAGATTCATATCTCTTTACCATGGCTGGAAAAGAGACGCCGCAATAAATACGGTCCTTAGGCACTCAATCATTGTTCAAGAATTGGGACCCGTTTGTTTATATACAAAGCGCGAAGTATATACTTCGCACATCGTTTTACTTCGCGCATTACTTAGCACATAGTGTCGTGGTGACGTAGGCAACTGATAAAAAGTGTCTCTTTGCATATTGTTATCAATGCGCGAACCTTGCTATTTTTCGACGATTGTAGAAGAAAACATTCTAATATTCACCTTGGTGTGTATAATATTATTACCACCGGACCTTATACCCCTCGGCTGAAGCCTCCAAATATATTCTGGTCGCTGGGTAATAATGATATTATTCACTACCTTGGTGTATAAATAACTATTCTGTTGAAGACTTAGTAAGATTTCGATATCAACTACATAAAAAAGTGTTAGTAGGTAGTAGTAGTCTAATTTTTCGAATGTCTGCAATTTGACTGACGATTTCATGTATCTGTGATGTTGTAAATATGCTTAACGTATTATATTGATAAATTGTATAAGAATGATGATATTTTTGTATATATTCCATAACAATGAGTGTATAACATTTTCTTCTGAAGTGTAGGTTTAGGCAATGAACCTCGCAATGAACTGTATGTAAACAACTGGAAGGGACCCACTGTGAACGACGAGTGAGGCGAAAATATTTTTCAGGCAACCCGCAGTGTTTACGGATACCTATCTCTCTCTATCTTGTGTTGGCTAATGGGAAGCGCTCGCATAATTTGAAATATTTTCTCGTTTTCTGCTTCTATTTAAGAGTAAACGTGATTAAATAAAAATATTCATTTAGGAAAAAGGATAATGTTGTAATCAATTATCATTAAAAAATTATTACTGATTTTTTTATTGACTTTATAATGAAATTTCAATATTACTCTCACAGGATCAGGAAGTCAAATGAATACAAAATTGAAATTATATATTATTATTCAAATTTCACAATATATTGTACAGGGTGAGCGAAGCACAATGTCTCAGAACTATCAGAAGGAAAAGAAAAACGATAGGAAAAATTTGAAAAGAGGTTCTTCAATGGTATTGATGAGTGCATTTTGAGCATAATTTCCATAGGTTCTCATTCCTCCATTAGGTCACTCATTAATTGTCATTACTATACCCACTGTTGGAAATTGATTGAACTACTTATTCTTTCATGTTTGACATTTTTAGGTCTCTCCTTTTTACTTTTTGTCTCAGTGTGTTCACTTTTCTCTTCAATACAATATCCTTCTCTAATGAAACAGTTTGAGTTTCTTTATTGATCAACTTCGAAACTTGGGAGCTGGAAGTGGTAGGCAAGTCAAAGTCAATAACATGGGAAACTTCTTCCTTTGGACCCAAGTTATCACAAACCTTCTCAACAATCAGTTCAGTGTTCACAACAACAAATTCAGTCCTTTTGTTACAACAAAACACGCCAAATGAATAGATATTTCACCTCGTATTTCACATGAACTAAAACAATGAACTTATGTCTTCACTTTCTTGCCTGTGTAGATGACAGAAAAAATTCTTTACTACTTTAATTATTAGATAAAAGAAAATTAATACACCAATCCACCATTAAACAACACGAGTTGGAAGAGGACAGGTATCCGTAAATCATGCTATCTTTGTTGCAGCTGCCCCTGACACACTTTGTGTTATTCGAGAGAACGATCGTATCCCTTCCAGTTGTATTGAGTTCATTTGGTTTAGGTGTGCAATATAATTTGAATTATTTTTTGAATACATTTTATTCGAAAACTGTCTGAAAACAGTTCATTCCAATAATCACTGTACATTTTTGTAGAAGCCAAGAATATGACATATTTATCAAACTAGTTTTTTTTATGCTTTTCAACGTTTTTGTGATACTTTCTCCAGAATATGTATCTATAGCAATATTTATATAGATGTATTGGGTGTTTATTTGCCGTCGACATCTCACTAATTGCTGTGAAAATATCTTGAACTTGAATACAATATGTCACCTTCAGGAATTGATAGAATAAAATGATCAGACATTATGTCATAAGTGTATAAAATAACTATAGTATTGAACAAATAGTTATGTGAAATTGACATCGAAATGAATCGACATTGAACTGACATGTTGACAGTTGAATAAATAAACACCCTCTATGAGCTTGTTAAGGGTGCAATGTCTATATAGAAATTATTTTACACGATATAATTGCTCAAATGTTACGAAATATGTGAATTGTAAGTATATATACATATTAAAATGTAGTTAGATAGCGATGTTGAAATTTTATAGATTTTGTAAATAAATGTTGTTGAAAAATTGGCTTTTTCATTTTCCTTTCGTAGGAATGACATCCAATATCCTTGCTTGAAAGAAAAAAGACATTCAGTTCTGATAACATGTATTCCAAATCTATACAGGGTGTCCGCTAAAAGGAGGTCAATCCATTAACCACATATTCCTTGAACAAAAACAACATGAGTTTCTAAATATCATTTTTCATTTTAGTCCCTCATATTCGGTATACAGGGTGTCAAAGTTGGAAATCAAAAACTGTTTTTTTCTAATTACTCGCGTATTTGATAAGATATTAATCTCAAAATTGGTACATTACTCCAGCACAAAGAGTTACATCTGGTGAGGAAAACAAAACAGAAAATATGTGTCAAATATTCAAGATACTGGGGGTCAAGTTCACACTTACCCCCATATTTTGTTTGTACGTGCGCTAATGACTTCCTATCTATTTTGCTTCAAGTGTTCAATCATTTTTGAGTATTTTTTGTTTCCTGTAAGATTTCGATTGAATCATTTGTTTTTAAGATAATTCGAAAAGTACTGGTTATTGTTTGATGCCTATGCGACTTAGGTAATCTCATAATGTTCACATAGGTACTCCTATTTATTTTGTCGGAATTGAAAGAGGGCGTATCTTTTTACGTACGAAAAGGTAAAAATGGAAATACCGGGTGCTCGGAGCAAAGGTACTAAAATAATTTTTACAAAAAAAAAAATTAAAAAGTGTGAAAATTATTTTAATACATTCGCTCTGAGCACCCGGTATTTCCATATTCACCTTTCCGTACGTAATAAGATACGCCCTCTTCCAATTTCGACGAAATAAATAGGAGTATGTATGAACATTATGAGATTACCGTAAGCCGCAAGGCATCAAACAATAACCAGTACTTTTCGAATTATCTTAAAAACAAATAATTTTATCGGAATTTTACAAAAATCAAAAAATAATCAAAAATGATTGAACACATGAAGAAAAATAGATAGGAAGTCATTAGCGCACGTACAAAAAAATATGGGGGTAAGTGTGTACTTGACCCCCAGTATTTTGAATATTTGACAGTTACTTTCTGTTTTGTTTTCCTCACACGATGTAACTCTTTGTGCTGAAGTAATGTACCTATTTTGAGATTAATATCTTATTAATTACGCGAGTAATTAGAAAAAAACAGTTTTTAATTTTCAACTTTGACACCCTGTATATCGAATAAGAAGGGCTTAAATGAAAAATGGTATTTAGAAACTCATATTATTTTTGTTCAAGGAATATATGGTTAATGGATTGACCTCTTTTTAGCGGACACCCTGAATAATTCAGTTCTATCTGAGCTATTACCTACTATATCCATAAACTTGTGACGTGTGATCAATATTGGCAAATTCAATTAGTCATATACAATGACATAATCTGAAAGCGCACTGATGGGGAAATTATGTCATTAAACTTGCCAGAGAATCGATTTCTCATCAGGGATGTGTTAGGATTGTCCGCTACTGACAAATATTGGCCTATGGTTGATGTCGCCGTACTGCCGTACAGTAATAAGGGTATTCTCTATCTAATGGGCGAGTGGATTTATAATGAATTATTGACATTCAATCACTACACTGTGTCGTTATAGATCTAAATTAATGTTTGCAACACTTTTCACACTTTTTTTATGTAAATAATTAGTGTATGCGTTGTTCGAAATTGTTGAATTTCGGAGCTCATTTCAAACGTACCGTCATTGCCACTATTTGGCGATTCGTCGAATAAATGGTGACGTCAGCTTTCATGCTGTTTCGTTATGGGTCAGATAATCTGCCATTTCCACTCACGAAGCAAGGTTGTCCAGTCACCAATTAAAATCAAGTTATCAAAGATATTCAAGAGTCGTTGCATATAACATAATAGGAGGAAACCCATGATATTATACAGAATGTCCAAATATTTTAAATACCTACTCCATAACAAAATTTCATGTAAATGTTGGAGACTTGGCAACATTGTGCCGAATGCTGGGAAGGAACAAGACCACGCCCACAAGTCGTGCGTGCGATAGATGGTTTTAGCACTTAAAAATCAACCAAAAAATTCAAAAAAAATATGTAGTCGAAAGTTATTCGAGTGATGATTGTATTATAGAAATAAAAAAGAATAAGTCCTCTCGCCTAATAGGCACCAACACTAATTTATAATTCTTGAATTAATGACAAACTGATACTCATCATACAGGACGTGGAAAGAAATTCTGAATTGAGAAAACGTAATCACGAAAATGCGATAAAAATAACAAGTTTCCATCGTTCAAGTTTGAACCCCTTGATTGGCTGAAAGTATTGAAAAGGAATATTCTCAGATAAATTTTGAACATGAAAATATGGAAATATATATATATTTATATACAGTGTGACCCACTTCTAATGGAACCACCCCTGTATCTTACGTAATCGTTGGGTAAGGATCCTGAAATTTGCTGGAGCGAGAGATATACCAAAAATGCACTCTATGACCAAGTGGGGTCATCTTCAGTGATATACACTGCTCGCCAACAGCCATGAAACTACCCCAATTTCCGGAAAATGATATTAGGAGTCAAAATAGATCGAAAATCACTTCAGATTTGGAATCAGGACGCCCAATTTACTAACTATTCAAATTTTTCCTGGAAAATTTTCAGTTCGGAAAAATGAAATTTTGTCGCATTTTTTATGGAAGCACCCCCGTATCACACGTAATTATTGAGGTAGGGTTCTGAAATTTGCTGGAGGAAGAGAAAGTTCAAAGATAAAGTCAATTACGTGAGATACGGGGGTACTTCCTTAAAAAATGTCGGGCCTACCAAGAATTGAAGCTGGACCACCAGCGTGGCAACCTGAGCTTCAGACCTCTGAGCCATAGTACGATAAACTCTGCAATCAAATTGTACATTACTCATTGATGCAATAAAATGAAGATACACTGTCTTTCTGGGGACAACAAAGAGTTTAAATATAAAGTATAATTAATTCATCGTTTTCAACAGATATGCTCCATCGGGAGCTTCTTGTAGAAATTTGTTGGTATATATATCTTCAGCGGTGAATGTTTTGGATATTTCTCGCTTTATTTCCAATAGACTGTTTCTTGAGAAATGCGATAAGTTTCAGATACTTATTGATTCCGATATTATCTTTAACATTCAAGCATGTATACGTACCATCGAATATATAGACCAATGAGTTGATGACTTCAAAGTCTTTGATTTTTTACCAAAATAAGCCAGTAAATTCTGAATACATATTCACCATCTCGGAGTGGCACCAATTTATGAATATATCATATTGTAATTCATATTTCTTTCTTGATTTCTCCGGTAAGAGATTCAAACTCTTGCGCTTTCTGCTATATCAGGAGGTGTGATATTTTCCATCATGAAAGAATTGGGGGTTTTCAAGAATAGATGAGTATAGGTTACAGAGATGTGCGAGCGTTTTTTCAATATTTCCGCTCACGAGCGCAAATGCTGTCAAAGAATGACATTTCTGGGAAAACGTCAACTTTGTGCTGGAATTTGAAAGCGTCAAAGGCTACTTTGTTAAGCGTTTGTAGAAAAATAGTTTTGTCAATTTATGAGCGATTTGTTATACCTGCGACCCACCAATTTCCGAAATCCGATCTCAAATGAATCAGAAGATACAGCAGCAGTTTTTATGCACTTCTTTGTACATCACAATGTAGGTATACAGAATACATCAATCTTGTTTATTTTTTATATTTTTCCCATGATCAATAATTGAGTCGAGCCATAAAATCCTTGTTCACTGAGAAATTCTCTTGTTTTTTGCTGATGATACTTATTGGCACAATTTTCGCCCTTAATTCTGAAATCGCCCCTGATGGGCAGTTGCCCTTCGTGCCCTGTGGTTAATCCGGCCCTGCGGAGAACTAATACTACGATGTTCTGATATACGATATAATGCTGTCGCTTTCATTGGTCACGAAATTGTGTTGCCGAGCAACACCGCACGAGTCCGTCATCAGGCAACACAATTGGGTTAACAATGGAAGACAGAATTATCAGAAGATATTCAGAACAGAGTGGTATTTCGTTAGACTATTCCACGTTCACGAAACATAAAAAGCATTTATTATAAATGAGTGATTTATTCTGACGAGTACAGCCTCAATTATTTTATGGCAAATGGGCAGACTTTGATTCGCTATCCATGGTTACATTGTTGAAAACATCAACGCTGATAGACCAATCAGAATTGAACGACAGCTGATATTTTCGCAATAAGCACAGGTTGTCTCTGGCTTGTGATTGTGTCAGAATATGTGATGAATGAATAAATAGTCAGTGATAAACAGGGTTGCTGTGAATGCTGTGGAAGTTGTTCTCATTGTGACATATTGACATAGAAGAATGATGCCAACGACAGAATTCAATGTTTGTTAGAATGACAAGTGTAATAGACTCAGTATTTTTATTACTTCCAAAAATAAATGATTTTCCAAATTTTCTGACTTTTATATCTTTATTTATTTTATGTCACTTTTTCTTAACAACTCAACGCCTCCTTCTTCAATTCCAAATTATATACAAAGTATATCAAACTAATTCATTAAAACAATCTACAACAGCAAGTATACCAAACATTTCAGTTTGATTATCGTATAAACCTATCTATCAACGAATAATTGAGGATTGGACCGAATTTTGTAGCTGACTATAGCTACAGCCTATACTCGATTAGGTGGTATATATAACATGTCAGTATATTATCAACTTGTAGAATTGGCAATGGAGGTGAATATATATAATATTGATAACATTGACTGTATTGATGAATACCTCAACTAATCAAATTATCCTCGAAATTATCTCAATAGTTCACATTTCGATGGATTCGAAAATTGGGGAATATTCACTAGATATTCCCTCAAAATAGATCAGCTGAGTGCTTGCGATATTATGAATAGAAATGTGTCACATATACAGATATGAGTATAGGGAATCATCAGCAAAAGTCATAAGGAATCTCACAAGGATTCAATAAATGACATAATATATATTAGGGGGTTGTTTCATCTCAAATAAAAAAGTAGCTCCTACTATCCGATATAAGCGGCAACACTGTATCGATGAAAATAGTCTAGACGGATAGAGCATATTCGATTATTCACGTTCACAAATTTTCGAAATGATATTATGTCGTTCGGTTCTCCAGTTACTTCTGATGTACCATCACTCTGAAGCACCGTGTATTATATATAGGGTCAACAGAAGCATCTGCTCTCGTTGACGATCGAAACATTCGAAACAAATAAAATTTAGAGGATTCGTATACAAAGAAAATAAGACCACTCTGTAGACGACAGGTGAAATGAAGTGAAGGTTAAACAATTTCAGGAATTTTGATCATCACTCCGGGGTTAATCAACTAATTCCCTATTTGCGCGCCCTATTATCTTCAGAATTATGCGGGAGTTGGCCTGAATATTTGATACAGGCTGCACATTTTAACCGTCCTTTGTGCAATCTCAAAAGGTATGTGGAAAATGTAATTAGTAAGAGGTTTCAGTACAGCCAGTGCACATAATTTGATTATGCAAATCAAAAGATGAGCTGAAAAGTATTCAAGTAATCAATATTTTCTACATGACAACAAACGAGCTGCGAACTGCATTAGACATTTTTGAGTTGGTAGTGCCCACAGCGCATCTACCATAATCGAGACCAAAATTAAAAAAAAAAAAACACTATTGAGCCCAGACCTACGAGATGCGAAGTATGAAACAAAAAAACATTCAGTTCTTTCTATTAGGAGTTCTTGAGTTGGTAGTGCATCAAAATTGAGACTAAAATCAAACAATCACTGTTGAGAAAAGATGTAGTTTGATAGCTACCACCAATATCAGTGGTGTATATTGAGTTACTTCACTATTGAATTGAATTTTTTTCCCAAATAGGGAATAATATGCTGTAAAAACATCAATGTATTTATGTACATACCTATCTAGTCACAATATTCCCATTAGTTATTGGTATGAAAGCTAAAATATGGTAATAAATTCGTATGGTAATGGTGTATTACAATACCCAAATAACACACTTTTGTCCCATGGATATCCTTAGGACGTCCTGTCGGGACATTCAGGACGTCCATAGGACGTTACAATTTGGTACTGTGGACGTCCATTGGACGTCTGTGGGACGCACAAATGTCCCACTTGAGGACCAACTAGGGACGTCCTTGAGGGATGTCCCTGGGACAACTATCGAAAACCTAAATCCTACAGTATTCCTCATCAAGCTCTACAGAGGACATCCTTAGGACATCCATAGAACAACCTATCAGCAACGCTGAGGGATATCAATTGTATGTCCATGGAATGTCCCAGGGACATACGAATTATTCTTGAATTTGAATTTTCCTGGGTCCCTCTAGGACCAGATCTTTCATAACTGATTAGGACATCCAGTTGAGTTGATGGTCCGTAGAAGGTACCCAAAAAGTGTCCCAAGGATGTCCAATGGACTTACGTGAAGGACATTGACAGGGAGTACTTTTAGCCTACGAGCAATCATTCGTCGGCGAGGTGTAAGTTAACGTCCTCGCAGGACATTGGAAGAGTACAGTTCATGTACTAATTGGGACATCCGACGGATATCCCTAAAGGACATTCAAAGGATGTCTCTAAGGGACATTTCTATTATTATACGATTCTGGAAATATTAAGGGCATCTGTGCAGAGATATTTGAAGGAATGTACCATCAGGGACATTCCATGGTTTTCTACTACTACATGCACTACTTGGGACATCCGATTGAACGTTTAAAATCATATCCCGTCAGGGACATGCCAAGGACGTCCTTGCATGGACATTCTACAATATGTACCACGTGGGACGTCTAAGGGATGCTATTCCTAAGACATTTGAAATGATGTACCAGCTGGGACATTCCGTGGACGTCCTTGCTCGGACATTGCATGAGATGTACGGGATGGGACGTCCCAAGGACACTTATTCTTGGTTCGGGACATTCGGACGTGAATTGTACCGAATAGGGACGTCCCTAGGACGTTGTGTGCTATTTGAAAACTTCCCACCCTCAATATCTTCCTTCCAAAGAATAATATGAGAAATCGAAAAAACAGGTCGATTTATTTTCAAGGGGGAACACTTGAAATGATTAGTTTCAGCCCTCTTGTTTCTACCCTCAGAATTTCAAATGGGAAGGGGGGTCAAGTGGCACATCATTTTGAAGGGTTTTCAATTTTATTTCCAACGGTACCCTAGTTTATCATTTTCTTTTGAGCAGTTTCCGTAAAATGTCGTGTCACTTAATAAACTCCCCACCCTTAATATCTTCCTTTCAGTAAATGATATGAAAAATCGAAAGGAGAAGTCAATTTCATTTCTAAGGAAGAACTTGAAATGCATATTTTTAGCCCTCTCAGTTCAATCCCTTAGGAGGGGTAGATGTAACCCTTAGAACCTCACATGAAAACGGGGGTCAAGATGGACATCATTTTGAAGGGCGTTTGAGTCTCTTTCAACAATACCCTAGTACTTCATTTGTTTGTGAGCAGTTTCCGAAAAATGCCGTTCTAAACTTACAGAAGTGATTAGAACATTATTGCACTGATAGGTTTTCAGGTTGGTATTATTGTATTGACTCATTTCAGTCCGAATGATAGGAATATTTTGAATGTTCTTGTTACTTTTGTAAGTTTAGAACGGCATTTATCGGAAAATGGGCATCAAAGAATTATAAACTAGGCTACTGTTGTGAAGAAAACTGACCGCCCTTTAAAAGATTGTGCACCTTGACCCCTTTTTCATATAAGGTTCTTAGGGTTACATCTACCCCTCTTAGGGGGTTGAACCAAGAGGGCTGAAAATATGCATTTAAAGAGTCCTCTTGACATAACTTCTGGATTTTTCATATCATTTACTGGAAGGAAGATATTGAGGGTGGAAAGTTTTCTAATTGACACCGCATTTTTTGGAAAATGCTCAACAGAAAATGACAAACTAGGATAACCTTATTGGAAAGAGAATTGAATGCCCTTCAAAATGATGTCCCCCTTCCCATTTGAGATTTCAAGGGTAACATATACCCCTCCAATAAGGGGGTTGAACCAAGAGGGCTAAAAATAGTCCTTTGAAGTGATCCCCTTGAAAATATAATTGACCTGTCGTCTCGATGTTCCATTTTATTCATTATTGTTTCAAGATTGATTAAATAAACCTCTGGTGCGCTCACTCTTCATTTTCGTCAGACTGGTTCTTGGTATAAACAATTGAATTTCAGACGATGACGTGGGGTTCACATATCGAAGGTTAGATGGCGTGATTCTTAGAACTTATCAGTTCTACCAACCTTGATGCGGTTAATTCGCAAAATGTATTCCCTATCTTCATTGGTCACAATTCGGTCACAATTATCACATTGATGCCTGTAATTTTGGTACGGCACCAGACTAAATTTAGCGACATTCACCCACGCCATGTTATGTTCAGCGAAGTAGGCGAAAATCAAGGAATTGTAAAACAGGAAAGGATTGAAGTGCGTACACCAGAGGTTTATTTCATCAATGTTTCAAGTATCTGCACAATACGTCAGCAGTTAGGACACTGGATATATTTTTAGAGGACACAAAAAATTCGTTACCTTCTGTTGGAATTTTCTCCCCAAATTTTGATACTGTATAGCCGAAGCATGCATATTTCACCTAAGTCATGATTACACTCATAAACAGAGGGTGTCCGTAAAAGGTATGAGATTTGGTACATATCATAACTAGCGTCTAGCGCAAGGAATTATTCCTATAAACACCGTAGTGGGAGAACCGCGCCAAGCGAGACGCGGACGCGGACAAACATCACCTATGCCTTTCACCATAGACCTTCACCTATCGACATGCCCGACGAACGTTGGAGCGAAGGAGCGAAACAATAATGTGAAAATAATATTAGAAATATGAATACAGGGTGAATCGGATATATAGGTGCTTATTGTAACACGTTCATTCGTTAGGTAGGTATGTTCGGATAGTTTTTACAAGATCTAGCAGACTATCTCTGTAGATAGGTAGGTAGGTATCAAAATCAAATGAATTAACATTATATTCCATGTACAGGGTGATTCACCATAAATGTCCCCCCCTCTAGCTCGGTTATTTTAGAACCGATCGCAAAATTTGAAGAATCATTTGATTAAGTTTTTTCCGCTATATCAGAAAATACAGGGTGCTCGGAACAAACGATCGACAGGGTACAAGTTGATTTTTTTAAAAGGAACACCCTGTATTTTATTGCATTTTTAGATTATCTCTGAATAGCTGATTTCATCAATATATCACACTTGGGGTCTAGCGGGAATGATTACAGAGATATAGGGTGTTCAAAAATCGAGATTTTTCAAATTTAAGTAGGATGTTTTTCTGTCGAAACCATTACTTATCGGTCAAAACGGCTTCCATGTTCCTATGTCAACTTATGATTTACTATCTACTGATATTTAATAATTGGAACAAATATACAGGGCGATCAGAATTCTGAATCTTGAACCACCCTGTATTGTTCCAATTTGATGTCAGAGTAGATAGTAAGTCAAAAGTTGGGATAGGGACATGTGAGTCGTTTTGACCAATAATGAATAGTTCACACACAAAAACATCCTAAAATTAAAATATCCCGATTTTGAACAACCTATATATCTCCGTAATTATGAACGTTAGACCCCAAGTGTGATACATTGATGAAATCAGCTCTTCAGAGAGAATCTAAAAATGCAATGGAATACAGGGTATTCCATTTGAAAAAAATCAACTAGTACCCTGTAGATCGTTTGTTCCGAGCACCCTGTATGTTCTGATGTGTCAGAAAAAAAATCTGGAAAAATCATTTCAGATGATTTTTGAAATTTCGAAATGGTTCGAAAATAAATGAGCTTAAGGGGGGGGACATTTATGGTGAATCACCCGGTACATCATATTTCTTAACTAACATGTAATCTACAGGGTGAGTCGATATAGTGCGTTCTCCTTCGATATTAGCCAAACCGTCAGATATATATACATATTTGAAAAAAATTCGAATACAGAATAATAATAGTCATGATAATTTTCATCTTGAAATATTTTCATATCTATACAGGGTAATACGGACTCATGGTATACCACCTTTCTCTCCTTTTGTTTTCTATATTTATATTTCTGAAATTTGGAACATCGAATATGCTCACTAGAGGGCTTTATCTCACAATTTAGGAAATTTTTTTCATCTTTCAATTCCCCTGGAAATGAGATCAACTTTCGATTTTCAAATGGAAGACCCTGTATTTCATTCCATAATCGGTTAGAGATTATTATTATAACGAATTCAACAATATCGGGTTTGATTGGGTTATTTCAAACAATTACGGAGTTATTCACGTTTGAAGTTTCCATAAGAGCAATATGGGTGTGACGGCACAATATGGAAACTTCTATCTTTGTCACACTCATTGAGCTTATAGGAATTTCGAACGCGAACATTCTCGTATATATGTACATGTAGCTATTCTGTATATTTTTTTTACCGTTTTCGGAGATATATAATTATATGAGGTATATATATATATAGAACTTCACATTTTCTCCAGATACTCTCTGCGATGACCACGTCATTCTTCTGACCATCTACCAATTTTGGATTTTCAAATGGAATAATACATTCTGTACATTATTCTATCACTGATTATGGGTTATACCATCACGATACCACAAATATACTGACAATATATCAACTTACTTGCCATTATCACTAGTCTTATTATTAGTAATTAATTAAAGAAAAAATGTATTCAGATATTCAGTTTCTTTATTCATGATGTAAACCTAAATGCTTAAAGAATAATATTGTATTTTATGAATACCTATAATAGGTATAGGTATCCCAATTTTATTTTTTCATTTTATGGCCTCAATCTCCAAATCCTCATATCAGTATTCAAAGTGTTCGTTTTGTGTTATTAGACTTTTAATAACATGTGTTGTCAGCCGCGCGTCGCTATAGGTGATGGGCACAGTTGATGTTTGCCCGCGTCCGCGTCTCGCTTGGCGCGGTTCTCCCACTACGTTGTTTATCGGAATTGCTCCTTGCGCTAGACGCTAGTCATATCATATACTTGAGGTCAAAATGAGCCAATTTAATGTAACATACCTCAGTCCAAAATGGAACCATTTCCGAGATACAAGTGTCAAGGTGTAAGAAATCGGTTTGATTAGTGGTAAAACAGTGTGTAGATTATTATCGTGCCAAAGGTTCCAGTCTTCGATGTACAGGGTGGCATGGAAATAAGTGCAAATATTTCAAACACCGAGAAAACTCCACGTGTACTATCGAATGGCACTCATAAAATTTGAGGTTAGACCCTCTGACGTTACCTCTGTTCAAATTTCTATGCGGTAGGCACAATCACGCGAAGTTCAATCATTAAAATTGTTTTAAAGTGGCGTACTTGATTTTTTCCCCGTATTTTGTTCAATTTTTCGGATGAAATTTCTCGTTAATTAGAAGAATTAGGAAGAATCTGATTTCATGGGAATATTCCTTAGACTGTATCATAGTAATAAGCTGAATATGTGCACTTATTTCAAAAACACCTTGTATAATATCACAGTGTCTTCAGCATCAATACGGATTAAAAGTGAATGTACTAAATTGATAACATAAACCTAAACGAATAAGAGTATTGCGTCTGGAGCTATCATGTCATGAAAAAATCAACTTGAATTATTCCAATCTTCAGCTAGATATTCTTGAACACAATAATATATTTCTTTGATGAGATGTTGTTTCACAGATCTCGTAAAGTGAATTGGAGAAACAATATTTCTGAAATCGACTGGAAGATGGTTCTATAATTTGACAGCATTATAAATCAATGACTTTTTAGTTAAACTTGTCGATGGAATGGGGAGTCTTGAATTGTTGTTTTGGTGAGTAGAACTTACTACCGCATCATCTGATGATTTATTGTTGTGAACTAAACATACTGTTTCGAGAATGAAGAGGCACGGAGTGTTAGGATTTTGTGCTCTGAGAACAGAGGTTGGCACGATACTCTCGGTGCCACTTTGTAAAAGTATATCGAATAGCCCGTATCGAAATGTTCCGACCTAAATTATGGTTGGTTCTTGTGAAGACCTTCCAGGAACACACTCTATGTGTACGACCCTGCATCCGGGCCGTAACACCTGATTCGATTCCGGGTCGTAACTCCGGGAGCATAAACGCTGCTACACCGGAATAACAACTCCGGAATCGGCAGGCTTTTTCCGAATAACGGGTGCCGGTCGAAGCATAAAACACACGTGGTCGGCACAGCTATAGGACCGATCACCCAACCAATCATTCAAATATACAGTGCGTCCAAACAAATATCATGAGTAAATGTCTTTAGGTAAGTATACGTAGGCCACAGCCATCTCAAATATCAAGCAGTGGTGAGACATTGGCAACACCGCATTGCCGTGATCCGAAAGTCCTATAAGTATAGTGTAAGTTACAGCTAACCGGCTAACCTCGCTAGCCTAACGTCACTTTCTGGCTTCGAAATAATAAATAATAGCAAGAAAAAATTACTATTGAGCCACGTTTTATTCAGCTGTTCAGATATAAAAAACAACTGGCAAGTTCAATTTGATATCTACGAAAGCGTAGACTTTTTTCTCTGAATTCAGACATGTTTCTCGAATTCAGAATTCAAAGCCTGAATTCCGACTTTTTTCTCTGAATTTAGACTTTTTGTCTGAATTCTACGAAGGCCTGGAAGGGACACATAGAATAAAAAAAATAAAAAGTCTTCAAAATTCTGAGTTATAACTCGGAATTTTACATCAAAATTCCGACTTATATTTCGGAATTTTAAAATTCCGAGTTATAACTCAGAATTTCAAAATTCCGAGATATAAGTCGGAATTTTGAAATTCCGAGTTATAACTCGGAATTTTACATCAAAATTCCGACTTATAACTCGGAATTTTAAAATTTCGTGTTATAACTCGGAATATTGGATGTAAAATTCCGACTTATATCTCGGAATTTTAAAATTCCGACTTATAACTCGGAATTTTAAAATTCCGAGTCATAACTCGGAATTTTACATCAAAATTCCGACTTATATCTCGGAATTTTAAAATTCCGAGTTATAACTCGGAATTTTACATCCAATATTCCGAGTTATAAGTCGGAATTTTGAAGAGTTTTTATTTTTTTTATTTTATGTGTCCCTTCCAGGGCTTCGTAGAATTCAGACTTTTTTTGTCTGAATTCAAACTTTTTTCTCTGAATTCAGACTTCAAAGTCTGAATAAAGAAATGAAATAAAATACACACAACCGTGGCCTTTCTATACGCTTTCGTAGATATCGACCATTCAAGTTCATGATATGCAAGATGAATATTGTAAAATCCGAGGTGAAATTATTTGTGATTAATGAAAAGTGGTGCAAAACATGACATAAGACATAATAATAATTGTATACAAGAAGAATTTGTACTTCTTTCAATTGATCGTGCGAGATCTCGAGATTTTCAGAATAGTGAGCTATTTCAATTATATATTGTATGGGTTTTTCCAAATATATAGAGCATCTTATTACTAGTGTATATCCCCAAAACAGTGGTGGATCACTGCATAGGCGCAGGAAGCGAACGCTTAGGGCCACGAACAACAAAGGGGACAAAAGGACACCAGTACATTGAGGAACTGTAACCATCAAAAAGGCTTTCACTGTAAATATTCACATTATTATTTGTGATGGACCCATCACATATTGAAACTAGCAAATAGGAGTGAAGTTTATAAAAGTGTCGACGATTTTCGTGTTTGCTTCGATCCAAATATTTTATACGAGAATGGAATTCATTCACAGAGTAAGGAATTGATTACCAAATATAACAGAGATATTTCGACATATTTCAATTGAAATATGAGAGTGAATATGGCAGTTTCAGTAGACATTCGGAAACTTCTTATTGAAGGCTTACATTCTACATTTCCAAACGAAGAATCCATTTAATTTTTTTCTCAAATATTCAAATGAAAGCAAGAAAATATCTTTTGTGCAATATTCACATACTCGGACGGTTTCATATTTATTTTTAGTTTGGTACTTGATGTGATCGATATGATCATCCGAACAAAAGTGTTTTGCATTTTGTCATTTCCATTTTACAAATCATCGTTTTCTTATGTTGTCACTTGTTTTTCATTTCAACCAAAAATGTGCTTCAAATATAATTACATTCAATCTGGAGAATCAGCAAACCACCTGACCTTGATCTGAACTGAAAAAATTGCTACAGTACATACCTATACCCCACGCTATTTTTCAAGGAAGGAAAGGGCGCAAGATTCATCTTGCCACTATGGCGAGTACTAGGGCCACCAACTACCTTAATCCGCCAAATGAATTTTGTCTATCACTCATTGCAGTGAAGCTATATAATGTTTTTCCACCCTATGTTGACGCACATGGTATATAAATGGTTATGTGGTATCATTTAGGTATTCATATTCATATTTTGTAATCCTAACAATCGAACATCAACTTTCTGACTGAAAGTTCTGAAAGTTGATGTTCAATGTCCTAACACCCTGTTTACTGTTCAAGTACAGTGTACAGAGTGAACGTTCTGAATTCTAACTTTGCGATCATCTCCTTGTATGTACATCCAGTTTCTGTTCCATTATTGAGTTATCCATTGTGACATACAACGTGCCAAGACTAGATTCAAGGGCTCGATCTTTCGGCATCTTTAGGGGTCGATCTCAATCTCCTCTTTTTCTCTAGGCGTTCTCTCCCAATCTCCGAACAAAGCTACCAACCGTCTATTGCATAGATTTCAATGAGTAGATTCAGAATATGGGTTCACGCTGCCAAAATTTATAAATGCTCACCTGAATCACTACACGAAAACCATTTAATCTATGCGAAACGTAGAAAAAACATCGTTAAGCGAACACTCCATAAAACTTGATATACAGTGTGTCCACGTTAATGACTTAGCACCCCTGTGAAGTCGTTATTATCGGATCTTTCTTTTGTTGTATAGGTGTTCGAAATGTCCATCCAACAGGAGAGTTTTTTATTCTTGGACTGATATCATGGCCAACAGCGACCAATTTCTATTGACCCATATTTCAAAAAGTACTATTTGGGATTATATTTCACAAAATTCAGGATCACTCGAAAGTTATTAACTCTTTGGAGCTCAAATAATAACCGCGCAGTGGAAGGTCTTTTCAACTCTGAGTTATTCTCGTTAGGATATTTCCTTCCTTGGAAATCTCGAAAAAATAGAGAGCTTAGTTTGAATATTTTGACTAATTTTTTTTCACTTTGATAATATAATCTTCATTGATATAAATCTATACAAAATATAATGTTTGAGCAGCACAATGAAAGTGCAGCATCCATCATATTTCAGGCAAAAACAAGTAGGTACCTATCTACTTTTTCATTACCGACAAATAATGTCAACAGTCTACCATCGATTATTGAATCAATGGGTCATTGAATTAACAGCTATCTCGTGTTTGCTGAGGCAGTACAGATTGTTTATCGAGCCGTTGAACGGAGTAGTATCCTTGAATCAAGAAAGGATGGCATGTTACAACATATCAGCTACGGCCCAGCCAACACATCTGCGACATCTCTGAGATGTCGCGATGAGGCAATACTGCGATATGACGAATGTTGCATTGCGACGGTGTACAGAAGCAAACTCATCTGCAACACTTTTTCAGAAATTTGTTATTCAGATTCTTGTTCGGTGAAAAATAATACATCAATATAAGTAGATTACTCAACAAAGTGAAACTGAATTCGCAAACATTCGTTACATTTCTATCGAACTAGTCTTGATTTGCTCACATCTCGCCGACACACACTACAAAATCTCCGAAACAAATACGAATGACTAATCTCAATCTGATAGAGATTCGTATAGGTATAGATAGAGCCGCTAAAGAGACGATTGAATGGACAGGAGACCCAAGGGATCACCAACCAGTCACAACAACACATACTCAATATCAGATGTCATCAGAAGTCAGTGGTGTACCTGTTGTCACATCATGTTTGAAGACACTTTCCCTTTCCTTTTACTGATATGTCATCTCGCATCACATCGTAGTTTTATTGCAAAAACATATCGCATTTCCGTCACAAATAGCATATCGCAATTACATTGCAAAAAAAATATCGCTGTTATATCGCAGAGAACTCATCGCAGCGACGACACATGGATGAAACTTGAGTGGGACAAAATAAGATCCCTCTGACATCGCAGCAACGTCTATGCGACAAATAATGCAATGTCGCAGGTCACGATAATTGTTGCATCGCTGCGAAGTATCTGTGATGTAACTGTTTGATAATGATATGTTGAATTGAAAGAATTATGATCATAGTTGAATATATTTTCAACGATTGATTGTGAGTAGTTTGATAAGCTGAATATTATATCAAATGATCCGATAACCCTTTACGTTCTCAAATTGATTTATTTATTTCTCGTTATGTTTCTTCATATCCATATGGGGACCATATTACAGATATACCATGCGATAACAAGTGAGAAAATATACAATGCCTTAATAACATCAACTGTGTTTGCTTGGGGAGAGCTCCGCTCACCGTTAGACAGTTGGGCGCATAATGAATTCCAGTTTCCATTGTATTCAGATATTCCAGTTTCAGTGGAGACTAGCGGAGACGTACGATAGCCGAATCAGTCTCAAGAAGTACAAATGCCTATGAATTAACGTTACTGAAACTCTCGTTCATTTCAAGATCTCTTATCATGAAAGTAGTTTCGATCAGGTCAGCGGAGTTCATAGACGTCAGTTCTTTGACATTTGCAAAAAACCGCATACCGTGCGATAATACCTACCTAGGAAAGGTAACTGCCATTCCCATTGCGGGACATTGCGAACCTAGCATCGACTCCAAATATAAATAGTACCCGAGTCGATAAGGCATCATTATTATCAATACAAGTCATTGGTAATTATCAATTGAGAATATTCGCCGTCTCTCCGCTTTCAATCCTGCTGGTCCACCCCATGCTAGACGTTGTGATGTAAGTACTGTTTTATTCAAGTGTTGTTTTGCGCCGTGTTTCATTTGGCAAGCCTTATGTTCTTTTTTCTTTGCTAACCTGCCATGTGGCAAGCATTTATCCACGATTTTTCCATTTAATCAATAAATGTCAAATTTTATATGAGAACTGTCCTGACTCTTCATTTGGGGAGGAATATGGTTGGGTGGTGAAATGGTCAAAACCTCTCGTCAAAAAGCCAAGCGAGTAGCTGATAACGAATTCCATTCGTAAACCTAGTGGTGCACTGGTTGTGCGCCAGTTTTGCAGCCGCACTACGTAGTACTCTCCAAAATGTGAACTGGTGCATCCCCAATGGAATACGAAATAATATTATAATAAAATTATCATTGGAAGTTAAATCGGATAAGCTGGTTTGTCTTTGTTCATAACTTGTCCGCATCCTGAAATTATCTCTCAACTTCAATTAAGAACAGAGTAAATGTTTCATGGATATAATTTTGAGTAATTTTTTTGATAAGTACCTCTTCATCATTTATTTTGCAAAATACTTTCAACAAAATTATGAATTCTGGGAAGTAATCTCCTCTATTTTTTTGAAACTGTTAAGTACTCGAATTATGAATTTGCATAATACGGGATACTAAAACACGAACATAAATATATGCGTATTTATTCAAGTGTCGAATATAACTGACTTCGCGAACACTGTCGCCAATAGATAAACAAAGCTTATAAAAAAGTGTAGTTTTTGCTATCCTCGACTATGGTCTCTTTTAATAGGAAATTCCATAAACATAAATAGCTATATACATGACACCCCTTCCTCTAAATCAACAGTAATATCTTTTCAATCCACCCCGTAGAACTCGACAAATCAAAATGGTTACCTATAACACCTATTCCTAAAGTATACAGATTACAAAAATAAGGTATTACTTCACTATCACATGATCAATCTTTCTGGTGGTTTGATTTTGCTTCGACGTCTCAAAACTCGATCAGACTCACAATTTACATTCTCCCGCACTTCAAGTTCCCTGCACTCATTCTCATCTAAATTATTTGCGAGTTCATTTGACCTCAATGAAGATCGTGGAATGACAGAAACGCATTCTTTTTCAGTGCATGAGTTATTCAAAATAATTTGGTTAGTATGGCGCTTCCACTTCATACCACAATCCGTTTGTACCAGGTAGGTTCTTCGACCTAATACCTCCACAATTTTAGCTGCGCACCACTTTTCTGAATTTTTTCGATAATCACGTACCAGAATTGAGTCATCTACTTTGAATAATATATTTCTTTTGCTGTGGTAATATTTTTGTTGGTAGTTCTGTTTTTCTTTCACAGTATTTTTCGTTGACGGCAGAAGTAAATCGAATTTGGTGCGTAAAGTACGTCCAAACAACAATTTTGCTGGAGTTTCGGATGTGGTGGAATGTGGGGTGTTACGATATTGGAACAAAAATCGATTCAAAATCAAATTAATGTCCCCACCGGAATTTTCCAATTTTGCTTTAGTTATAGCTGTTTTTAAAATTTTAACGGCGTTTTCCGCCTGCCCGTTTGTGGCTGGGTGGTATGGTGCGCCTGTTGTATGTTTAACACCGCTACATGATAAAAAATATTGAAACTCATGACAAGTGAATGATGTACCATTGTCCGTGCATAGCTCTACGGGTAATCCGAATCTTGCGAAAAGCTCCCGAAAAACTTTGATTGTACTGGATGCCGTAATGTTCGCCATTTCAAAGCACTCAAGCCATTTAGATGTCGCGTCTTCTATCACTAAAAAAAATTTGTTATAGCATGGACCGAAAAAATCCGCATGCAGCCTAGTCCAGGGAATTTCTGGCCATTCCCATACTACTAGAGAAGCTTTGGAAGGGTTTCTAGATGTAATGTTGCATATTTTACAAGTTTGAGCGATTTTTTCTATTTGGCTGTTTATTGACGGCCACCAGACATACGCACGTGCCAACAGTTTCATTTTAACCATGCCCATGTGGGCGCTATGCAATTCATTCAAAATGTTTTGTTGAAATTTTCCTGGAATAATTAACCTATATCCCCACATGAGACACTCATGTTCCACAGTGAGTTCATTTTTTCTCATAAAAAATGGTTTGAATTCATCGGAAGGGCTATTGTTTGGCCACCCATTCCGAACATAGAAAAGAATTTTGCTTAAGATTGGATCTACCATAGTTTCTTTCTTTACTTGTTTGAAATCAATAGGCAAGTCTGATTGCTTTACATAATTAATGTACGTTAATTCTCCTGATTGAATACTGAACACATTATTTGACGGCAATGGTAATCTTGACAAACAATCAGCCGAGTTGTTATTCGAATTTACATATTTAATATCATAATTGAAAGCCGACAATATGTGCGCCCAACGCTGCAACCGATTTGCCGCAAAAACTGGCAAACCTTTTTTACTCCCGAAAATGCTTAACAAAGGTTTGTGATCCGTATATAGTAAAAATTTTTGGCCGTATAAATATTGAAAGAATTTTTTCACTCCGAATATTATAGCAGCTGCCTCCTTTTCAATTTGAGAATATTTAATTTCAGCTGAATTTAATAGACGTGAGGCAAATGCTATTGGTCTTTCAGTATTATTATGCAATATATGGCTGATAGATGCCCCTAAAGCATACTGAGATGCATCTACTGTCAATTTAATTTTCATTTTAGGATCAAAATGGATCAAAATGGAATTTGATAATAATAATTTTTTTGCATTTTCAAAAGATTCGATGCATTTTGATGACCAGAACCATTTTGTGTCTTTTTTCAGTAGACTATAGAGGGGCTGCAATACCTCTGAACAGTTTGGTAAAAATTTGCAATAAAAATTTATCATACCTAGAAAGGATTTTAATTGAGTAACATTTTCTGGTGCAGGTACATTTTTTATTGCTAAAATGCGTTCTTCGGATGTATGCAACCCTTCTTCATCTATTATGTGCCCTAAATACTGAACTGATTTTTGGAAAAATGCACATTTTTCTTTTTTCACTTTTAGGCCGCACTCGTGCAGACGTCGGAGAACATATTCCAGGCGCACCATATGATCTTGCTTATTTTTGCCTGTTATTAGGATATCATCTAAAAAACAGGTGACACCCGGTATAACAAACATTTGCTCCATTATATTCTGAAAAATTGATGGTGCACTAGTGATGCCGTAAGGCAAACGGGTGTACGAAAATAAGCCCTTGTGAGTTGAGATTGTCACTAATTTTCTGGATTCTTCTGACAGCAAAATTTGCTGATAAGCTTCTGACAAATCAATTTTTGAGAATCTTGTTCCACCTTGTAGTTGGGTAAATAAATACTCTATCCGGGGTAAAGGGAAATGTTGAATTTCTAATTGTGGATTGAGAGTGATTTTGAAATCCCCACAAATTCGAATGCTTCCGTTTTGTTTCAATATCGGAACGATCGGAGTTGCCCACTCCGAAAACTCTACAGGAACCAGTACTTTATTGTCTACTAATCTTTGTAATTCTTCCTCAATTTTTGGTTTTAAAGCGAACGGAACAGGTCTCGGTTTGTAAAATTTAGGCACTGCCCCTTCTTTCAATTTTAAGGATACCTCAAATTTATTGAACGTACCGAGCTTGCTATCGAACACATCAGGGTATCTACCAATTAGTTCTGAAATATTGTCAGAAGAATCTACCTGATTTCGTAATAACCTATTCGTGTTATAATTTATCTTACATATTCCAAAATTGAGCATTGTCATAGCATTTCTACCTATTAAAGGGGGGCCTCCGTTTTTAATGACATATGTTTTCAGAATGAAATGTTGATTTTCAAATAGAATATTCAAATTCAAATAACCCAACGGTTGGAAAGTGAACCCTACATAATCACGCAGAGTTAAATCATTTTCTAATAAACTTTTGTTGTGGAAATGTTTTCTGTATAACTTTTCTGAAATGGCTGAATGCGCAAACCCGGAATCAATCTCAAAACTTAATGGTACTTTTTCAACTGTCAGGTTAATGAATGTAGGTTTAACATTATTATAATCACTATTTTCAATATTATTTATTACATTGAGCTCATGCAACCCTGATCCTGTCGCTTGGGAGGATTCATTCTCATTTGAAAAGAAAAAGATCGAATCTTCGTAATCCTCTTCGTGATCTGGTTCACTTGACAAAAAATTGTGCCTGGCCCTACTATTGCACTGCGGAGCCAGATGTCCTTTGATACCACACTTATGGCAAGTACAATTTTTGTATGCACACTCGTAAGATGAATGATTGAACCGCCCACATACTGAACACTTACTTGAGCTGGGTTTTGGAGATTTCTGGTTGCTTACCCCCTGGTTCCGATTCAGCCTCTTTTCAAGGTTGAGATGTCTGGATACTTCACCTTGGTGTGATGTAGTATTGGTCCATGGCCTTCCTATTCCCTGATTTTGTTGGTGCTTTTTCGGCATACCTTGTTGACTATGGAAATTCATGTCGGATTCAGTTTTAATTCCATGAGATCCTATTCCATAATTTTCTCTGAGAGAGGAATGTTCCTTAACTGCAGACTCTTTAGCTAAAGCTACTTTCACCATCGTTTGTAAAGTTACTGTTGGACTGGAGGCGTCCTCCTCAAAGAGTCTGTCGATGAATCTTTCCTCATTGATTCCAATAACAAACAAATCTCTCATCACGACGTGAAGTTCGGTCCCGAAGCCACAATTTGATGCTAAATTCTTTACTCGGGCCTCCCATTCCGACACGCTTTCGTTGAGCCCCCGTCGTGCTGAGTAAAATTTCAACCGCTCTGAAAAGTAGGACTTCACCGGTGAAAAATGCCCGGTTAATACGTTTATCAGCTCCTCATACGTTTTTGTATCTGGTAAGTTCGGCACACACAAACTCCTCACTAACACGTAGCAATCTTCTGATAATGTGTTCAGAAGAATAGCTTTTTTCCGACTTCCGTCTTCAATCCGGTTGGCAATGAAGAATTGCTTAAGTCGCTCAATGAAAACTATGAAATCTGAAGTTTTCGGATCGAATACTGTTAACGAGCCTAAGGTGCCCAAAACCGCCGTTTCCGTCATGATTCACAATTTTGTTAGCACTATCCAGGCACTCCCGCGAAGATTACACGATTCCTCGTCGCCAATTGTTAAGTACTCGAATTATGAATTTGCATAATACGGGATACTAAAACACGAACATAAATATATGCGTATTTATTCAAGTGTCGAATACAACTGACTTCGCGAACACTGTCGTCAATAGATAAACAAAGCTTATAAAAAAGTGTAGTTTTTGCTATCCTCGACTATGGTCTCTTTTAATAGGAAATTCCATAAAAATACATAGCTATATACATGACAGAAACCTACAACTATTCATCACTATTTGATGATGATAATTGAATTGCAACTAACAATTTGGTTTTCAAAGTATTCATATTCAATGTTTCCGCCATTTTCAAAACTGCACTGACCTCGAACGACCTATTAGAGCTCGTGCGAGAATTGTTGCACTGAGCTCTAAACTATGTGAACCAGTTTTCCAATAGAATTCAAAACCCGACACCAGTTTTACCAATGGAATACAAAATATGCACTCAGTGCGAGCCAGTTTTACCAATGGAATTCGTTATAAGTTACGACCTATAGGAGGGTCAACATCTGAGTAGCGACAATATGTTGTCATTCACATGCCCTTTGTGCAACGATTGTGCGAACAATTTCTATATAGTTCTTCTGTCTCCAGTGACACTACTTTTCAAAATCTATGTACACTGTCTCATTGGACAAAAGTCCAGGCCTGCCGTGTAAATCTCCAGACACAGAACGTGCGTAGACTGTCTACTTCGAGTTTTCTATGATCGATAGACAGGGTGGGGTGCACGAAGTAGTAATAATATAATGAGGGAAAAAGGGAGATCGTAAAGTTCGGCTTTATATTCCTTTTTAGGGCTGTTCAAGAAAAAGACCTTTCGACTTTATGTAGTTTGTGGACGTAATCGGAGGGTACTGCGTTTCAGTGGATTTTGTGGGGAATACTTTTTCTACTGCTGTTTCGGAAAGTAAGTGCCATTCTTATAGCGTGCTTAAGTTAAGGATTAAGGTAAACAATGAAGGACACAGGGCGGTAACATGCCCGGGGCAAGTGGCGTACCCTCGGGTACCCACGTCCGTGAGCGCCAAATATTGAAACTGAAGATGAATTTATAATCAATATACAAGGTGCTATCGAAATAAATACATACAACTTGAAGATATAGGCTACATTTCCATAATATAGTACAAAATATGATGTTAGAAAAAATCTACGAAGAGATAGTCAACAGCAAAAAAGAACTAAAGAACACTATATTAGAGGCCAGTGAAGTGAATATTTTGATGAAAGTTGAATCTCTGAAAGAGAAAATGAAAACTTTTGAGAATGAAAACATCGAACTCAAATAGAAGGTAGAAACATTGGAAAGAAATAGCAAAAAAAAACAAGATTGTGATTTTTGGACTTAACAACTATTCAGAGAACCCATCGATAGAGACTATATGTTCACTGCTAAATACCAAACTCGAACTAGAACTCAGTGCAAGAGATATTAATAACATCTACCCCATTGGAAAAACAACCAATAATCCAACAAAAATTGAATTTTTGACACACTACAGCAAAATCCAAGTGTTGCAAAATTGTAAAAAATTGAAAGGTACAAAAATAAAAATTGTTCCTGACTTAACCAGTATCCAACAAGAGAGGAATAAAATCCTAAGGAGACATTTGAAAGAAACCAAGGAGAAAAGCGACGACAGGTGTTATATAAGAGGAGAAAAGTTGTACATCAATAATAGAGCATACACTGTGGAAGATATCCTCGAATTAGAAGAAAAAGAAGGGATTGTACATAACAAGCGGGCAAATAGCGAGCCACCAACAACACCCACAGTCCAGAACAACCATCCATCCGCTCAAACAGAAAAATCTGGAGATTTACACTAAAACTACATGAAATGTTCCATGTAGAACTATGCTAATAGCATAAATAGAACTCACATACAATTATATGTAATGGATTTTAAAACCAGAATTAAAATTGCAATACTTTTTATGACGCGCTTCTTAGCATAGCAACATGATTTCGGAATATCAAAATAGCAGTTTTACTTACGTGACTGCCTCAAAGAACACGCCGCTCCGCCAAGCTCCAGCCCAGACTGGTACTGACTGGTACTCCAGATATTGAATGTTCCACAAATATTTTCAATAATACTTTAAAACAATTTATAAAAGATTAAAAATCAATAGAAATTCAATCAAGAGGAAAGATTGGATAACCAACGGTCTTGTCAAATCAACAGGAAAAAAATGAGCTATATAAAAAAATGAAAAAACAACCCACGAACCCTGTTCTGAAACATGAATTCAATGAGTATAACAAACATCTGAATTATTTGAAAGAAAAAGCATAAAACGACTATTACAGAAATATAATAGATAAAAACCCAAACAGCGCTGCTCAATTATGGAACGTGGTCAAGGAACTATGTAATAAAAAGAAAAAATCCGAGATAGATAGTATAAGGAACTGTGATGGAGAAATTTTGACTAAGGACAACGAAGTTGCTGAAGTTCTAGTAGGATTATTTTCAAATGTAGGAGAAACATTGGCAAAACTAATCAATAAACCAGATGTGAATCATCCAAGAGTCAAAATGCCCAATAGTGATGTTACCAACAACAGAAAGAGAAATTGTAAATATAATAAAAAACTTAAAAAATAAAATAGAATCCTCTGGAATTGATGGTATAATAGCTGAAATATTTGAAGAAATTGTAGAGTTCATTGTAACACCATTAAAATACATTATTAATAGATCTTCAGAGGTCGACGAAAGAAAACCTGCGATATGCATCTTCGTTGATCTAGTTGAAGCATTTGACACCGTAAGCCACACATATCTACTGGAATTACTCGAAAGAATCGGATTTAGAGGAAACTGCTATGATTTGATGAAGAGCTACTTGAGTAATATAATTCAGCACGTCAAAGTTAAAGGAACAGTAAGCCAACCTAGAGAAATTAATTACGGGGTACCTCAAGGAACTATTCTAGGGCCTCTATTGTTTTCAATATACATTAATGAATTGTTCAACTTACATACGAGTGGTGATATAATTAGCTTTGCGGACGATACAGCAGTATTCTATGAAGATGATTCTTGGAACTCCCTGAAAGAAAGAATAAAAACTGATTTTTCCAAAATAACAGATTTTTTCAATAGTAGGTTAGTTACCATTAATGAAACAAAAACACACTTTGTACCTTTCACTAGCTATAATAAGGGATTACCAAACTTTGACCGTATAAACATAACTAACAGAAAATATTCTTTGACAATAACATCTGAAAATCATATCAAATGTCTGGGAATTTATATTGACAGCCACCTTAGATGGAACGAACAGGCAAAAATTTTATCAAATAAATTAAGAAGTCTTACACCAAAATTCAAACTCTGTAAAAAGTTTCGTACCATCGAACAACTCAAGATACTGTACTATGCATTGATACAATCACAGCTGTCGTATATGCCATTGTAGCTTGGGGAGGTCTCCTATATGTCAAAAATAGCTTATCAAAATCATCTATGGCAGAGAGTTCAGGTAGCCAACTCGAAGACTATTTCAAGAAAATGGAATATTTGATATCAGACAGTTATACTGCCAAGCCATATTAACACAGTATTTCAGAGATGGAAACAGACTGGAAATTCCCCATAATTATGAAACAAGATACAGACAAGCATCGATGGTTGTACCAAGAGCGAATAAAACAGTAGGACAAAGGAGTTATTGCTTCTTGGGCTCGAGAATATTCAACCACTCCCAACTAGCATTTATAGTCGCGATTACGTAATTACGACTATTGGGTCGACTATTAAGTAATATTTACTAGTTGCGGTTACGTTATAATTACGTCGTTACTACGTATTTACGACCAAAATGGGGAACAAATCACGAGTAATTATTACGGTTTGCCGACGTAGCGGGAACTCACACAATTACGTAATGCTTACGACCCGTCGACGTCGAAATTACGTAAAGATGTAGTAAATTTTCCTACCTGACTTTCTATTTCTTTTCCACTTCATAAAAATATTATTTTCTCTCTTTATTATTCTTCATTTCATCCATGAAGTTCACATTCACGAAAAATGAACAAGTCCAATATGCCTAACCATTCAATAAATAATACAAGGACAAACACGCGAAATAATTGATACTCGAACTTGAAAAATTCGAACAACATTCAGTTTTTCGATAAATGTGATGATTTTGCCTCGAAATTCAAGATGCGCCCACAAAATACGGCTCATTTCACCAAAAATATGGTTTTATTTCATTCGGCTATTTTTCAAAAATCATCGTAAATCATGTTAATTTCCATTATTATGCAATTTGTGATCGAACGAATGCTATTATTCTTCATAAAATGATGTTTATCAACAAGAAAAACCAAAATTATTTCCTGTTCAAATGGTTATCACATCAATCAATATGGCTTCCAATCGAAAATGAATCAGAAAGTTACTTTTGGAACTCGTCAGTTATGATAACCTATGTATTGGTAACTTCAACTGAATATAATTACCGAAAAGTTGTTTCAGCTATGAAGGAATTGTTTGAGTAGAAATTACCAATATGTTACTTGAAATATCACCAAGAATTGACTAAATTATTAGGTGATCGATCAAGTAACGACAACGTCGTAGAAACCTAATTGGTGACCATAGAGTAATTGCAACTGTGAAGCCTTCTTGGGGTGGTAAGCGTTACCGTAATAATATATCCAAAGTTCCGAAACCTTAAGAGTAGTTTTGAGGAGTGACAGTTTCGAAATAGTAACTTCGTAATAAGCCATGAGAATTTCTCACTTTGAAGTTATTATCTAGTGTAAAAACTACGTAATTTTCACTCACTAAATAACTATCACTGACATTTATACTATGAAGTTCTGAAATAAGTGATAAATACGTTATTATCACTAAATATAGGTAATAGTTTCTTGAACCATGGTGCCTGTGACTGAAAATACTCTTACCAATCGAGATTAAAAAAATTAACTCATTCATGTTATGGAGAGCCAAAATCAAGAAATGGATATCCACCCAATCCAGAATGAAAATACACGAATTGATAGATCTAAAAAAACAACTGAGAAATATGTCATTACCTATCGAATTTATATCAAATTATTAATTTTCTAGTTTTTCAAATATTCATAATTGCTCTGTATGAAAGAATAATTCATAGATCGCTATTGTATTGTATAGACAACCATGCTTCATTCATCAACTATCGACATATATTTTCATTTCATTCTCTTACCTGTGTATAATAACTCTATAATTTCAATGAATATGTATTTACTTCTTTTTGTTACTATATGAGATGATGAATAAAACTTATTATTATTATTACTATCAAATTAATGAGGAATCTCGTGAGGAATTTCATCTATTCTGAAATCGACCAAATAAGCGAAATAAAAATCGAGAACGCCACTTATTAAGAGCTATTGAAACTATACCATTCATATACCCACTAAACATGATACATTACAAACATATCTTTCAGTTATAAGTTATGTGATATTGTTGAAATAACATTGCGACAATGTCCTTCTGAAGTATATCCAACATAATATTATGAAGCATAACGTTTATGAGATGTTGCATCAATATTGAAATCGATATCATTAGATAATTATGTTGATTTTAGATTCATCAAATATATCTCAGATAGAGTTGTTATGTTATTTGTGCAACGTTTTCGTTTTACCACCTTATAACGTAGCTTACATATAGAGGATACAAGAGAATGATATTTTTCCTTCTACGGCAAACTAACCTTGTCAACTGTCAAAAGTGAATTCAATTCCATTCCAGCCATTTTGCTTGTTGTCTTTTATGGTGAACAGGTCAAACAGTGTGATCTGTGAGAACTCGGTGAAAACATTGATTTGAAAAATTCTATCAATGAAATTGGAGTGTAACCAGGTTACCATTGCCAAAAACAATCTATGAATGATCTTCAACAGAAGAAATTCGAAAGTATCATCAGTAACATCATTCAATAATAGCCATTGCTAAATCAAATATGCTATCTTGTTATACAAATCTTACAAAACTGTACACATTTTTAAGAATTGTTAGCTAGGTACCTAATTTGAATAAGTAACAGAACAATTTGAAAGTGCCAATATTTTTTAATCATTCTTCTGGTCATCGATTTGTAATCTTCCTAAAAAAATATATCCTGACTATTCAGAATGCCTCTGAGATGAATTGAAATACTTTCGAGTATCCATTATTCCTTCATTGATTTAGAATCCATTTGCCAACTCATGCACAACCTCAAAAGGATCAGGTTGAATGGTGGCGATAGCAAAAGTCAAAAGCAGATAACTTGTTGAAAGTGGCTCGATCGGCTATCATATCTACAGTCAAGTTGGAATACGATGATTCTTGATACGATGCAAGAGAAATTCAGATATCCGAAATGAGCAAATCCAATTGCGTGAATACAATGCGATGGTGGATGGTCAAATTCCCGAAATTAATTGTAGTTTGGACTAGTATTGGAGGATCCTTTCGGTATAATCAGTGGTGTCACTCCCGTGGCTCCAGGGTATATACAACATTTCACATTGTTCGATACGTTATATCCTTGATCACAGATATACACAGGGTCTAGCTTATTACAAAAATCAAACAAGGGATAAAGAATTGTTATTTCAATAAATCAATCTGATAAAAATATTGAATCAAAAAAACAGGTGGCGTACAATGACATTCACCATAAATATCGATAAATATACCCACTGTGACACCACTGGAAATATAATATCGAATCTAATTGCACCAGAAGAAGCTCCATATTACTATTAACAAAACCACAACGTTTTATTGAGATTGATGAAAAGACAATTGACTAATGAATAAATCACCAACGACTCAACTCATCAATGACACAACTCATCAACGATCAAACCGAGGATCGAACTCACCAACGATTCAACTCATCAACTACATAACTCACCAACAATCCAACTTCTCAATGACCCAACTCACCTACGACCCAACTCATCGACGACCCAGCTTGTAACCTCTACTTTATCAAAATTCAAAATACCAATAATTGATATATCTGAATAAAAATAAGAAGGTGATGGCAGCTATTCTTCAGAGAGCATTCTGGCATGAAAAAATTTGAAGATGATATTATCTACTAAAAATTACTCCCACGTAATTTATGTTGGAAGTGAAGACAGATTTCAAGTTTTTCCAAATTACGAAATGCAAAAACTTAAATTTAATCTAGATATGAGTGACAATTGAGTGCAATAATAAAGAAAAACATGGTATCCCACCCAACTGAAGTTATATTCTATCACACTGTGTTCCAAATAGTCTCAAAAGTCGTTAACGTAAGTATAAATATATAATATACTTATTATTCATATACCCATATATCGATTTCATATATACACGGAATTCTTTAAAAAATCAAATGTCTATATTTTTATGAGTTCCAAAATGATGCATCAATAGAATAGAATAGAATAGAATTTATTTAACCACGTTATGCATAAATACATTTGTAGCAAGTCAAAAGTGTGGTACAGATAATTATATTATATACAAAACATTAAACAAAATAAGTGTAAATCAGTAATCTAAAATAAAATATGAATAAAGGTTAGTTAGTAGGACTAATAATCATTATAAGTAAAAGTTAAGGCATCCCAGTGGATCAATAAAATACAAGAAATTAAAATGACATAATATCATATCAGTAAAGGTTCAGGTACCTGAATGAGTTGAATAAAAGGCTTTTCCAATAAGGAGCTTCTTGATTGTGTTTTTATAACTGTAGATATTCAAGATTTAATGTGTGATGGAAGTTTGTTATATATGTTAACGTCCAAAGTGTTGCGTGTAGATGTTGTTAGCTTAAGCCTTGGAGGTCTAAGGTGTATAGTAAGCATTTACCTCGTCATAGACTATGCTTCAGTTCACGTAAGTGTATATGGGATAAACAAAAGTGCAATCAGACGATCTTCTTTTATTTATATAATAAGTAGTATGGAATATTCACGAAAAACGTAATAGAGTAGATAAATATGCTCTCTTGGAGAAAGAAGTTAATAATTAAAAAAATATGGCCTTATTGTTTGATGACGGTCTCTGATGATGTTCGATAATTTTGTCTCAAAACCAAGATGTTTGTCTATATCTTTTCCTAGTGATATTGGGATTACCAGCTACACCAAAATTCCTGAAAATAATTTTAAACAATGAACCAAACATGATGTCTATGGAGGAGGGACCAAAACTTCGGGAGTAAACCTGTATATAGGAACTTACTCAAGAATGTTTTTTTCTGGCAGAAAGAAACGTGGTGACGAATGCGTGAGGTGAACGATACAAGTTGCAAAATTAAAAAACAGATCCTGGTTCCAGATTGTTCGATCAAAGACGTTTCTAATAGGATATTTCTGGAACTCTGCACAAAAAATCCGATCACGTTGGAAAGCCTTCACCAAAAAAAAACCTTATCGCTTACAAAATCAACGTGCTTCTGCTCACTGCCGCTCAGCGCGCAAACACGCCTGAATACCTGTCGGCCTTCAGAAATGTTTCCAGTTGCCTATCTATCTGGCACAAATCCAACAATAAAACAATAAATTTGAATAATTCATCTAAAAAGGAAATAGAGCATTTTAAAATGCTACAAACTCACCAACGACCTGAAACTCATCAACGACCCAACTCATCAACGACCGAACTCATTATAGAAACAGCCGACCATTTCAACACTTTTTTCTCTAACATTGGTACCAAAATGGCACAAAAAATTAATATACCTCCAAGATCCATTCAAAAATCAAAAAAGTGTTCCAAAAACTCCATGTTCCTGCACCCAATATCCAATAATGAAATTATCTCTATTATCTCAAGCTTAAAAAATAACACATCGTCTGGCCCTGATAAAATATATGTACACTTTATAAAAAAATATAATAAGTTTCTCATTGAACGTCTGTGTCACATCTCAAACTCAATTCTGACAAAAGGTAAAGTACCTTCAGCATTCAAAGATTCCATTACAACTCCCATTTTCAAATCAGGATGCCGTGATCATGCAAGGAATTATAGACCTATAACAGTGATCAACAATTTTGCCAAAATCTTTGAGAAATGCATCAAGAACAGAATCATGGATTATTGTAATAGCAATGAAATATTATCTGCCTCACAATACGGTTTCCGTAGGAACTTATCTACCGAAAAAGCTGTATTTGAATTAACTAATAACATACTGACCGGCTTCCAAAATAAAAAAAAAGTGTCTCACAATATTTTTGGATTTAGCGAAGGCGTTTGATACCGTTGATCATGCGCTCTTGTTTGAACGTCTCGAATATATCGGAATCCGAGGTATTGCTTTAGGTTTGTTGAAAGACTATCTGACCAACAGAACACAGGTTGTCAAAATAAATTATACTCTTAGTAATAACCCATTACCTATAGTAATGGGTGTTCCACAGGGGACAGTATTGGGACCGATACTATTTATTCTGTACATCAATGAATTATTCTCAAAAGGTAATTTCGAAGGTAAAATTATATCCTACGCTGATGACACAGCAATTACATTTGTTGGAAATACATGGGCAGAAACGTACCAAAACGCAGAATGCGGATTGAAATCAGTATATAAGTGGCTCAGCAGTAGCCTGCTGAGTCTTAATATTTCTAAAACATAATTCATTGCATTTTCCTCTACATCTAGAGATCGCGACATTCCAAATAACTTACTACTCCACACTTATGATTGCCCTGATACTCTTGAATGTCCTTGTCAAACAATAATGATGACAAAATCTATCAAATACCTAGGGGTTTTCGTAGATCAACACTTACGTTGGGAAGATCATATCAGCTACACAGTTAAAAGACTTCGGAAATTAATTTATAAATTTTACCAGCTGAGGAATATATCGAATAAAAAAATGTTGCTAATGGTATATAATTCCCTAGTTGATTCCATACTACGTTATTGTCTCATTGTTTGGGGAGGAACATTCAAAACATCAGTGCACAATCTGGAGGTTATACAAAACACTCTAATAAAAATAAATCTCAAAAAAAAAACAAACGTTTCTCTACACAACTTGTATTTGAAGAGTCAGAAGTATTCAATTTACAAAAATTATACGTTTATCAATCGCTTCTATGGATGACAAATATGCCTCAATTGACAGTTGTTATTCATGGTTATGAAACACGTAGAAATGCTTTGCAAGCCCTTTCTATCCCTTGCTTCAGACTTACCCAGAATCAAAAATTCATAACGTTTTATGGTCCGAAATTCTATAATCTGCTGCCTGCTGACATAAAAAACATCAGAAATATAAATCTCCGTAAAAAACAAATAAAAACATATTTGATAACTCACCCTCCCTCTTCCATTTCTGAAAATTCTTGATAATTGAAAAATTAAAAAAATATAAAGATAAATATTCACTTGAATAAATGCTCCTTTTCTCTTTCTTCGTACTCTTATAGATTAAGTTCAGGTACTTACAGTTTTGTAATTTAATATTTGCATCGTAAAATATTGATTGCAGAAGAATGTTCCACAACTCAAGCCCTGCTTAGGTGGCTTCTTCTGATTAAATTTTTCTTGAATATAGATAGATGTTTTGTTTTATATTCACATACATATAACAATAACTATAGGTTTATATTTTTATATGTTCCGTAATGTATTTGTACGTTCTAACTCTGTACATTCAAACTCTAACTGAATAAACTTATTTACTTACTTACTTACTTACCTTGCTAACGATCCAACTTAATTATCAACGACTCAACTCACCAAGACCCATTTCATCAACGACCCAACTCAACGACCCAACTCTCCAACGACCTGAAACTCACCAACGACCCAAAACTCACCAACGACCCAACTTATTGACGAAATACCTTGCCAACGATCCAACTTATCAACGACCCAACTCACCAACGACCCATTTCTTCAACGACCCAACTCTTCAACGACCCAACTCTCCAACGACCTAAAACACAACAACGACCCAAAACTCACCAACGACCCAACTCACCAACGACCCAACTCATCAACGCAGAACCTGTTTTGAATGAAAAAAAAAGCACAAAATGGATATAGGTAGATTTTTCTATACAATTCCATTAGGTACAATCGTAGGTGAATCACAACATACATTTCTAATTTCTAATCTATCGAAATAGAATGTTACAGGTATATTGGATCAACATGTTTTCTATTTTATGTCCAAAGATCTACAGCATATTGGTATAATACCAATATGTAATGATTATAATATTTTAACAATATTGGTGTGCTACTGCATGGGGTATATTTATTGTGACTCAAAAAGTTCACAAATGGTGATTTTGAATTTTTCGTGAAAATAGTATTGTTTTATTAGGATCAAAAGTGACACTTTGTATGACAAGCGAATTTTGCATTTGCGAGGCGGAGCGTCTAGCGAAACCGAGCGAAAGCAATTGCGAGTCGAACAAAGTCACTTTTGATCAGAATGAAACATGCTATTTTTTCTGCAACCGAAACAATTAACTCAAATAAACATGTGAAGTGATCACCAATGCCTTATTGCCATATGTATGCAATGCAACAAATATTGACAAATAATCGATGTGGTGAGAATATTCTACCCGCATTATCAGCAGGTTAGGTTTTCTAGGATGTTCGAATTGTAGTTTCAATATAAATACAACCACAGAGTGACATATTTGTGTATGGACCAGGTGCTCTAATGGCAAATACCGCGCCAGTGTCAGCTATATAGGAACAAGACGTGGAAAATGTTAGGCTAGTGAGCATATCAACTATGATAATAGTGATTATTCATTCCTCTCCATACTACACTGTGTTCGACTTGATAATCAAATAAAGCTAAACAATTTCGTTGTTCGAGAAAAAAAAACTATTGCTTGCCGTGATTATTGAAAAACAAGTTATCCATCCCGAGAATAACGAATGAAATACAGATCAAGCAAGTATTTGAATCTTGAAGGCTTCCCTGATCAAAACATGAATACTCAACTGAAATGTTTATAATTTCAATTCTAAACTATAATAACTATAATAAGGTGTATTTATATCTCCAGCATGGGTATGAAATGCCAAATCTGCTGAAATCGGAAACAAATCAGGTATGCGTCTCAACCCAAATAACCAACCGTCACAATGTTGTTTATTCTTGATGACGTCCAGTAGATCCTTTTTAGTTCCTAGAGCTAAAGTTGAACTTCAGCTCCTAGGAACTAAAATTCAACTTTAGCTCCTAAGAACTAAATATGTTACCTAGCAACATACCTATTTTTGTGTCATTAATAGAAACGTCAATTTAAGAGCTAATTTTGGTATCAAAATACACGACTTTTGTGTCGGTTGCAGAAAAAATTGATTAACTATATGATTTCCTGAATTTTAAACTCTCAAAATTCACGCAGTATAGTTTCATCACAAAGTACAGTTTTTCAAGCTCCACAATTAAGAAAAAGCGGGTCACACTGTACATAGTGATTCTATTATATAATGTCGTATACATGAACATAGTATTTGTGATGAACATAGATATTTGAACACTCTCGCCATCTCTAAAGCAATGTCCAAACTAATCAATGGGAAAGTGGTTACCATCTCTCACAAATTTCTGCATCTGCTTCTGCTTCAATGCGACATTGCCAGATGTTTACTAAAAGGGTTCCAGTCATCCTCAGCAGTCAGCAGTCATCAGCTCTTCGATCTCTAGAGATGAATGATGAAATTAAGTGGTATTGGGTATTGGTATCTACAATTGGGTAGATTATTGTCTGTTTTCTGTATATCGAGTAATGGAGAGTTATAATGGTGATATTGGAACATGATTGTGTTCGGGTAACCTCAGGTACCTATGTAATGTTGGACGATCATCTGATCTGGCAACGTTGAAAAGTGTTTTGTTTATATTGGTTCACGGTACATTGTACGTTCGTTTTGGGATTGAAGATTAGGAGATATTTCATTTGCTGAAAGAAAAATGTTGCAGTGACAAAAAATCAACAAACATATCAAATTTGTATTTCATGCATTGTGAATTGTGTTAGGTGTTTTGACTTTTGTCCAGTGGTATAGCTGGTAAGTTAAACCTAACCTCAAACGGCGCAAACAAATGAACATCGAACATACCACCAGTGTCCAGTGTTGCCAGCTGCTGAACAATGAATTTCACAAAAACAACTCAAACAACCGCTAGAAGTCGCTAAAGCAAGCAAAACGAATAAAAAAAGCGATATTTCACCATGTTTTGCCACCCATCCATTTACTACTATTTGTCCTTCTTTTGCCATCATTGGACACTTCATATACCTACTCACGTTGTACTTCATAACACATTTTATTTCCTGAAATCAACTAGAAGTATGCAAGTATGGTTTATTCGAAATATTTCAGCGTATTTCACTTATTTCAGTGAGGTTAACAATCACACTAGCTGACGGCCATTCAATTATCGAATCTAAATAAAATACAAACCACAGAACTCAAAATACAAATACGAGGAAAATTTGCAAGAAACTCGAGGAACCAAACTATTGTTTACCTCACTAAATATAAAAAAAATTCAAATAAACCATACTTCTGGTTGATTTTAGGAAATAAAATGTGTTATTGAAGTACAACTTGAGTATTCCAAGTGTCCAGTGATGAAAAAAGAGGACAAGTAGTTGTAAATAAATATCCTAGATGGGTTGCAAAAGAAGGTGAAATTTTGCACATTATCATCAAATCCTATCTCGATAAATAGCGGTTTGTTCACATTCTCATTGTGGAATTCGTGTTTTTCACTCAAAAATACGTAAGTAAAAAAAAAAATTTCGAAAAAACAACCATCACATGATAAGTCTCGCGATAAGTGCAGTTTTACCTCGAGTTTAACCGATTTAGCGACTTTTCTTCGTGATTTAGCGACATTCTTGATGACATTCTCTCATTTTCAGTTATTTTATAACATGATATAAAAAATCGTAGTAAACTTCATTTATTCAGAATCTGATCTGAATGAGAAGCACAATGAATATGTGTAAATTTTTCCACACAATTCCATTTGGTACTATTAGGTAGGTACTCGGGTAGGTACAATGGTGAATCACAACATAGGTACATTTCTCGATCGAATTTGAGGTATGTCTTTGATCTAAAGTAATCACACATTAAGTCATGGAAATCATCCATCAAAGTGGTCCAAATCTTTTATTTCAAAAGAAAAAAGAAAAGAACACAAAAATTATATTACACACGAGATTACACAAAATGTATTGTGACTAGTTTCGGCTCAAACAACCATCTTCAGACACATCAGTACACAGTACCTGTACAGATATTTAATTTACAGAGGAACAATAAGTTGTTGAGGTATGTTTGTTATATTCGTATTCAATCGCCGATTTCAACAGTTCAATGAGATTTGCTGAATAGTAGTTCTTACAACCTTTATATAGATGTGAATTCCCAGTTGGGCGCTTCTTGTAGTTTCATACCCGAGTTCATACCGCTCCTGAATCTAATTGGGTGACCGAGAAGCCATTTGGTATACCTTTGATCAATATTTAAATTCGCCATCTAAAGCCGGCAGTTGAGTTAATCCTCGTATTGTTACGGCCATTTCGCCAAAACCCGCAAAATTCCCCCGACGACCTTTGCATTTCCGTAATGAAATGGCGGAAAGCCTCAAACTGCTCAATCATCTCCTAATTCTGTTCTACCACGACGATTCTACAGAGTACAGAGTACTGAAAAATTCATCCCGTGGCAACTCTCTTTCTTATAATCTACATCATAGGCGCTGACCTCGGCGCTGACAAAGGGATCAACTTGGGTTTACGGAATATTCGAGGGATTTTTATTCAATACTGTCTGTAGGTTTATTGTGTTCCCGCACCGGGTTAAGTTTATGGATGAAGTATAGTATGATGAAATACAGGGTGTTGCAATAAAATGTGAGTTCTGTCGTATCCCCAAAACCATATACCTCGGAAAACAATTGAAGACCTCGGTGCAAGAACCGGGCAACTCCAATTTTTTAAAATGTTGAAAAATGGAAAAAAAATTATATTTCTGAGAAAATCGAGAAAAATTATGCTAAATGGTATGAATCCTTCAGAGTTACGTTAGATAAGCTGTATTAACTCAGATATTGATTTTCATTTACATTGTAGAAGCTAAAAAAGAAGTTTGAAAAAATGGAGTTGCCTGTTTCTTGTCCCAAAAGGACAAAATTCGGAAAATATAGTCGAACCCGTGTAATAATTTTGCTTTCTTATCGAAAATGAAATATATAAAGAAAAATATTGTAAACAAATAGTATTTTGAACATATAAAGGAAGAGTCGCTGACGTTTCCTGCGTCTTGATCTTCGTAAACATTGCCAGAATTTGGGTCCTCTTCATCAACAGTTATGTTTTCGGAACAAATTCACTCCCCGAATCTTGAAAGGGCTCACTTTCACTTTCCGACGACTTTACATTGTATTGCATAAAACAAATGATCAAACTAATCACGCCACACACGATGGAAGACGCGGGAAGGCTGGCCGCTAATAACCTCACTCCGACATCTCCCACTACACGCGTACATTTCGGTGCTAAAATCGGGTAACTCCTGGAGTTGCCCGACTCTAGCACCGTCATGGCTTACATTTCAGTGCTAAAATCGGGTAACTCCTGGAGTTGCCCGACTCTAGCACCGTCATGGCTTACATTTCAGTGCTAAAATCGGGTAACTCCTGGAGTTGCCCCACTCTTGCACCTCAATGGCTCATCAGGTATATCCTTTCCCGTGTTAACTTAACAGGAAATCGTTGGATTCGCTTGATTCTTGCACCAAAAGATGCACAAGAAAAAAATCTATATGTTGAATACAATAACCCAATTTCGGCATAAAATGGAGTTACCCAGGTCGTGACACAATGCGAAATAATGAAAAACAAAAAAAACTAATTCAACATTTAGAACAGGAAACAAAGAATAATATTCTCCACACATCTAATAATTATATTTTGAAACCTCGTTTGAAACATACAATACATCATGAGGAATAAGGAATAAGAATTGAAAAATAATATTTCCGTACATGACGGAATTTTTAACCTTTTGGTATCAAACGTCATTGGCAAGCTGTTCAATGGTCAATATTTAACTCTATTCCAGCTTCATAACATCTACCTATATCCTTTATTCCTTATTCTCTGTTCTCTTTATTCTCTATTTCTTATTTCTTTGCATCATGTCACGACCTTTAGACGTAGTTCATTCCTGATAACTTCGTAGATATAGAAGGGGCCACAATGTATGAATTTTCAAAATCGCCTTGTATCTCATGAACGGAAACAGTTATGCAAAATCTGATAAGGCCATCTCAAGTGTCATAGATAGTAGAACAGGTTCTTGAAAACTGCTAGGCTCTATTTTCAATATCAACTGATAAACCTGGCATTTTCTATTTAGAACATAATAAAAATGGAAATTGATCGTCCGATTCAATTCATAAAGTGAACTTTATGGTATGGGTTTGACATTGTTCACATGATCCAGAAATTATCTAGCTCTATAAGGTTATTTGTCGCAATGATGAAAATATCATCTACGTATCTACACCATGTTTTCGGTTACTTATCGTATTTTTGACAATGTTTTCTTCTAAATTCTGTAGGTATATTGTTTAACGAGCACGGAATTATAGCGATTTTTCACGAGAATGAAGTTCGCATACGAGTGGGAAATTAGCATTTTGTGCGAGTTATACACTATAATTTTTCTACGGCTGTAACAGATAACACCGAGATATTGTATATCTTCAGCTAGTAGCCATCTGATTTTCTCTAAAGTTTTACTAATTTATTAGACAGAGCTGTCATTGCTTGCAAATTTGACATTCCATGGGCGATGAGATTTTCATCAAATAATGAACTATGAAGTCATTGTGATATCAGATACGGAAATAAAATTGGTGACATACAATGCACCTCATTGATGTATCGAACACAGTAAAACAAAAGCAATTTTGTGTTATAGCCGTAAAATAGTAGATTGTTGTATTAGGATCAAAAGTGACACTTTGTCTGACAAGCGAATTTTGCATTTGCGAGGCGGAGCGTTTAGCGAAGCCGAGCGAAAGCAAAATTTGCGAGTCGAACAAAGTCACTTTTGATCCGAATGAAACATGCTATTTTTTCTGCAACCGAAAAAATTAACTCAAATAAACATGTGAAGTAACCACCAATGCCGTGCCATGTGTATGCGATGCAACAAATATTGACAAATAATCCATGTGGTGAGAATATTCTACCTGCATTAACAGCAGGTTAGGTTTTCTAGGATGTTCGAATTGTAGTTTCAATATAAATACAACCACAGAGTGACATATTTGTGTATGGACCAGGTGCTCTAATGGCAAATACCGCGCCAGTGCCAGCTATAGGAACAAGACGTGGAAAATGTTAGGTTAGTGAGCATATCAACAATGATAATAGTGATTATTTATTCCTCTCCATACTACACTGTGTTTGACTTGATAATCAAATGAAGCTAAACAATATCGTTGTTTGAGACAAAAAAACTATTGCTTGCCGTGATTATTCAAAAACAAGTTATCCATCCCGAGAATAACGAATGAAATACAGATCATGAAAGTATTGGAATCTTGAAGGCTTCCCTGATCGAAACAAAAATACTTAACTGAGATGTTTATAATTCCAGTACTGAACTATAATAAGCGATAATAAGGTGTATTTATATCTCCAGCATGGGTATGAAATGCCAAATCTGCTGAATTCGGAAACGAATCAGGTATGCGTCTCAACCCAAATAACCAACCGTCACAATGTTGTTTATTCTTGATGACGTCCAGTAGATCCTTTTTAGTTCTTAGGAACTAAATATGTTGCCTAGCAACATATCTATTTTTGTGTCAGTAATAGAAACGTTAAGAGCTAATTTTGGTATCAAAATGGACGACTTTTGTGTCGGTTGCAGAAAAACAATATAATAACCTGTTTTTTTTTGCCTATTCGTTATTATGCCTATTTGAATTCGGAGCAAAACTTTGATGAACGATATTTCAGAAACGTTTTGATAGAATCGGCAGAAAATGTCCATACAATCAGCTCCACAAATTTCAGGTCTTGACTTTAGGAATCCATTTAATTTTTTTATGTCGAAAATATCCCCTCCCGGGTTGTATTAAAGGTATTCAAAATCTTCTATGTGATTTTGAATGACCAGAAAAAAATGTACATTGTTGACATTGAAGAAAAACGGATGTTACCACGTCAGGTCCTGGAAATTCTCTATTCAGCTAAATATCAAATAGGGTAAAGTACGGATAGATGCCGCGGGGGGATAGATGCCGCAGACCACGTGACGCGAAAACTATGTACACATGACAACAACTCTCGGCGGGATGGAAGAGCTATTCGGCCATTATTGTTTTGCATGCGGTGGATGCTTCGATTGAGCAAGTGTTTAACTTGAATTGTGGGAATAAAGTTGCTAAGATGTACTTTTATTGCTTAATATTTATTTGTATGTTGTTAATAGTATTGGGGAAGAGAGTTTAAAATAACAAAATGGGATAATTGGACTTTTATAGCGTTATATAGGGCATAATCAAGATTTCGTTTTGTATTCTCGGCTACAGAGTCATAAGGCGCAGGCGTAGGCTGGTGATGAGGCATCTATCCGTATCAAAAAGGAGAGATGCCGCACTTTGTGATACGGATAGATGCCACAAAAGTTTCAATAATAAAATAGCATAATTTTATATTTTACCGATCATAGAACATCGAATCACTTCACATCCGACAGCGAAGATGAGATTGCCTTATCCGATTTGAAGGAAAACCAAAATCCCGAGTCTGCCAAGCAAGTTACTGACAAAACAATTTTTTCGCGTGGAATGTTTTGAGGATCACAGTGAAACCTTCAAGACAGTAGATTGGATATTCTGCATAAGATGCAGCCCATGCAAACATGCAGAACTACAACAATAAATTGCGGCATCTCTCCCTTATGGGAATTAACATTGGGCATCTCTCCGCATACCTGTAGGCATCTCTCCGTACCTGGGGGGGGGGGAGAGTTGCCATAAAACTATTTTTTTCGCTATTTTTTTTTGTAGTTCCTTCCATGTTGTTCTGGACCAATATTTCAATGAAAAATAGATGAAAGAATGATCGTATGTTTTTTGAAATACATATTTTTTGTTACTCGAGTTTTTTTTTCCAAAAAGTGCGGCATCTATCCGTATTTTACCATCAACTAAAAAAAGCCAAAATGCTCAAAGTGGAATGTAATGTTGAAAAAATACGCGAAGCTCAAAGTCATTTCCACAAATGTTCATAACTGAACTAAATTGGTAGTTATATAACGAGAGAAAAACAAGTACTTTCCTGGCTATATGCCACGCAGAACATTGAATTACATCCTCCCGAAATCTATACAATAATTCGTATAGACGAATAAAATGGCAAGTGTTACCTTCCTAAACGTCGAACTCGATTCGAGGAAAGTCGAGGAAAATTCATTCATCAACACGACAGAATTATGTAGAATTCTCAGAACATCGTAATATAACTATTGAAAATCCGATTTCTGTTATTAATCTCCGATTGTGAATCTAAATCCGATATCTCTTTTCAGAACCGCAAACTCCTCTCGGAATGGATCAAACTCTATCCCTTTTGCATCAGACTTTGCCATGCCGAGCCACCCAAATAGACCATCTCCATAATCTGTTTGCATATAAAGATGAACCTCACCCGGAGACTGTCTACATTCAGGGCGGTCCAAGCACTGGAAAATCGATTGTGGTCACGACCTTGCTGGAAAAGCTCGAACTAAAGCATGCCATTCTCAACTTAGTCGAATGTTATACCGCTAAAATTCTGTTCGAGACCATCCTGAACAAGTTGTCGGGACACAGGATGGACCCCAAAAACCCCGTACCGTACGCTAAATGTGAGAATATGATGGATTTCTTACAGCACTTGAAGAATTACTCTTTGGAAGACGATCTCACTGGCTCAGTTATAGTGCTCGACAAAGCTGAAGAGTTGAGGAACATGGAGTTCAACTTGTTACCAGCATTCATGCGATTGAAAGAGCTCAGCGGCATTCCTATCTCGGTCATTCTCATATCCGAACTGGTATTCCAAAAGTTTCTTTCAAAAGCTAACATAGTCGATCCAATGAAGATAGATTTTCCTCAGTACAACAAAGACGAACTACTGGAAATCCTCTCTATGGATATCGAAAATGCTAGGAGGATAGTAGAAAACGAGTACGAACACTCTATAGATTTCGACTTAGAGTTTTACAAGAACTATCTCAACGTGTTTCTTTCAGTATTTTATAGAGCTTGTAGAGACTTATCAGAGCTGAAATACATGTCACGAATCAACTTCGTCAAGTATTGTCAACCTATAATAACCGGGCAGAATACTGTGGAAGACCAGATGGCCCTGTGGAAAAACGTCGCTCCTACCTTGAAAAGCTCATTGGCAGTTTTATATCTGCGAATCGATACCTCGAACCAAACTGATCAAGTTGTGAAGCATTCCGTTGGCTCTAAAGAAACTTCAGCTCAGAGTTTGGAGTTGCCTTTCTACGCTAAATATTTACTGATAGCGGCCTACTTGGCCAGTTATAATTCCGCGAAGGACGATAAGAGACTGTTTATGAAGTTTCACGGCAAGAAGATGAAAAAACTCAAAGACGTAAAGATGAAGAGTAAAGTTTCTGAACAGTTGAATACGCAGCTGGGTCCTAAACCGTTCGCCTTTGACAGACTGTTGGCAATTTTTTACTCCATCTTAGACGAGAAAGTCGGGTTCAATAATAATCTTCTCGTTCAAGTTTCGAGTTTGGTGGAGTTGAGATTGTTGAGTTCTGTTTCAGATAATTGTTTTCTGGATGGCCAAAAATATAAATGTAATGTGAACTTTGATTTTATACAGGAAATTTCTAGGACTGTTAGGTTCAATATCAGAAAGTACCTCAGTGATTTCAGTCATATTTGAATCCTGCATTCATAAGTTATGCAACTTCACTCTCATATGCCTATGGTTGAAAGCTTTCTGACAATGCACAGTGTTCATGTTCATAGAAAGTATAATAAGTTCATAGCTCAACATTCCATTACTAAAATTGTGAACAATTGCATATACATGAGAATAAATTATTTTTTCGATAGTAATTACCTGGATTTGATTGATGTTGATTGATAGGAAGCAGGTGCGTATATAGCTTTGTCCCATGGGGGGAATTCGTGGTGTGGGGGTTGGAGGATGACATAAAGCAATGAAGCGCCGCAGGCGAAATTTTCTTGTTGTTCAAGGTTAATAAATGCCTATTAATTGAAAGTTAGGTTTGTCAGCGAGGTTTAATGACGTCAGCAACATGCTCCTGAATTTCTTACACGTACTTGAGAAACACCCTGTATAACTTCTCTGATTTGAAATATAATTTAAATTCATCTTGATGACTTCAGTCTCAGATGTTCCTCCAAATAAGTCAGTAATAACGTTTTCTGAACAGTCTCATTCACCGTCTTGGATTGGCAGTATTTCATGAATAGTCTTACATAATTCATATTATGATTTCTCTGGATGAGAATGGGACATTGAAATGCTGACATTTCACCAAAAACTTTCTGTTGATATTCGCCAGCGTCTGTATTTTGAAATGACTACACCTACTCGGTGTAGAGATACGTATCGGTTTGACGGGAAATACAAAGACGAGTATCAATGGATAATCGGATGATTTGAGTACAAATAACTCTACTGAACCAAAAGTATACAGTTTGACGAATCTATACAAAAATTCTAATTAATTCATTATGACGTTCAAAATTGTTTTGTCATGGTGAAAAAATCCTACAGGGCATTGTCTTCTGAATTCTATACAAAGTAACTACCAGTTCTTGTCATCACCACTGGAGTTACCTCACATGGTCTAATAGGCTTAGGTAAGTTTCTCTCCTCATTCTAGCTCTGATGCTTGTTTGAGAGGTTCAAGAGAACTCTTCAATTTTAGATACCAAATTAAGGTCATCCTCTTGATAGACTTCTAGGGGATGCAATCTCTGTAGTTGTCCCAGTAATATTCCATTTGCTGGTCGGAGTTGTACTGATCGAATTTTTCCATCTCTTCCAGGAAATATTTCATCGATAATAACTAAACGCCAATCAAGTCTTTTGACATCCTTGTTTCCGATCAACATGTATCCTTGCTTTACAACATTAGGATTATTCTTTGATTTCCATAAAAATAGCTGGCTCAAATCTTCTCAGGTCACATCTAATTTTGTATAAATATTTCTAATGTCGTTTCATAGATGTAGCATCAATCTCATCCGAATTATAAGTTCCAATTTCTTTTACGTCATGTAGAAACATCGACGAAGTGATCGTAACAATATGTTCATAATCTTTTCCGATGTATGATGTATAATAATGATCTTGAATTCACAATAGCTTCACAATCGGAGACGACTGAAGACAGCTCCTCATATGTTGATCAAGATTTTCCAAGTTGTTTTCGCAATAGTTGTTTCAAAATCTTGATGAAACGCTTCCACCATCCACGTCAACAAGCAGCCATAGGTGGATTGAATTCCAATCTGATTCTGAGTATCATACTTTCCTGCTCAATTTTCTTCCGATCGAGGAATATTCCGTCCCAACAAAATTTGTTCCGTTATCCGTGTAATAGAAGACCGACCTCTCCTAGCAATGAATCGTCGAAAAGCTAATGAAAATGTTTCAGTCGACAATGAACAGACAAGTTTTAAATGTGCGGCTCTGTATACTGCACATGTGAATAAACATACACTCAGTTCCAAAAAAAGTGACGCACTTGATATTTGTCCTATCTTCTTGAAAAAAAAAAATTATTGGCCGATTTCTTTTTATTTGTTGGTAGGTAATGCATTTGCCTTTTGAAAAAAATAAAGATGTGAAAATTTTTTCAAAACCTCCTTGATGGTGGTGCAATAAGTCGAACCATGATTTATTCTTAATTTTTGACTCACCCTGTGTGTTAATTGAGTAATGGTAATGGTATACAAAGTGCTTACACCCTATACGAAAGAGGCTTCTTTTGCGGCGAATGACATCACCCACCCGGCGAATGACATCACCCACCCGGCGAATGACTCTTCTCTGGATGAAATCTGAGAGAATCAGCGTATGTTTGTATGCTGAACCTTATACATGAGAACAGTATCACAGACAGCTCTGGATATTCCTAGAATATTCTCTAAATATGCTAAAAGAGAAGATGCGTGTATCCCGAAAATTCTTAGAATATAAATGTGCCTCTGGAATATCCGAAGAATATTCAAATTTGAATATTCTTGTAATATTCCAAAATAATATACACGAATTATTCCAGAAGGAATATTCCAAGAATATTCCAAATGGATTGTTCAGGGAATATTCAGGTATAAATATTATAGGAATATTCTCAACTGAATATTCTGATTTATATATTCATGGAATATTCCATGATTATTATTCTCATGTGTTTCAATGAAATATATAGTACAGTACATATAAACGCCAATCACTATATTATATTTTATAATGCGAGTATCAATCATTTATTATGAGGAAAATGTGGTAGAAATCCATCGTATCTCAAAGTGGAGTGGTTAGTTACCAGGAATCAGGAACAGGAAGCCATAACCACAATTTTAATTGGGATCAAATTACTCAATTAGATCATCGTACATGTTTAGAGCCCATACAGGCGCATCTTTATTATTATATATCAATATTTTGAAACACGAAGTTGAGGCGTTGCTCTGACTATCTGAAAGTCACGAGTTCGAGCCCAGCTTGGGTCAGCTTTTTCTAATTATGAATATGTCTAGTGGAATATTCCAGGAATATCCATTTATTAATATTCCTGTACTATCCCTCGAATATTCCGAATATTATCTGAATATTTCTAGAATATTATTGGTACATTCTGAATATGAAGGGAATATCCCTTGGGAACATTCTAGGAATATATAAATTCTCCCCCACCAGCACATTCAGGGAATATTCCGTTGAACGTATGTATACAGTCTGTCCAAGATAAGGTTGAACAGCATGGGGATATCGAAAACGGTAAGAGATACGAAATCGGTTAAATGAGGAAAAAGTTGCGCATTCGGAGGCTCATATCAAGAGCCTTCGAAAATTTTGAAAATTATTTTTAGTTTTTGAGTTATATCGAAAAAAGTGAATTTTTGGAATTTTTACTTTATTTTTTTTCTCCGTTATTGTTAGAGATACAGCAAAACTGAGAATACTTTTTTATAGCAACTTTTGATGACGGTCAACGTGGTGATACCGATTTTTTCATGCGACGTTTCGTATTCGTGGAACCATCATCAACTTTTGTTTTTTGAATACGGTCCTGATAATTTTTTCACAGATTCTAAAAGGTTTTTTTATTCTGAATTCAACCATGTATTATACAAGGTGGTTCATTTGTGTTTCGACCTATTTCCATCCATCATCAATGTTTTTTCGAAACTCCAAAGGAAAAATGCCATCAGTTCCACTTATTTTGAAGGAAAATTAGTCAACACACTAATACCTCATCAACTGGTTTCAATCAACAACCCATTTCATTTTGCGGAAACAAAAATTCCATCCATACAAATTCAGAATATGTCATGCGCTAAAACCAGGAGATGACGAAAGGCGCAAGACATCCTGTGAATGGTATACCAGGAAATGTTAAAATTTTGCAGATTTCTTTCGAACAATCATCTGGACTGATGAAAGCATGGTCAATAATCATGGTAGCTTCGATAGGAAAGATACACATTATTGTTCACGAGAAAATGAACATTTATACATTACAGCGAGACACCAACACCGTTTCGGCTTTAATATGTGGGTTGCAATATTTGGTACACGAATTATTGTTCCTTCTATTTACCATGAAACACAGACTTCCGAACGTTATAGAAATTCGCTTGAGAATCATCTTGAGGAAGCTCTGGATGATTTACCGATTGCGGAAGTTCAGAACTCTGTTGGTTTCAACAAGATGGCGCTCCGGTACATAATTCCAGAGAAGTCCGTGCGTTTTTATCCCTTGGCCGGCGCGGTCGCCTGATTTAACACAGCTGGATTTTTTCTTAGGGGATATATCGAACTTTGTACACGCAAATAACTTTGAGGATGAAGAAGAACCAAGGGACAGTGTCTTCGAAGCATTCAATAGAATAACCCCAGAAATGCTTAGCAATGTCTTAGAAACAACTGTGAAAAGAGGATATCTTTGTTCAGAAAATAATGGTTATCATTTTGAACATTTGTTATGAATGTCTCTGTAGGTATTGTCAAAGTTAAGTTGTTAAAGTAATTCGTGTAAGAATTCATCAACAATTTTAAACGCTGCATTGATCGAATGATGTAGTGAAATATTTATCATTCACTTTTCAGTATTGAATAACTAATCCATCAAGTTTGACACTAAATGATAAGAAATAAGTGGAACTGATGGCTTTTTTTCTTTTGGAAGTTCGAAAAAACATTGATGATGGATAGAAATAGGTCGAAACACATTCGAATCACCTTGTATAGTACATTGTTGAATTCAGAATAAAAAAAAACTTTCAGAATCTGTGAAAAAATTATCAGGACCGTATTTAAAAAACAAAAGTTGATGATGGTTCCACGAATACGAAACGTCGCATAAAAAAATCGGTATCACCACGTAAAACCTCATCAAAAGTTGCAATGAAAAAGTATTTTCAGTTTTTCTGTATCTCTGATAATAACGGAGAAAAAAAATAAAATAGAAATTCCAAAAATTCACTTTTTTCGATATAACTCAAAAACTAAAAATAATTTTCAAAATTTTCGAAGGCTCTTGATATGAGCCTCCGAATGCGCAACTTTTTCCCCATTCAAGCGACTTCGTATCTCCTACCGTTTCCGAGATCCCCATGCTGTTCAACCTTATCTTGGACAGACTGTATATCAACTAAGAAATAGCCGCAAGGCTCAAAGTGGAATGAAATGTTAAATAAATACAAAAAGCTCAAACTCAAAGTCATATCCACACAATGTTCATAAAATGAACAACAATGGGAGATTTCGGGAGGAAAACAATTACTTTCCTAGTTAATGCCACGCAGAACATTGAATTACATCCTCCGAAAATCTATGCATCGACTCGTATGAAGGAATATTGATACAAGTGAATCTTTCCTGAATGCCTATTGATTTCGATTTGGCCAGGCCACGCTAGACACCTACAGACCGGTTTTCGAGCTATTTGACTCTCATTTGTATACTAATATCATTATACACCGTGCATTGGAAAAAAGTATTCTCCATACCCACTTTTCACTGCCTAAAATTGGTTTATTTCAAAAACAAAATGATCGATGAGATTTTGAATCAAAATATCTGGGTTTCTGTGAGGGAAGTTTTATTGACAATTCTCATCATAACTCCGAAGGAAGGGTAAATATAAGTATTCAACTTCTCATTTCTAAAAAAATTCGTCAGTATGCATATAGATGATATTTCTCCGAAAAAATCAATGAGTTATGTCAAAAAACTTCCACAGATACCCAAATATTTCAATTCAGAGACTAAACGTATTTTTTTGTTTTTTTGAAAACAATAACTTTGGATCATGAAAAGTGAGTGTGGATAGGATATTTATTTTCATTGCAGTAATTCAAAGCACGGTTTCATGATGCATACCATCGAATAATGTTGATTAGATAACCTTATTACCACTGTTTGATGAATATACTAGAGTAGAAAAATATTGGGATAACTGTTGAGAATGAGCTATATTACAATAGCATGTCAAAATGTCAGGTTTCATGCAGATATCAGATAACTATAATAAAATGAGACGTATTACTGCGTTACCTCAAGATGGTTGTGCCAGTAATAAAAACATGCTGTTTTATGTCGATAGTCTAATAACCACTGTAGAGTAGAGAGTTATTGCAACACTTTATGGGAATAATTCCTATTCGACATTCTGTGTTATCATAGAAACTAGAACAAGTACCTAGTAGTTATTCAGCAGCGGTGTTTTTACACAAGTTTGCAAATTGAATAAGCTGCCATATAACTACAAGTCACCTGAAAATTCACTTCATCTATGGTAGCAAATCAACACATCTGTCCCCTATCTATTGCAGATATCGTAATAACGGTTATCAGATTTCCAATTATGATAACTCAAGTTTTCTTTTAGTGAACTTTTTTCCAATGGCCATATTAAGCCTTCACAGAATTTGATCCAAAGCTTTAGGTGTAATTCAGGTGCAATAAAGAAAAGTTTTCCCTAATAACACAAGATGCTCATTGGATATCCGTACTGTGTAAATTATATGTCCAAAGTGTTCATGGACACAATCTGGATAACAAAAGCTATTAGGATGTCCACATGAAGATATCCATTGGAGATCCAGGTAAAGTAATCCATATGGTGTCATAGCAGTGATATGAGCTGTCCGCCATTGTTATTGTTGTTAATGTTGCTGCATTGTTGAATGTATGAGCCTACTGAGACAGATAATCTCATTATTTTCAGATATATGTATGTATACCTAGCGTTCTGATGATTTTTACATAATTCGTTCGAATTTGTATTGAGTGACGACGTTATTGTAATAATCTGTTCCTTAATATTTGTGTGTGAACGACGAGTTGCTTTTGTTTTATCGTTATACCATTTCAGTCGAAAAATACATACTAATCCATATGCCAATATCAGTATGTTACTGAGAGGTGTCAAACTATAAGGAAAGAATTTTCGAAAAAAAATATTTTGCATTTTTAAGTTGAGAACGGGAGCAGATTCGGTTCCGAAACGTCCAAAGATAAGTGAAAATTCGATATTTTTTCTATATTATCTTCATTTCTTCTCTTCGAACATTTTTCCAAACAAAGTGTCTCTGACAAGCTATTGGATTGTTTTTAGGCTCCCTGATTAAAAACTCTTCAAACGCAGTGACATTTTGGGGCAAATGGTCTGATTCGTTCTACTACACATATATTAAAATAATAATAATATTTTTATTTTATATAGAAATGAGGAGAGTAAATCCCAAATAATCAAGTTGAATGTACTTTGTTCTTATCAAATTAAACAATTTTAGATACAACTTCTTTGTCCCTTATTGAATTTTGTATCACTACACCACTATACTTCAAATAATGTCAGTTGAGAGATCAATGAATAAAGATAATAATTATAGATTTAGGAAAAGTATTAATGAAAAGATGTTACATGACAACTTTAACAATATTATTTGGGATGAGGTATATTCTGCACCAAATCCAAACTCTGCGACAAAAAAGTTCATCAAAATTGTAATCAATGGAATACATGCATGCACAGAGAGACATCAGATACGCAGAAGAAACACCAAAATAGCACCTTGGGTTACGAATGGTATATTGAATTCAATTAATAAAAAAAACACAATGTTTCGCAGAATTCAAAAATATCCCAACGATGACGAATTGAAAACAGAATATAAAAGGTATCGAAACAAGCTGACTTCTGCTATTAATAAAACAAAATTCAATTTCTATAAGAAACAAATTGACAGCAATGTGGGTAACTCAAAAAAACTATGGGATATCACTCAACAAATATCGAAAACTAAAAAAATAAAAAAGAGCATAGATCAAATCAGACACCCAGAGTCATCTGAAATGTTATTTGATAAAACACAAATAGCAAATGTATTCAATGAAACCTTTTCAAAAACAGGAAGAAAGCTAGCTAGTGCAATAAAGAAAAACAACAAAAATGTCACAGGGACGAGAGTATCTATCTCAAACTCATTCGTTTTCGAGCCAACTGATCCAATAGAAATTAAAAACACAATCTCGGAACTCAAAAACAATAAGTCCGTGGGATATGACGATTTAAAAGCGGAACATTTGAAACTAATCTCAAAATATATTCTAGCCCCACTGACCTACATATTCAATAAATGTGCAGAACTTGGTGTACACTGAGAGAAACTGGATATTAAAAATATCTACCAGCTCTGATTGTAATAACCTTTATAAGGAAATCTCCTATTCCTGATCATTTTATTATTACAACAGTATTCTCTCCATTCTGTAATTATAAAAATCGATTTCTTAAATCATTTGTAATACCCTTGAATAGACATTTGCTACCATCATAACGCAGGTGTGTGATGACATTATGAGAATTTTATAAATTCCAGTCTATTCAAATTTTTTATTGACATAGCTCGTTTTGTGAATTATGCTCATTGGCGAATTCAGATAATGTTTGTCCCAATAATCATAGCTGTTTGGGTTTCTAGCATTGTACGTTGACGAATAACTCTAGCAATTCACATGTATGACGGTTATTAGGCAATCATTCGACAATCGTAATTCGGCTCAGTTCGCTCTAGTGTTTCATTAGTTTTGTGGCTGACAAAGATACAGATCGCGTTCATTTTTCTGTTCTCGGTCATGGGTGCCCGTGTTCAATTATTGTTCAATGGTTTCAATCGTCCGAATCGAAAGAGCCGTGTCTTGTTGGTGAATGTCTGTGATGTAGCAAAGTTTTGTTTTAGTGCTGGCTGTGAACCGATCTGTGGAATACACCGTGCATTGCATTATTGCAATGAAAAAAGTATTCTCCATACCCACTTTTCAAGGCCTAAAATTGGTTTATTTCAAAAACAAAATGATCGATGAGATTCTGAATCAAAATATCTGGGTTTCTGTGAGGGAAGTTTTATTGACAATTCTCATCATAACTCCGAAGGAAGGGTAAATATGAGTATTCAACTTCTCATTTCTTAATAAATTCGTCAGTAATGCATATAGATGATATTTCTCCGAACAAATCAATGAGTAATGTCAAAAAACTTCCACAGATACCCCAATATTTCAATTCAGTGACTAAACGTATTTTTTTGTTTTTTTGAAAACAATAACTTTGGATCATGAAAAGTGATAGTGTGGATAGGATATTTATTTTCATTGCAGTAATTCAAAGCACGGTTTCATAATGCATACCATCGAATAATGTTGATAACCTTATTACCACTGTTTGATGAATATACTAGAGTAGGAAAATATTGGGATAACTGTTGAAAATGAGCTACATTACGATAGCATGTCGAAATGTCAGGTTTCATGCAGATATCAGATAACTATAATAAAATGAGACGAATTACTACGTTACCTCAAGATGATTGTGCCAGTAATAAAAACATGCTGTTTTATGTCGATAGTCTAATAACCACTGAAGAGTGGAGAGTTACTGCAACATTTTATGGGAATAATTCCTATTCGACATTCTGTGTTATCATAGAAACTAGAACAAGTAGTAGTTATTCAGCAGCGGTGTTTTTATACAAGTTTGCAAATTGAATAAGCTGCCATAACTACCAGTCACCTGCAAATTCACTTCATCTATGGTAGCACATGAACACATCTGTCCCCTATTTATTGCAGATATCGTAATAACGGTTATCAGATTTCCAATTATGATAACTCAAGTTTTCTCTCAGTGTATATCCCGATGAATTCAATAAGGCAATCGTGATACCACTCTTCAAAACAGGAGACAAATATGAAATCACGAATTATCGTCCAATTTCATTAGTCACACATATGTCTAAAATATTTGAGAAAATCATTAAAAAAAGGCTTGTTTCGTACCTCAACAAATATAAAATAATTTCGAATAGTCAATTCGGATTCAGAGAAGGCATTTCGACTGAAGATGCTGTTTTGTCGTTAACTTCAAAAGTCATCGAGTCTCTGAATGAAAGCAAGCCATGCATTTGTGTATTTATAGACTTATCGAAGGCTTTTGACACTGTCAGTCATCATCTTCTCTTACAGTCCTTGGAGGATATTGGCATTCGGAATATCAATTTGCAATTATTTGAAAGTTATCTGTCAGGAAGATGCCAGAAAGTGAGAGTTGATGATACACTGAGCAATGAGAAATTGGTTGATTGTGGAGTGCCTCAAGGATCCGTACTAGGGCCTATTTTATTCAATATATATATCAATGAATTGTTCACATTGAATAATGGAAATATCGTTGGATTTGCAGATGACACTGCCATCATTTACAAAGCTAATGATTGGAATTCATTAAAATGGAGAGTTGAGAATGAGTTCTCTGCAATAAAATATTGGCTAGATAATAAGCTGTTAACAGTAAACATCGATAAAACGCATTACATTCCATTTTGCTGTAATTCCTCCGGGATGCCTCTTTATAAACAATTAACAATTCGCACCGATACACCCTTCAACATTCTTCCCGAAAACAAAATGAAATATCTTGGAATTATAATTGATCCCCATCTAAAATGGGACTTACATTTGAATTACATTGTCAATAAATTGAGGACCATTCTATACAAATTCAGGAAACTGAAAGAGCTGCTACCACTGCATCAATTAAGAACATTATATTATTCGCTTGTGGAAAGCCATATTCGTTACGGAATAGCAGTATGGGGCGGAGCTTTGAAAACACACATTCGCCATCTCGAAACAATACAAAGACGGTTTCTCAAATTGATATTTTCCAAAAACAGTAGATATCATTCTGATACTCTTTACACTGAAACTGAAATTCTGGATATAAGGCAAATGTACTTTTTATGCTCTAGTACTAAATATCATAAAAATAAACATACTGCTTTACTTCCCTCTCATCAATATCACACTCGTCAAAAAGATAATTTTGTCATACCACTGATGGTTAGAGTTGTTACCCAACGTTCATATAACTATTATGCTCCGAAGCTCTACAACTCTATACCAGAAACAATAAAATCTATAAAACATATTACTCGTTTCAAAAAGGAAATGAAAAAATATCTACTCAAAACACAAAGAATCGAAGTTCATCGTATATTTGAATGACTGTCAAATATGCCATACATACAGGTGAATGAACAAAATTTTATTATTAGGGTAATTTATATTTTTAAATAATCATCACTATTTTAATCTGGAATGTATTCGTATTGCTGTGTCTTTTTATCTTCAACCTATCTTATTTTTATCTTCAACATATCTCATTTATACTTATATACTTACTTTGTTTTTTTCATATATTTTTTCAATGTTGTAATTCCATTTTGTATAACGAAACAAGTACCAATAGGTACTTATCGTTTTTATCGAACTTTGGGAACACCTTTTTTTTTGTATACGTTTGATATGTCCAATAAAGTTCTTATTTATTTATTTATTATTATTATTCACTCAGGGATAACGAAAAATTGATCTGTCTTCAAATTTTAATGCATAAGTACCCTCAAATCACCAATTGGGACTTCCGGGGGGATTACACATTTACCTCAGTGAGTAGGTATTATTCTGAGATTTTGAGACTTTCAGAGTCACCAACCAGACTGAATTCTCCCATCATGGAAGCCAATACAGGGTGATCATGAAATATAATAATCAGTTCTCTCAACAGTCCCAACTTCAATACCCTGTATCTTGGAACAGAAGCATTTCAGGACCTGTGTTTCTACAAACTTTTTGTCTAAGAAGCACCCAATTAACCGATCCCTTGAAGTTTGACCACATACCTAAAAACACCCTGTATATCAATATATAACATATTGCATAGGTAGATGAATTGCGCCCGAATTCAACATTGTCATTGCGATTCGAGAAGCGAATGCAACAATTTATTCCCAACTGGTTTTATTTTTCTGTAACTCTCTGAATCTTTCGAAGTGATTATGAATAATTGATGTTGTTTTGAACGCGAAAATGAAAAATGAATGAATGCGTTCTCTAGCAATAATAATATATCACTCGAATCAAGATTTGTGTATTAGAGCGAAATATGCGGGAATCCTTGGCGTGATAAATCGTTGGGATAAACTGTATAATGTTCCTAAACAAACAGCAGCCATGTTCTGCTACATCATTGAATTTCAAATTAGAATTTCTGCAAAGTTGGTAGGTACTTATAATCCTATAACTAAAGCGATTCAATTATGACTTGCTCATATCAGAAATGTAATTTCATCGAATTTGAGTGAAATGGAATAGAATTTGAATTGAAACATATACTGTTACACAATTAATTTTGTGATAACGTTAACAAACGTGTATACAAATTGTTTTATTAGGATTGTGAGTGACTTTTTGTCTGATGCAAGGCAAACCCATATTGCACCAGTACGTCCCCTAAACGTACTGAAAACGTCCAGTCAAGACGTTTCGTACGTACTGGGGACGTCCTGATTCCGCCCATTTGTACATCCCCAGTACGTCCGTTCAGGACCAACATGAATACCTGAATCAACGTTATTTCGCCTTTTTCTACTCATATAGTCAGAAAAGAGATCTAGACGAAGTAGAAAAGATCTGATTTTGAATAAAAAAATTAAAAAAATGCGCTCCTAGCGGGGATCGATCTCAGGGCCTTTAGATTACCGTATTAAAGTCGTTTATAAAAAATAAAATGTTCAAACCAATCCATTGTCCACCTTGATTTTTCCACAGAAAAATAATTCAAGATGTTAGAAAACGAATAGCTGTATACACATTGACTTCGATACCTTGGAAGGAGAGCAGCATACATTGAAAGATGAGCAGATGGAAAAACCGATGAGTAGTGAATTTATGGATACTAAGGTATCATAAGGGCACTGGGACGAAATAGCGCATGACAAAATAGCGCAGGACGAAATAGCGCGGACAAAATAGCGCAGGGACATAATAGCGCAGGGTCATAATAGCGCAGGGACATAATAGCGCAGAGACGAAATAGCGCAGAGACAAAATAGCGCAGGGTCATAATAGCGCAGGGACAAATTTGAGCGCGAAAACGTAGTGCATCATCTATGATTACGTTAATTACGTTACGTTAATTCGTTTGTCAGGGCATAGACTATTTCTTCAAATACTAGATGTTTCAAAAGGAGACTACCCTTACAAACGAAGTAACTTAATACTAGGTATGCCGTTGGATTGTTAAAGTAGACCTATGATTAGGTTAGTTTGTTTGCTAGGGTATAGACTCATTTTGAAACACCTTGTATTTGAAGAATGAGTCTTTACTCTAACAAACGAACAAACCTAATCATAGATCCTGCACTCCATTTTCGCGCGCAATTTTGTCTCTGCGCTATTTCGTCTCTGCGCTATTATGACCCTGCGCTATTTCGTCTCTGCGCTATTTCGTCTCTGCGCTATTTCGTCTCTGCGCTATTTCGTCCCTGCGCTATTTTGTTCTACGCTCTTTTGTCCGCGCTATTTTGTCCCGCGCTTTTTCGTCCCAGTGCCATCATAAGATATCAGATGTTCTCCGCTTGTCTTCAGATAACACTCAAAATATTTTATACACTAGCGGGCCGTAAAGTGCACTTTACCGCCCGCTGCATGTTCTCAGTTTCGTTATATTCACATATCAATTTAGAAAAACCAATTAGGTAGGTATTTATACTGGGTATGCATATTGTAAAATTATGAACAATGAATCTCCTCTAGAGATCAGAGAGTTTTACAATTACGATAATTGCAATATTCGTTCGATAATTTTCATATGTAAATCATCCATGAACATTACGCTTCTCTTGATTACTGAATTTATACTTAACAAATTAAATTCGGGGGAATATCAGTTTATCGAAATCAATCAATCAGAAAATATACCACTATTGCATAAAATTTTATATGTATCATGTGCGTGAAATGCGTTTATGGCCTTCATCGTGGAATGGCCCTCGGCTATCGCCATCGGGCCATTATTCACGCCACAGGCCATAAACGCCTACTTTACGCCCTTGATACATAAATAACTATAATAAATGATTCAATTGATCAGATCAATGTACCACTATTGAATCAATTTCATTTCCTCAAATATAAGAACAATAGAAGAAACAAGAAGACTATTTCCCACCTTGAAACATTCGAATTATTATAATTGCTCAGTGTCCTCCATTTAGATCCAAACATTTATTGCTCTTTCTAACCTATATCTTCTTGATTTTAGCATCACATCCTGAATTTTTTTCATTTCTCTGCAAGCTCCGAACTCTAAGAAGAATACACTCTAGATTTGAGATAACCGCACAAAAGTGGTAATTCATGGGATTTAAATCGAATTATCTTGGAGACCAGTTATGAAGCACGTCTCTTCAAATACATGTTTCAGGAAAATTCAGTTTGAAGAAATATAAACTATTCCAAAGAATTGAAGGTGCTCGCAGAGACAATAAAAATTATCAGAATGTGATCCAAAATCAGTGAGAACTATTCTGATCCAAACATTCTTGCTCTATTTGAAATACTGATCTTCACTGATATCCGGATCTCATCCTGATTATTTTTCATTCATCTGCAAGGTTTTCCAATTTGCTGGATTAGTTCGAAATTTATCAAATTATAGGATTTTCCTGATACGTGGATTTTAGGAGCGGGCAATCATAACTGGCCTCTAAGGTTACTCGATTTGAATTCCATCGTTTATCACCTGTAGGGTTATCGTAAATCATTAGAGTGTATTCTTCTTAAATTTCTGCCAGGAACTTAATCAGAGAATTGAAGGCGCATGCAGAAAAATATAATCAGAATGTGATGAGAATGAGAAAAGAATATTTGAGAAAGAGCAAGAAAATGTTTGGATCGAAATGGAGGGCACTTTGAGCAATTGTAATAATTTCTCGTTCTCCTTATTGTTATAATATTTTTCGAAATAAAATGGTTTTGATGGAAATTGGTTATGGAAATAACAAGTCCGTGTGTTATACTTTAAAACTGTATATTGTTCTCTTCAAATCAAGACCACTCGGAAAGCACGCCGATGTAAGAATCATCTTATAGAAAACGTCTCTAGGAAAACTAAGTACATAAGTATATGCTTAGTAAGCAGTCTCTCCTCATCTATACCATACACATTGCTTTCATTTATATATTTTAAATAAACAAATTTAATGTGGCCCTCGTGCGCAGAGATTCATCAAGTCAAGTAGCTTGATATTTTAACAAACTACTTGACTTGACTTGAAAATCAAGCTCGTGGCAAATTACGTACTTGACTTGACTTGAATTTGAGATCTTTATTACTTGACTTGAAATCAAGCTACTTGATAATACTTGATCTTGATACGCACGAGTCGCACGGCGTATATTTCTGCAAGCTCGCTCACAATTAGACAAAATACGGGGGTTCCCCGAGATCCGAGCTGACTGAATCGATCGCGCAGTCAGTCTTACGATGCCATTTTCATTTCATCATTTATATACAGGGTGACTCACGGTCGATGATAGGTTAGACGTTCACGTTTATGATAGGAACGCAGAATTTTTCTGGAAATTTCGCATCTCACATTTCATCACCGGTACTATCGATCTAATATATTTTCAAAATCACGACGTTGCCGCTTCTATAGAAAAGTAGGAACCACTTTGTTATTTCGAACTGAACACCCTGTATTTTATTGCATTTTCAAATTCTCCTTGAAGAGTTGATTTCATCGATATATCACACTCGGGGTATAGCGGAAATGATTATGGAGATATAGAGTGCGAAAAATCGAGATTTTGCAACTTCAGGAATTTTTTGTGTATGCGAAATTTTCAGAAAAATCCCGCGTCGCGTTCTCCATAAACGTCTAACCTATAACATCGACCGTGAGTCATGCTGTATAGATACACATTGAAACTGCTGAAAATCAAGTAGCTTGATAGAACTACTTGATTTTTCAAGTACTTGATAAATAATTACTTGACTTGACTTGACATTAAAAAACTTTCGTTTGACTTGAACTTGACTTGATTTCAAGTCAAGTCAAGTCAAGTAGCTTGAATATCAAGTCAAGCCGTGAATCTCTGCTCGTGCGCTGCACTGTCGACATTTCTAGATATTCAACGATAATAAATACATTGGTTTATATTTCATTTTTGTCTGCGTACACAGTGGACTGTGTATATCCAACAGGTTTCAACATTGGTTTGTCATTATGTCGAATGATTTATCAATTACTTTCCACGAATACATAAGTATGACGGATAGAACAATTTTAGAACAATTCAATAGGAATATTGAAATATGTGAAGACACACTGGCGTCATTCATCAGGTTTACGAATTCTGATTACGGGTGTTCAAACGGTTCAATAGGATATTTTAAAGCTACAATTGTTGCATCATATCTGAAAATTTGTAAATGCAACTGCAATACTGTGGCCATATTTATTGAATATTTCCTGTTGTGTGGCTTTCACTCTCAAGTCGCTCTCAAGTGTAGTGATATATTCACTTTTCCGATTTTGGACATGGATGTAGCACAGAAATTAACAACCTTTTATAAATAAAGAACAGACAATTTTTTTCCAATTATGCAGGGTGATTCACATAAGAAGCGACATAGAGCAGGGGCATGTAGGGGGTCCCAAAATATGGCAATTCAACGCAACTTACCTCTATACCAAGTTGCTTCCCTAAGGAGACATAGGCTTTGAAAGTGAAGTTATAAATTTTGAAAAAAATCAATATCTCCTTGGTACACTTTATGGATGTATTTAGGGCGTTACTAGACAGTAACTAGAGTTTAATTGAAATTTGTGAAGGGGGTATACCGGGTGGCGCACCATTAATATTCAACAGAATTTTGTTAACCCTTGATGGATTTCGAAAATCTTTACTTCGTTTTGTGGGCAATTCAATTTTAAAACTTTTCTTACTCTAGTAATTTTTCGAAAAACCTCATCATTTTCATCAAAAACTCGGATAACTGAAAACGCGCGCTCTATAGATGTGTTATTTGAAATCATCGAGAATTCAAAAGTTGGCTATGGAAATAAACGTCAAACTTGACAATGAAGCAAGTAAGTTGTTCAATTAAGTAATTGTTGTTTGAGTGTTTTTAAAATGAACGGGAAGTTTTCTTTTAACGAGCAAGTTGACATGCTGTGGGCATCAAGGGTTAACAAAATTCTGTTGAATATTAATGGTGCGCCACCCGGTATACCCCCTTTACAAATTCCAATTAAACTCTAGTTACTGTCAAGTAACGCCCTAAATACATCCACAAACTGTACCAAATTTGGTTGCTTCAAGTTCAAGAATAACGGAGATATTGATTTTTTTCAAAATTTATAATTTCACTTTCAAAGCCTATAACTCCTTAGGGAAGCAACTTGGTATGGAGGTAAGTTGCGTTAAATTGCCATATTCTGGGACCCCCTACATGCCCCTGCTCTATGTCGGTTGTTATGTGAATCACCCAGTATATTCCTGATAACACTTATTCTCCAATTAACCACTGATAAGTTTTACGATTCCTTGGTTGATACCTTCAATCTTCATAATGGAAGAGCAAGCGTTGAATCAAAAACCCTGAAATTTAATTTAATCACGCGAACATATCACCATCACCGCAAATGGTGCAAACATAGTTTCATTAAGTAAACTGTCGATAATTTTTCAATTAAATCACTGTGATGGATATAGTGGACACTGAATTGGTAAAAAGAAGGATTGAAGTTTGCAGTTTGGGGACCTGCGCCCTTGGTCATATCGATTTCCACGCGGTGTTGTCAAATCATTGAAGAAGTCATCACGTTGAAGAATATCCTCTACTACAGTTCCAATTCGAAAGATATATCATGCTGTTGATTTCTCAATTGATATGATATGCTGTAAGAAAACGAGTAAACAGAGTGGCAGACCCAGGGTGGGGTGAAGAGGGTAATTCCCATCCCCCAAAGACTCGTCAAAATATTGAAAGTTATTCCAGTTGGGTTATTTTATATATCAATAGAGTACAATCAACCATAAAATACTAATAAAAAATCAATCGGGTTTCAGACAAAATCACTCATGCGAAACAGCTTTACAGCTGACAGTTTCAAAATGGAAACAGTCTATTGATAAGGGTGAGTAGTGAGTACATTGTACCTGTATTTCTGAACCTAAAGAGAGCATTCGAAACAATTGAGCGCACTATACTTATTAAAAAAATGAAAAAAATTGGCATTGATTGTACAGTTTTGGACTGGTTCATAGATTACTTGAGTAAATGGAAACAATACATGACTAAAATTAATGAAGGTTTCTTTCCGCTTATTGCAAATGATTATGGGGTTCCTCATGGGAGTGTTTTGGGGCCACTCCTGTTTTTAATTCACATTAACGATATAAATCAATTCCATTCTTGTGATTTCATCAATCTATTCGCAGATGATACCCTGTTGTCAATTTCTAGTAACAACTTGATGATTCCATGAACAAAATGAATTACTCACTGCAGCAGATTCAGATTTACTTGAACTCTAATAAACCTAAACTTGATGTCGACAAAACTAAGGCAATGATCCTTACAACCTCATACAGCAGATACAAAAAACATCGACCTCAATCATTATAATATATCTATTGCCAATAGCCAAATTGAATATGTCACAGAGCTCAAATATCTGGGATTCATGTTGGATAATAACCTATCATTTGAAGCTCACTTTGACTATATGTCCAAAAAAATTGCAAGAAAATCATACTTCTTTTCAAGAATTTCCCAGCGATTGTCAATGTATTCAAAAATAAAAGTATACAATTCTATAATACAACCAAACAAGTAATAAAGTATCAGCATTACAAAAAATTTCAGAATCGTGGAATGCGTATCATCCTTAGGTGTAATCGTCCAATATATATCCCTGATGCTTGAAACATTACAATGGCTGATGGTGAAGCAACGACTCTACCTGCGTTCAATGATAATTATTTATAAAATATTGAATAATCAACTACCTGCATATTTCGAGGAATTCATTGATTACATACAATTATACTATACATGATCATTATACAAGAGGTAATAATAATCTCCACATACCAAGACAGAATATGTCCTTTTCTATGAAATCACTCTTTTATAAAGGCATCAATGAGTTCAATAAATTACCAACCTCCATCAAAGAAACGAAATCATTGAATGAATTCAAGAATATCTTAATTTCTAATATTGAAACTGATTCTTAAATGTCGGGAAATGATTGTATCTGTCATATGTACTTGATTCCTATTGTCTATTCTTATTGTCTATTTTTATTGTTATTATAGTTTTTTTAATTATCTCATTAATTGTTACTAGGATAGTGTAATGTACACTCATGTATGTCTGTACATATTACTTGTGTGAAAGTATTCCATAAATTGCAGGCTTACAAATAATTATTGTAATGTATATAAGGATGTATCCTACCATTAAAGATCTCATTTTAAAAAGAAAAAAAATTATTGTTCGTGAGTTGTATGATTAATTTATAATTTCCATACAGGGTGTGGAACAATTCTGAATTGAGGAAACCCAAACACGAAACTGTGATTAGATAGAGGCCTGTAAAAGCAAATTTCCATCGTTAAAGTTTGAATGGAACTTTTTCAAATCTCTTGGTCGACTGATAAATTTCATTGACAAGATGAGCTCAACTCTGAAGACGATAAATATCGCAAGAATTCAGGATAACAGAGAATTCTCATTGGCCTCTCTCACGTGTTGAACCACAAGTGTTAATTTCTTTTAAATACACATTACGCCGCCGAACTGTGGCATTTAAATTAATCGTCAGCTTGAAGTTAGTAACGACGTAGTATATAGTAGAGTGGATTGGCTGTCATAATTTTTTTTTCTATGATGTTGAAAGAACTTTGAACGAAGTGATTATCCTACAAGAATATAATGTAACTACTATTCGCTGAAAATCACCAAAGCGACACTGTACCAATAGTTTGGGCTGATACAAAGGAACACTATAGAAACTCGCAAAATCCAATTCATAGATTGGCACTAAAACTCATGAAACTACACTAAAAAGGCGTGAAACGCTATTAGAAAGATTATTATTTCCATAACTATACCCTGTATTGGTAGAGTTCCACCAGGTCAACTTTGGGAAATCAACAGAATGGCTGCTACTAGAGATATCGAGCACCACTTAAACTCGAAAAGAACACTAGATTTTCAAGCATACAGTATAGAGTTGGTATAGGGAGTGGCCCCTAGAAACTAAAACTGATACTACAAGCGGTAATTGATTTTTCCAAATGTCCTAAATCAGCGTTAGAAGGGAAAATGTGGCCATTATTGGTCCAAAACTTGTACGACCCTTGCACTAGCCTCTGCTTCATCGTCTATATAGGAAATCTGGGCTTCAGTTTCCAGACTTTTTCGGAAACTAGGTACTCATTGATGGGTAAACATGTCCATGAATGCTTTTTTAGAAACAGCAAATATTCTCTTAACTCTCTCGCTGCACATGAAGGTCCAGTCATAAGCGGGCAAGGCACATTGATCGATGAAGTTTTTTGAATATTTGACGGTTTGGCTTATATGGAAGGAGAACACACTATTGACTCACCCGGTATAAAATCTACAGAAAAAATATAAAAGAACGTTCTTTGATGAAATAATTGTACAAAATATAAAATAGTTGAGCAGGTGTTCGAAATATGCGTGAAGACGCGTACTAAACGAGTGGGTATTTTTAATGGAAAACTAATGTTATCAAAACGTTGAAAGAAACGTTTGTAGAACGCACATTCTCAACATTGAATTCACGTTGAAAATATGGGAATATATAACGTCCATAAGAACGTTGAGATTAATACGTTTATACACGTATAATAGTCGTCCATAAAAACGTTGAAAATGAGACATTTAGACACGTTTAATAGTCGTGTTCTATGTAGGGAAATTGAACGTTTAATCATTCGTATCGTCCAACGTTTAAAACCGCGACATTTTGAAGTTGATTGTACGTTATAGGGACACGTATTTCTCAATTGGTGTAAGTGACATCATAAACGTTTTATCAACGTATGTGTGTTTATTGGGTATGTTGAACTTACGTAATATTTGATCTCCTCTCATTTTCCATCGATTAACGAGATTTTATTCAATCGTGAATGCAAAAATCAGGCTAGATTTGAATTTCTCAAGATGCCCACGGTCCATACGTAGAAGTACCTATGTGGGTACCAAAATATGATCATTTGAATACCGACCGCAGTACTCCCTGCCACCCCAAGATAATGCTAAAACTAAAACAATTATTTGTTTAGTTACAATGGGAACAAAAAATGTCGAATTGAACCGCTAAATCTAAAATGCGCTGAGATGTCTCTAAACTTTCTAGAAGAAATCAAAACCAGTATAGAAGGTACTCTGACGTTCAGCAGATTTGCTATGGTTAAACTTGTATACACTCACACATACATTGATAGCCGATGGAATTATCAGAGGAAGTTGTGAGGAATATTATAAATATTCCGAAATATCAAAGTAGCTACTGCTTTCTGAGATGAGTACCAACACTGTATTGATGAAAATATTTCAGGCGGAAGTTGTTTTACATTCACTATGGATTTCCATCAAGTAACGGCCAAGTCAATTCAGAAAAAAAAACGGATTGACCATGTTTGATTATGCACGCATGAAAATTTCCGAAATGAGCTGTCCTTCGGTTCTCCAAATACTTAAAACACGATTAATCCAATGAAATTTATACAGGGTGATTGGGAATTCGATGTTAATATTTTAGAGACATTCCGTTGAAATTACAATAAGAATTTTATACACATAAATATGTGTCCTAGAATGCACCCCATAGAAGTGAAGACCCCTTTCAACGCTCCCGAAACTGGGTTATTTTAATGTTCGAAGCAAAAACAAGGAGAGTGCCTATAAGATAGTTCACAGCCCACATAGCACATGTGCATCTCATGTATGTCCATTGGATGTACAGCATGGTCCTTATGGACGTAGAGTGGACATCCACTTAGGTCCATAAAAGTTCCAGTATAAGTCCAACAAACGTCCAGATCCACTGGATATAACATCTTTTGTACGTACGTCATGGACGTTCAATGGACGTACATATAAAGAACGTGCATTGGAAATAGTTCATGTAGTTCATATACATCCATTATACGCCCGGTGATGTCCATAACTGTCCATAATATGTCAATCGAATTTCAAGATTTGACATCTTATTAATGTCTATAATAAGGAACGTCCATTGGACGTACAACAGGGATTTTTTGTTCGTCCATTTAATGTCGAGTATCGTCCGAAAAGGTTCAAAATATCTCCAACAAAAGTCCAGATACACTAAATATAACATCTTATGTACGTACGTTGAGGATGATTATTCATGGACTTACATGCAGAACGTCCATTGGTGATTGAAAATATACACGATGACTTATTGAAAAGTGTAATTATTCAAAAATTGTAACGTTGATAAAAATTACTCCGTATGGGAAATCGTTTTGGAAATTGATATGGGAGTATTTGTGACAAGTCGTGTAACGAAATCCAGGTTTCTTTCAATTTGTATTGAGTTGATTCTCCTATTCAAATGCAGATGTCCGTACTTATATCGATTTCCTATATTTCAACTAAATTCGCGAAGTCGCTCGATACCGGCAAAAACTCGGCCGTCCCACTTTTTATCTCCACGCGCTTTTTGGAATGCTAAAGGGATTTACAGAAATTAATTTTCGCGGTAGGTACTCTGATTCTTTGTACTATATTTGTATCTGATAACCAGTGGTTCTTTCTGTGCACCAAGAGATTTATTTTGCGTGAGCCGATGTACCTGTTATTTAGGTGAGTTTAATTTTGCTCTTTATTCTGTTGCTGGTTGTTTTCCCCCATAAACGAGGTTATATAGGACTAAATCGATTCATTTCGTTATTTAGATACGAACAAGTTTGAAGATAATTGTACCCCATAAGGCGGATATTTGCACCGAATTAAAAGGATATCAGCTGCTTCACCAAATTAGTGTTTTTGTTACGAAATTCGGCCCAAGAACCCATCCCCTGAGACCTCCTCAGCAGTCACTGGCGCCCATTTTATTTGACTTTGTGCCTGCTTTGTTACATCTGGGCCCAACAGCGGGACCGATTTCGTAAACAAAAATCAATTTGAGGAGAATGACACCACCAAAGAGGGATCCCGTTGCCGGTTTTCCGTCGCCGCCTCTGACGCGCTCCCGCCTGAGGACAAATATTGATCCTTTAGAAGATATTGGGAATAATCTTCATGGGTCATTCACAAATGTCGGAAGCAACGAATCGACGCCGATAGCACCTCAACCTCAAGTACAACCAGGTGTGAACAGGTCCTCAGGAACAGGAGCCATCCCTCGCCGATTTAGTGACCAGCAAGGGTTTCGAGGACAACCACCTGGTTTGAGTCGTGCATCGCAGGGAGTACCACCAATACCTCCTCCACCTTCGAATACTCCCCTATCTACCTCCTCGAACCAAGGTAGGAAATTTCCAGTTTATTCTCATCAAAACAATGGTGTGCCTTATACTGCGCCTCCTCCATCATATACTCCATTACCGCCAACACTCGAAGACCTTCAGGCAGTAATCTCCAACATGGTTACCCAAAACGTTCAGAACTCCTTACGTGATATTTTTCCTGGAAATAATAATAGTTTACCGAATAGGGATGAAAGACATGTAATCGTCAATAATTTAGAAAAAATAATGATGCTTGTTAATAATTTACCATATTTTGATAACGAGGGTAGTACGCACCCCATAGACTTTATCAATCAAATTGAGATGATTTTACAAACTTATAATCAACCATTCGAGAATATCAGGTATCAGCTTCTCGAAAAGTTCAAAGGTAAAGCGAAACCTTGGGGAAATGTTTTTCTTACAAGTTTCACAGATTTTGTTTCTTTCAGAAATGCATTTGTAAATTTTTTCTGGGATGAAAACAGACAGCAACAAACTAAATTGCAGTTGGAATCTGGTATTTATGACAAAGGCCCATATTCTGAATATTTTATAAGGTACCTGGCTATGGCAAGACATTTGCAACCACCTCTCCCTGAGAACATTCTCATCAGTTTAATTGCACGACATTTTCCAGAACATATCTCAGTGTTATTAGTGGGTGCAAAAACATTATCCGAAGCTTTAGATAGACTTAGTCAAGCGGATTACTATCGACGTTTTTCTGACCAATCAACATCATTTCAAAAATTTGAAAAAAATAGAAGTTTTCCTCAAAAACCAAATTTTCTAAACAAAAATCATCGAAGTAATGTAGCAACGTTAGACATTTCTCAAACTGATGTGGCTGAAGAGGAACATTCGGGAAACGAGGATACGCTCAACCACTAGGCTCGGTGGTTGATCGAGAAGATAATGTTATTAGGGCCAATATAATCAATAATAATCCCGTGGATGACTTACTTTCTAGTGACTGTGATTTTAGTCATAAAATGATAGACAAAAGGTCGCCAATTATACCCATAAAAATATTTAACATAACTTTCCCGGCTCTTATTGATTCAGGTTCGGAAGTATCTTGTATTTCAGGGGATGTTTATAACCAGTTGTCAAATTTTCATGAGGATATACCAACTTTTCCAGTCACTGGAGTAAGAATTACGGGGGCGTTTCGTACGAAACAGAGACGTATAACTCATCAACTATTAATTAATTTTTACGTGAATTCTGATGACATGTTTCAGCAGGAATTTTTGCTGGTATCGGATTTGGTTTTTCCAATAATTCTTGGGACAGATTTCTTACGTACCACTAATGCTCATGTAGATTTTTGCAACAATAAAATAACTTTTTCCAAGAATAATAAAACAATTTCAGTGAGCGAACTGAACACTGTTCACGAATATGCAGCTCCTTCAGAACCTTTTAACTTGAGAGTAGTGGCAGTTAAGCAAAATAGTTTTTCAAGTTTTCCTAATAATAATGCAGATTGTAGCTTAAATTTGGATTTCGTGCAGGATATCAGATGTTTGAATGATAAACAGAGGAATACCCTAAAAGATCTATTACTTTCTTATGCGAATATTTTTTCCGATATACCGGGGAGAACTAATTTGTACGAACACCAAATAACTTTAACAGATACCACCCCGTTCCGATCTAAACAATACCCTATCCCCTTTGCACATCGGGAGACTGTGCTCAACGAGATCAAACGTATGGAAGAACTAGGCGTGATTGAGCGTGCTTCCACACCTTTTATTAGTCCCCTCGTAACTGTCGTAAAGAAAGACGGGTCGGTGCGAGTATGCCTCGACGCTCGTAAACTCAACGCAGTAACAGAGCGTGATCACGAATTGCCTAAGCCTATCGACGAAATTTTAAAAACACTTTCCAGTTCGGGGGCGCGCTTCAAAACCTGCTTGGATCTCAGTGCCAGCTACTGGCAACTTCCATTGAGGAAATCTGATAAAAAATACACGGGTTTTTGTGTAGGAACTCAAACGTATCAATTCACAGTTTTGCCATTCGGTTTGGTAACCGCTGTGTCATCATTTACAAGATGTATTTCTAAAATTCTAGGTCCAGCTTTCGAAAGCTTTGTTATACCGTATATCGACGATCTGTTAATTTTTTCAGAAAATTTCGAAGATCATATTAAACACCTGGAAAGGGTTTTCAAGCGTTTGGCCGAAGCTAACTTCACATTGAAATTCAAAAAATGTCGTTTTATGCCTGAAGAATTGCATTATTTGGGATTTGTTTTAACGAGTGATGGTATTAAACCCGACCCTTCTCGTGTTGAATCAATCATCAATTTTCCAACGCCAAAAAATGTCAAGGAACTGCAATCCTTCATAGGCTTATGTAATTACGATAGAAACTTTTGTGAACATTTTTCCTCTTTAGCAGAACCTTTATCACGTTTGTTCAAGAAAAAAACCAAATGGTTTTGGTCCAGTGAGCAGGAGTGTGCCTTCAACACTCTGAAATCCGAATTGCAAAAAGAGGTTTTTCTATATTACCCTGACCACGCCCACGCATACTACGTTCAATGTGACGCCAGTGAATTCGGCCTAGGCGCTCAGCTGTTTCAGCGCATCAACGGAGTCCGCCGTGTCGTCGCATATGCAAGCAGATTGTTGTTAGTCAGGGAGCGCGCGTACAATTCGTGTGAAAAAGAAATTTTGGCTCTCATTTTTGCGCTGTACAAATGGCGTACTTATTTACTCGGTAAACATTTTCATGTGTTGACTGATGCACGAGCCTTAATTTATATTCAAAATTGTCGGTTACTAACACCACGTATTACTAGGTGGGCACTAGCTATCCAAGAGTTTGATTTCTCTATTCATTTCGTGAGAGGTTCTGAAAACGTAATCGCCGACGTACTCTCGCGTTTTCCGACACCGCGCCTATCCACACCTAGCGACAAGTGTTTCAAATTATTAAGCTTGCTCAAATTGTCGCCCGGTTTCGAATCATATCTAAAAAGCTGGCCTCAGTTGCAAGCGCAGGACCCATATTTCGGTGAGATAGTCGGGTTGTTGCAAGATAGGGAGGCTGTTCATCCGGAAGGGTTCTTAATGCATAATAATTTTTTGTTCGCGCGTCGGGCTGAGGGAGAGCCGTATCTTCTTTGTGTACCTAGGATCGCCGTGACGAAATGTGTAAAGGAATATCACGAAACTTTAGGGCATTTCGGGGTTTTCAAAACTTGGACGGCCCTTAAACGCGACTTCTGGTGGCGAGATATTTTCCGAGACGTGAAAAAAATTATCAAGCACTGCGAAGTTTGTCAAAAGACAAAAATATCTATCCTGCCTCGCCCTCCATTGACCCCAATATTACCTACTCGAGTAAATGAAATACTGAGCTTGGATTTGTATGGGCCCCTTCCGAGATCTAGGGGTGGTGCTGCTTATCTGTGTGTGGCCATTGATGTCTTTTCTAAGTTCATAACGCTTTACCCTCTTAAAAAAGCCACTACAAGGACCATCTTGAACCGGTTGTTGCTGGATTATTTTCGTCAACACGGAAGGGTCGAAAATATCTTAACAGACCATGGCAGCCAATTTACCTCGAAGTCTTGGTCAGATACTCTCACCCCCTTAGGGATCAAAGTCGTCTATAGCTCGGTACGGCACCCACAGTCAAACCCGGTAGAACGTTCCATGCGCGAGCTCTCCCGTCTTTTTAAAACTTATTGTAGTGAGAAGCACACTCGGTGGGCCTATGAGGTAAGTAGATTTTCAGAGCTGCTGAACTCGGTCACTCATGAGTCAACAGGCTTTTCCCCCCGAGAGTTACATTTTGGTAAATCATTTTCTTCACCCATCCGCGATTTATTAAAGTATCCGCCTGGTGATTCAGATTTTGAACCTTCTGCCGACGCTAAACTCATATTGGCCAAAGAAGCTATGCAGGGCCGGGCTGCACGTCGTAGTCTCCATAGGCCAGGGCGCCCTCAAAAAGATTATAGCCCAGGAGATATGGTGCTACTTAAAGCTAACCCCATATCTTCCGCATTAACAGCTGAGACGAAAAAGTTCCTATTGATTTTTGAGGGGCCTTATCGCATCAAAAAGAAAGTAGGTTTGTTCACCTACGTTTTAGAGATGCCCCAATCTACAAAAGAGCGTGGTACCTTTCACGTGTCTCATTTGAAACCCTATTTTCCTCCTATAATTGAAACTATTCAAAAATAATATAGGGCAATATATTCCGTTTTTGCATAGTTTGGGGGCGGATGTAACGAAATCCAGGTTTCTTTCAATTTGTATTGAGTTGATTCTCCTATTCAAATGCAGATGTCCGTACTTATATCGATTTCCTATATTTCAACTAAATTCGCGAAGTCGCTCGATACCGGCAAAAACTCGGCCGTCCCACTTTTTATCTCCACGCGCTTTTTGGAATGCTAAAGGGATTTACAGAAATTAATTTTCGCGGTAGGTACTCTGATTCTTTGTACTATATTTGTATCTGATAACCAGTGGTTCTTTCTGTGCACCAAGAGATTTATTTTGCGTGAGCCGATGTACCTGTTATTTAGGTGAGTTTAATTTTGCTCTTTATTCTGTTGCTGGTTGTTTTCCCCCATAAACGAGGTTATATAGGACTAAATCGATTCATTTCGTTATTTAGATACGAACAAGTTTGAAGATAATTGTACCCCATAAGGCGGATATTTGCACCGAATTAAAAGGATATCAGCTGCTTCACCAAATTAGTGTTTTTGTTACGAAATTCGGCCCAAGAACCCATCCCCTGAGACCTCCTCAGCAGTCACTGGCGCCCATTTTATTTGACTTTGTGCCTGCTTTGTTACAGTCGATTGCCTGCATCTAAATTTTCTTAAAAAAATGCCTGATCCGTTTTCTTCAAATATGCTGGAGTTTTGTGATCGCAGTAGGCTAAGAGACTGTGATTATTAATTTTTTTACTTGCTCAACAAAGTGGATAATTTTGAGTAATATATTACAAGAAAAAAATATTTCCTTTCGCCCTAGGAATAATATGAAACTACAGGGGTGGGTACCAAATTGTAAGACACTGTAGAGTCGTTATAAAATAATTCCACTCAGATCCAGTTGAAGATATTGTTGATAGTGATGCAATCTACAAGACAATTTACTGTAGAAGTCCATGTTATCTCAACCTGGACTGAAGTAGTCAAAATACAGTGTGACCCACTTCTAATGGAAAAATAGAAATAGTTAGTGAATTGGGCGTCCTGATTCCGAATCTGAAGTGATTTTCAACCTACCTTGACTACTAATATCATTTTCCGGAAATTGGGGTGGTTCCATGGCTGTTGGCGAGCAGTGTATATCACTGAAGATGACCTCACTTGGTCATAGAGTGCATATTTGGTATATCTCTCGCTCCAGCAAATTTCAGGATCCTTACCCAACGATTACGTATGATACAGGGGTGCTCCCATTAGAAGTGGGTCACACTGTATAATAAAAACTCTCCAAGTCGTCTCCACAACGTTGAATTTCAAATTCAAGAAGGCTTTGACGTTGGCTGTCGGTTGTGGATTTTGATTTGACATCTTTGAGATATAAGATGTTCATATGAGAAATCGATTAATTTTTATCAATATTTTTTATCAACATTATCAGTATGCTTCCTCCGGATTTTTTCAATCATTCTGTGATTGCTTACTGCTACTGAATGTACGGGGTCGTTGAGCAAATATCTGGGGTACAGGGTCCCATTTCAAATAATAATACCTGTTCACTTCATTTTAACCATTTCATCTATTCATTAGGACTATGTTTTTGCTTTCTTCTTCTCCACGTGAGTACCATTTTTTTCTACTTGATATACCAACTTACACAGAAAAAAATTTTTGTTTGAAACTACAAAATTTTTGTAAATTCAACAAAATCTAAGTGTCATATATCCACGACAAAATATTTTGTCACCACAACAAATGTTTTTTGTCAGTTTTCAATTCAAAATTCATTTGATTTAACTCATTAATGATTCAAATCAACAGCAGGAATCGGTTGAATAAACAAAGACTATTTTGTTCCTATAATACAATATTCTGCTCTTATGAACGATTCTGTTGATTGAAATGATTATATCATTTCATTCAAGTGACAAAATTTTCAGTTTATCATAGAGTGAATATGTTGAAATAACAAAAGGTATTCTTCGATCAATAAAATTGTATTTAGAATTGACAAAATATTATGCTGAATAATAAAAAAGAAATCCAAAAACTGAATTTCAAGACTGAGAGAAATTAAGAGATCCATTTCCCCAGTTGATTTCAGACTATCAGCTTGTAAAAGCGTCATAAGAAATTCTAGGACTGCCTAATATAATTATATATATACGGATGTTTTAGGTAGGCGAGCGTAGGAAGGTTGGAAGAAACGCCACCTGGTGGCAAAAATGCAACTACATAATCATCCAACAAAATATTTGTTTCATATAATGTTCTTATTGTGGGTTTTGTTCAACAAACTAATTTGTTTGAAATTACAACATATTTCTTGATAGTGATGTGTTGAATCAACAAAATAGGATGTTGTCAAAATCAATTCGATTTTCTCGAATAGAAGAAAACCTTTGACTGGTTATACAATGGAATGATTGTTGACTCAACAAAATATGATGTTGTATCTAGTTAAATATTTGTTAAAATTGATTTAATTTTGTGTAATAGACAAAATGCATATGATTGATTGAACAATGAGATAATAGTTAGATCAACAAAATTTGTTTAATGTCAACTATAAATTATTTTGTCTCTTTGAATAGGTTGCTTATTTGGAATGAATATATATTTTGTTGATTCCGCAAAATTGTGTTCAATTTAACAAAAAAAATGACCAACATTATTTTGTTGGTGCAACAAAACTTTTTTTCCGTGTACTGTTTAATTGTTTTATTTAGAATAATGTCTTTCTGGCTGATGATGAATACCTTTCGGGTCCGAAACATATTCTCCGCTTCTTGAATTTGAAATTGAACGTTGTGGAGACGACTTGGAGAGTTTTTATTATATTTGAATCTACAAGGGTTCAGATTCAACAAAAGAAATCTACTCGCTTCTATTTCTGGCCACAATAGTGGGGAAAACAAATGCACATTCGTACTCTTCGGTTTGGCAACATCGCTCGCGATCCTTTTCCTGCAGGGACCCGAAGCTTTCCCTGACTCTGGAGCACGGCAGTTCGAGGTTGGGAACGCATGCGGGAAAAGCGCTTTTCCGGTGAGCGTAGTCGGTTGTTCGAGTTTCCCTGCTGCCAATCAAGGCATGCCGTGAAGGTCAGGTTTTCGATTGTTTGGTGTCTGCTTCGAAATAACCACCCTAGTGAAGCCTTGGACGGTTGATTGATATTCAATTGGAACGGTGGAGTTTTTTGGAGCTGGAAAAGTTGATATTTGCAATAATGAATATGGAAACCGGCGCTGGTGACATTTTCTGGGATTAACTCATGAGATTCGTCAGGTGAGTACATATTTCCAGTGATTCATCCTGTTATGCACTGTGATATTTTAAAGACCGAATCATTCTTGATAATGAAGTTAGAATGCTATGAGAAGTAACCCATTTCGAGTTTTTATGTCAATTTATATCGATATTATCCAACGCAATATCTTATGTTGTAATTGCGTGTCCAAATGGCATCATGCAGTGTTAAAAGAATCAATGAATACTTATTAAAATCATGTATGCATGAGAATGTCGTGATCATCAAATACTTGAACATGGCATGAGAAATTAGATCAAATTTGCGAATACTCGAAAATTATGAACAAATGATATTTTTATTGGTAAAATCGATCGAAAAACATATTTTCCAAAACACTTCTGCAAAAACCGAGGCAAAAACCCACTAACAAAAAGATTGATGCATCGAAAGTTCGCAATGTTCGGATCACACAATATAAGTTTTCGAACTTGTATCAGTGAGATGAAGAACTTGAAAATTGATATACTGTTAAAATCGATCATTTCCAATCTACCTAAAATATTTTCAGTTCTCCAGCTATACAGAGGCACACTCTGTTAGTACAGGGTGTTTCATTAAGAATGGGAAATCTCTGAACGACAGAGAGTGAACACTAAAATATTGAGATTTAGCCTAACATGCATGATAAAAATGTCGCTGGTTTAGGAGATACAGGGTGTTCAAGTTCAGTGTTAACAGCATGAACATAAAATATTGTGGTTTCAGGTTCCTGCAATGAATAATACGAATTTTCAACTTTTCTTGTGCTTGGCCATATAGGGCGCAAGTGACTCTCTGTTACGGTTAATCCGATGAATTACATCATATCTTCTTTGTCTTCCCAATGATAATCGAAACAAGTGGAAAATCTAAAAGCTCGTTTAATTTTACATAGGAAATGTACTTTTTTTTTCAAATTGTTTAGTTCTTACGGTTTTTGTTATGTGCACTTGAACAGATTTATGTTCCACTTTTTAACGTTTTATTAATTTCAAATTATTTGAAGTTAATTATGTGATAGTGAAAACAAGACAGTAATCAATAATGACAATCACTAACACTGCCAACAACAAAAAGTTAATTTTTGACCAAAGTTGAGGAGAATTTTGAAATAAAATTCACTCTGTTTTTGCAACATCTCTATATATAGAGCAATATCTCTCTAGAGCATGTTGGGTTGAATCTCCATATTTCGGTGTTTACTATCTGTACTTCAGAGATTTTTTATTCCTCAATCAATAAATGGAATTTTTAAACATGAATCTTGTCAAGAGCGAATAACACAAAAACCGTTAGAGCTAGACATGTTCATGCCGTTGAAACTCACAGAGATATAGAGAAATTTCATTATAAAATCTTCCCCTAGAACACCGTGTATCTCCTGAACCACCAACATTCTTATTAGGTATGTTAAGGCTACATCCCAATATTTCAGTGTTTACTATCTGTAGTTCAGAGATTCCCTATAAGTATATCTATAGTCCATGGTCCCATTTCGTACCACATAATGGACGCAGGCTATTCTCAAAATTGCATCTACTATTATTTTTTGACACCATATGGAAGAGAATTGATTTTCAGGATGAGTTATTCAAGCATCTCCTATACATAGCTCGAACCTCTATATAGAGATATTCGATAAAAATCAAGAAATGCCTATTTGCAAGTATACAGGGTGATTCTCAAAATTCGATGTGAATATTCGAAGGACATAATTGTAGAGATCAAAATAAGACTTTCTCTTTACATAAACATGTGTCCTAGAATTCACCCCCTCCAAGCTACAGCCACTGTGAGTAAGGTAAAAAAAAAATATATTCTGAAATTGTGACTGAACATGTGTCCTAAAATTAACCCCCTCCAAGCTACAGCCACTGTAAGTAAGGTAAAAAAAAATATATTCTGAAATTGTGACTGAAATAACGAATCAAATCTTCCAAAAATTGGCAGGCCCCTGTCCTTCAAGACACTTTATTCCATTCCTTCTTCGAAAATTGTGTATACCCAGTTTTGGGCTAGAAGGGGTTGGAGGAGAGTCCTCACTTTTATAGGCCGAAATGAGGTGCATTTTAGGACATATGTTTATGGAGTGAAAGTCTTATTCCGATTCAACAATACGTCCTCAGAATATTTACATCGAATTTTGAATCACCCTTCATAATTATTTGAAATTCATGCCCAGAGAGACAACAATTTCTAAGTGAACTAGAGCGATACAATCAAATATCTATAAATAGGGATTCATGGAGCAATACCGTGTACACCTTTCCGAATGAACTACTTTCCTATGGTTTCCCCCGAGTTTCCCCCTACGCTTCAGGCTTGCGTAATATCTCACTCCTCCAGACATTCTCATTATGTAATCATGTGTTCGATGGGAATTATTCAGCATTTTGTATAACATCGCTTTTCCAAAACTACCGTTATCCCATTGTAACACGAAGATCACTCAAGGTTTGAAATTTCCTTGCCTGAGGAATTCAACGATTTCAAAATATGCCTTCATTTCACAATATAAAAGATATATTCAATAAATTGGAACCGATGTTGTCACTTTCTTGTAGCATACCCTAGTTGCATTTCATAATATTTATTTATAGCTATTTACAATTTGATTTTCTGATAATGGGCTTCCACGAGTCAGCATGTTCCTCTACTGCGTAGGGTTGCGGAAAAAATGACATAGGAGTCTGTCATCTGATTTAGTGCCTGCAAAAAGTTGCAGAAACTGAAACCTGCGAACCACCACTGAACAATTTAGGAAATCCAAAGAAATTCAAGGAAATCCAAGGAATTTCAGTCATCTGCTTACCAGAATTATACTGTACTCCACTCAAGGAATTCCAGACGAATCCAAAGAATTCCAGGAAAATCCAAGGAATTCAAAATTCTAGGAAGTTGTTTGTTTACCAGAAATATGTTATATTCCACCTAAGGAATTCCAAGGAATTCCAAGGATTTCCAAAGTTACCCAAGGAACTCCAAGTAATTCCATGTAAATTCCGGGAAATTCCAAGGAGATTCCAGGGAATTCCAACGACTGCCAGTCGTTTGTTCACCAGAAGTCCATCGTGGTTCACCCCTCGGTCCTGCCACTGTCTATAAAAAGATTCAAAACTCAGTATAGAGGAAATACCTCGATAAGTTCCTGGATAATCAGTGGAAGGTTAGGGTTATCGCAGAATATGGTTTGATATACACAAAAAAAAATCTTTCAATTGGCAATTTAATTTTGAAGTTTCAATAAAAAAGTTTTGTAGCTATATATACAGACAGCTGAATATTCAGTGTACACTACATAATGATTCACTACCACAAGCTCAATCATCACGATATGCTGAACCATTTTTTGGCCTTGGGAACAGGAATATATTCTTTTCCTAGAAATATTGATGGTTTCACAACACAAAATTCAGTGTTCATGATCAATATTCATGAGTTGAGAGAACAATAAGTTGTTGAATTATTCAGCTACCAATGCCAAATACGAATGAATGTCGATACGACCTCGTCTTTTGCATAACTAAATTGTCTAGGAACAGTAACAATAATTATTCATTACTCAAACTACAGTTTAGGAAATCTCAGTATGCAATGAGATTTCCTAAACTGTGCCCAAAGTGATTTTGTCGTTTGCACTAAACCTCATTTCTTTTTTGGAAACTAAGCACTCACGACGAAGGTGAAACTGGTGCTTAGTAGATCATAGTGTGGGGAACCAACAACAGAGTTGACGCCACCAAAACTAAAGCTTTTCTCTAGAAAGACGAAACTGAGTACCTATGCCTGATATAATACAGTTCTCAACACACCAAATGGACCACTCATAATTTGACTCTTTTTCGAAGACCTGTATTTTTTGAAAAAATTGATCGATCTTCATGCAGTTTTCGATATTGGATGTGATATTTCATCGGCTTCAAAGAGAGCTTGAACACTCTGGAAAAGTCCGCAGAACAAAACATACACAGGGTGTAAAGTGGAACCATTTCACTATGGTCTACATTTCCAATGCTGCCAGAACTCGAGAAATTTTTTTCTGATCAAAAGTCAGTCATAATATGATACATTGGGACCTCACCTCGGGACCTTCTCGTGATTTCTCCTTCATTGGCCATTGGAACAAAAATTAGATTTTTTTACGAAAGTCTTGATTTTCTTGACTTTTTTGTCTAGAACTCCACTTGAGCTGAATATTGGGAAGAACTGTTCTCATGTTTTGTGGAGGACAATGAAAGACGAAAAAAGCACCATTGTGGAATATACAGGGTGATAAGAAAATAGGACAAAATCCTATTTCGGTAAAAAAAATCCAAAACGGTGACTAAAACCATGGCCCATTCGATTCAGTATATTCAGAAACGGCCTTCTCGATATCTATTGTTTATATTAGACTATTAACTCGAGACGTTTTCGAAAATTCACCTCTAATTGAAATACAGGATGAAAATTCTCCATTCAAACTTGTTTCCTGATATGGATGATTCTTATCAACTGATTTCCATTATTTATTGTCCAAGTATGAGAAACACAGTATTGTTGTTCAATATACTGAGTGTTTCACAACTTATCTGACAAATTTCAACCACACAACTACAATATTTGACAGAAAGTCGATCACATAAAAACTTTATAAAAGTGAAACGAGATGGAAAATAAAATTCATAACCCTTTATATCCACTAAAACTATTCGAAATGGGCTCTATTGGCGGAATATGGTATTAGTGAATTCTTCAGCATTGTGAAGATCCAACTATAAAAAGTCCTATATTCTTAATTTCAGTACTTAGTAGGGCCTCCCCGATTCAACAAAACCTCATGACATCGGTTTGGCATAGATTCTATGAGGTTGTTGATGAATTCTATTGATATCGCCTCCCATTCCTCTGATACAGCTTGGATGAGGTTGTCATTATTTTGGGGTGCCTCTCGCCAGTGAGTGAGTCTCACCTTCTCGATAGGTTAAGTTTCATGCGGCTCCACACATGTTCAATCGGATTTAGATCTGGAGATAATGCTGGCCACCACATTCTTCTAACATTGAGTTCGTATTGTGATTCTTGCTCTATGTGGCCGAGCATTGTCATCTACGTAGATGAATTCTGGGCCATAAATCTGGGCGTATCACATCCATCAAACATCTGTCAACATACCGCTGAGCAGTCACAGTCTCTCTATTAAATATCGCGAGATCTAATTTTCCATTGAATTGGATACCACCATAAATTGTGATACCTCCTCCACCAAAAGCAACAGTTTTGGCCCTATTTTCCTCTTCAAATCTTTCACCTGATCGTCTCCAAACAAGAATCCTCCCATCATTCCGATACAAATTGAATTTTGATTCATCTGCGAAAAGGCAGTGCCTCCACTGATCGAGACCCCAATCTTCGTGCTCTCGAATAGCATTCAGATACTCGTTTCTTGTTAAAGGCATTATCTTATGATAGCTGATTGCAATTATTAGTCGAAAGATTCAAGAATTCTAATGTGAAACTATACTAACTTGAACTGTCAAGGTATATGTTGTCAAAGTGACAAAACTGAACATATCATGGCTCACAATATGTTCATTATTCATTGATGATCGCTCTCAAGTACGTGTTCTTGTAATTACTATACACACTATTCACGGCATTCAATGAAGAAATATGGGTGACCTCCGTATATGATAACGAAGGCAACAGTCCTCAGTGATTACCTGATGTCTCTAGGGAAGCATTCGATCCCGAAAATCTATCCTTGGAATCAAAATTATCGATTATAATTCATGAACGTAAAATATGAAAATTTTCATCCTGTGTTTCAATTAGAGTTGAGTTTTCGAAAACGTCTCGAGTTAATAGTCTAATATAAACAATAGATATCGAGAAGGCCGTTTCTGAATATACTGAATCGAATGGGCCATGGTTTTAGTCACCGTTTTGGATTTTTTTTACCGAAATAGGATTTTGTCCTATTTTCTCATCACCCTGTATATTCCACAATGGTGCTTTTTTCGTCTTTCATTGTCCTCCACAAAACATGAGAACAGTTCTTCCCAATATTCAGCTCAAGTGGAGTTCTAGACAAAAAAGTCAAGAAAATCAAGACTTTCGTAAAAAAATCTAATTTTTGTTCCAATGGCCAATGAAGGAGAAATCACGAAAAGGTCCCGAGGTGAGGTCCCAATGTATCATAATATGACTGACTTTTGATCAGAAAAAAATTTCTCGAGTTCTGGCAGCATTGGAAATGTAGACCATATATAGTGAAATGGTTCCACTTTATACCTTGTGTATGTTTTGTTCTGCCGACTTTTCCAGAGTGTTCAAGCTCTCTTTGAAGCCGATGAAATATCACATCCAATATCGAAAACTGCATGAAGATCGATCAATTATTTAAAAAAATACAGGTCTTCGAAAAAGAGTCAAATTATGAGTGGTCCATTTGGTGTGTTGAGAACTGTATATCAATGTCTGGTACCATCATTCCCTCAAAGTCCACCATATGTTTACAAATAGTCAATTTTTACATGCTCGGTATTTCCATCGGCAATGCTTTTTCATTAGAAAATTATGGAAAATCATGTCAGATCGGTTGTAACATGAAAATTCACTGTGAAAGTATCTCACTTAAGTTTATCTGACTATACCTTTGCATCAATGATGATTATGGAATATTCTAGTGACCTTTTATATCTCTCAGCCGTAAAAGAATCGGAGGTTCCGTCTGTACTGTTTATTGAATGAAAAGTTACAACTAACTCATGAAATGTTTTGATGATGGTTCACTCTGTACGTCCAACACTGCTGCATATCTGATGTGGAATATGTCCTGGGCTGATCGAACTGAAATCGAAGTAGCCAGAGTTATTTATTTCACAGCATGCATTCGTATATTGAAATACTATACCTTTCAGAATCTCTACCTTTTCTACAATGTGATCTGGTTCCTGTAGATGAGTAATTCAGTCATAATTTGCGATGTTTTCATCTGACATTCCTTAAACCTGAAACATAAACAAGTAGGTTAGAGAATGTGAGTATAAATGTTATGGGAGATGTTTGTCAATACTTAATAACTGCGATTCATGATGAATTCTACTTACTGGTGAGATTCAGTGTGACTAGCACGATTTATCAATTATTATCAATTCTCTAATTGATTTGTTGTGATTTGTTTATGTCGAAAGGTTGAACTTTGACGTCAATCGTCAAGGAATGTCAAAACCGTCAATAGAATGAGTGACGACACCTCGGACGACACTGTCAGGTGTCAAGTGTCCAGATCACGTGGTAGAAATCGAGTAGCGAGATTGGTTGATACCGACCGCGTCCTTCTTTCTGATTCGCCGATATTTTGAAGATGACAGTAACATTTAATCAAGATTGGTCAATATTAGTCATGTGTTGATGACGTCAATGCGCAAAGTATGTGATTTTACATTTGAGATTTTTTTGAAATAGATTTGAAAGCGCTTCAGAATTTTTGAGGGGTTTTCATGAAGGAAACTAAAAGGCAGACTGAAAAGCGGAGACCATTTTGATTTTGCTCTGGTACTGACGCCGATCTGTTGAGTTTTTAAAATCAAATTTTTGAGGAAGATTTTCTCCCAGAGGGTGAGTCAAACAGTAATAATCATATTTCAAGTTACGAAAGTGACATTTTGTTAATTATATTATAGATTTTCTGCTTCCTTTGTACTGGGGGTTTCGAGTTAGCATATCGGTATATACCTTTGATATGAGTCGACACAGAAGATTGAGGGTGAGAACCACGAGACATCCAAGGGGGTTCTCAAGTACACATCATCATCAGTATGAAACTATCACTTTTGCTAATGGAAAGATTAGCAGGAATAATAATTTCGCCGGGGTCAACAGACATGTTTATTACGTAACCAAAATATGAATTTAATGGATTAAAGTCAATTTTTAATCTCACTGTAAACCGATCGCAGCTGTGAAAGGGTGATTAATAATATTGGTTGAATGATGCAACCTTTCATGATATTCGTAATGTTATAAGTAGGTACGTAAGCAAAAACGTGCTGTCAATAAATGGTTATCACGCAGAAAATTCTAGTAGCATAATAAATTGAATTTGACCTAAACTGGCAATTCATTTTCTTTTTCTTAATTTGAATATCATCAAAATTAGGTGGCGCCCTTTTCCAGAAATCAATTCAACATCTACAACCCAGCTCTCCAGACTATATGACTGCCGTATGCCTTGTTACCGTCCTGATAATCAGGGATAAAAAAATCTTGTTAATTGATAAATTCTATAAATCATATTCTCATGACCAAAAGGTGGTAACACGGTTTTCAATGAACATGTGTTGAGGAGAGTGTATTCTCCACAGCAGTGCATTGAGTGTCTTGGTTAACACTCAAACAATTTCTTTGACTCCCCTTCACTGTGGTTGTGCTGTGTCTCTGTTGTGTTGTGATCTTCAGAATCCAAAGGTATATTTTTTGTTGTTTTCGAAAGTGCCTGAGATCAAAAGAGACTTATATCCCCACCATTCAGTTTCAAGTCTGATGAAGGGAGAGCGGAAGCAATATGGTGGTACCAAGATCAACAGCTTAACGTTAAGTAGCAACTAAAAGTAAAAGATATATAAGTAATAGTTTTGTTTTGAATTTTGCTTCAATCCAAAACTATTTGCACTTCTGTTGATTGGGACAATCCACTGACTGACTCGGCTAAGGCCTCGGCTATCTATTTGCAGTCTCGATCATAATAGATAGTGATCCGTCCTTGGTACATAAATAACTATTTTAACAAATGACATAAAAAGGTGATTGAACATCAAATAAAAATAATGGGGTCCAACTAACCGATGGCTGAAGTAAATTAAATGTAGAATGTAATATACAGTTCTCAACACACCAAATGGACCACTCATAATTTGACTCTATTTCGAAGACCTGTATTTTTTTAAAAAATTGACCGATCTTCATGCGGTTTTCGATATCAGATGTGATGTTTCATCGACTTCAAAGAGAGCTAGAACAATCTGAAAAAGTCCGCAAAACAAAACTCACACAGGGTGTAAAGTGGAACCATTACACTATGGTCTACATTTCCAATGCTGCCAGAACTCGAGAAATTTTTTTCTGATCAAAAGTCAGTTATATTATGATACACTGGGACCTCATCTCGGGACGTTTTCGTGATTTCTCCTTAATTGGCCATTGGAACAAAAATCGATTTTTTTTCGAAAGTCTTGCATATCTTGATTTTTTTCTCTAGAACTCCACTTGAGCTGACTATTGGGAAGAACTGTTCTCATGTTTTATGAAGGATAATGAAAGACGAAAGAAGCACTTTTTTGGATTATACAGGATGATAAGAAACTAGGACAAAATCTCATTTCAGTGAAAAAAATCAAAAATGGTGACTAAAACTATGGCCCATTCGATCCAGTATATTCAGAAACGGCCTTCTCGATATCCATTATTTATATTAGACCATTATCTCGAGACGTTTTCGAAAATTCGCCTCTAAATGAAATACAGGATGAAAATTTCCAATTCAAACTTGTTTCCTGATATTGATGGTTTCCAATATTTATTGCCCAAGTATGAGACACAGAGTATTGTTGTTCAATGTACTGAGTGTTCTACAACTTATCTGACAAATTTCAACCACAACTACGCTATTACATAAGAAGTCTATCACAAAAAAAAAATTATAGAAGTAAAACGAGATGACAAATAAAATTTGTAACACTTTATATCCACAAAAACTATTCTAAAAGGGCTCTATTGGCGAAATATGACATTATTGAATTCTTCAGCATTATGAAGATCCAACTAGAAAGTCCTATATATATCCTAAATATCAGTAGGTACTTGGTAGGCCTCCCCGGCCGATTCAACAAAACCCCATGAAATCGGTTTGGCATAGATTTTATGAGGTTGTTGATGAAGTCTGTTGGTATTGCCGCCCATTCTGGATAAGGTTGTCATTATTTTGGGGTGCCTCGCCTTCTCGGTAGGTCAAGTTTCATTCGGCTCCAAACATGTTCAATCAAATTCAGATCTGGAGATAATGCTGGTCACCACATTCTTCTAACATTATTGATTTCTAGAGTTCGTAATTTGTCAGATTAGTTGTGGAACACTCAGTACATTGAACAACAATGCTCTGTGTGTCTCATACTTGGGCAATAATTATTGGAAATCCGTTGAATAAAATGATGAGAATCATCGATATCAGGAAACAAGTTTGAATTGAAAATTTTCACCCTGTATTGTCCTATTTTCTTATCACCCTTTTCGAATAGTTTTAGTTGATATAAAGTGTTACAAATTTTATTTTCCATCGCGTTCCACTTCTATTAAATTTTTTTGTGATAGACTTCTCATGTAATATCGTAGTTGTAAAACACTCAGTATATTGAACGACAATTCTCTGTTTCTCATACTTGATGGGTAATAAATATTGAAAATCATCGATATCAGGAAACAAGTTTGAATTGGAAAATTTCATCCTGTATTTCACTTAGAGGCGAATTTTCGAAAACATCTCGAGTTAGTAGTCTAATATAAATGATGGATATCGAGAAGGCCGTTTCTGAATATACTGGATCGAATGGGCCATAGTTTTAGTCACCATTTTTGATTTTTTTCACTGAAATGAGATTTTGTCCTAGTTTCTTATCATCCTGTATAATCCAAAAAAGTGCTTTTTTCGTCTTTCATTATCCTCCATAAAACATGAGAACAGTTCTTCCCAATAGTCAGCTCAAGTGGAGTTCTAGAGAAAAAAATCAAGAAATGCAAGACTTTCGAAAAAAAATCGAATTTTTGTTCCAATGGCCAATTAAGGAGAAATCACGAAAACGTCCCGAGATGAGGTCCCAGTGTATCATAATATGACTGACTTTTGATCAGAAAAAAATTTCTCGAGTTCTGGCAGCATTGGAAATGTAGACCATAGTGTAATGGTTCCACTTTACACCCTGTGTGAGTTTTGTTTTGCGGACTTTTTCAGATTGTTCTAGCTCTCTTTGAAGTCGATGAAACATCACATCTGATATCAAAAATCGCATGAAGATCGGTCAATTTTTTAAAAAAATACAGGTCTTCGAAATAGAGTCAAATTATGAGTGGTCCATTTGGTGTGTTGAGAACTGTATATGAATGACATTCAATTATTTCCGATGTTTTAGGAGTCTGATGGATTTCTTGAAGCGACATTTTTGCTGGCCCAGCATTGCGACAGCGAAAGTAATTAGTTTTGCTGAAAAGAGCCCTGCAAAGCGGGATGACATTCGAATTCAATCCAATTCTCTTTTAGAAATGAAGCGAAAAATGTTGGAAGCATTAATCTAATGGCTAAAAGCTAGGAATGTGGAGCTTTGGAATAGTTCTGGGAATTACTATTCGGAAAAAGTTCTTCCGAAATGATATACAGATAGCATATCAATACTGTGAGTTACTGGTAGATAAAAATCAAGTTGACACTGGAGGGTATCTAGAGGGTGTTCAGGATATGTGAAGAAACCTTAGAGGGCCAAAGGGGAGCTGAGTAGTGTGATTCAAGGATCAATTCGATATTAGTGTATTACATAACTAGTGTGGAAAGTGAGTGGACAATCAGCACCAGCCGCATACTGAATTCTATATTCCATCAATTGTAGTAGTCTTTCAAATGACTCTATCGTAAGGCCGTGAAATAATTTTGATTCGTTATCATCGATTATCAATACCCCCAAAGGTCATAGGCTAGTTTTATGTATTCTCAAATCGAATTAGGATCGTATTCATACAGAAAATTCACTTCTAGGGGGATTTCTTTTCGCTTATCCCCCTTGTACACGGTCCTGACTGAGGGTGGATTACTTCTACCACACATCTTCGCGGGTCCTAATTTGTCGAAATCTTGAGTCGCTGTTCACTTGAAAACTAACTCCTGAAGCTTTGATCGTTGTGCAAATTTCATCAAAGTCCCAAAGATCCTTCAATATTCCTAGCTAGCAGCAGAAGCCTTTTGTCTCATCAAAACTCTTGCAAACGAATTTATCATCTCAACAGTGGCCTGTCTAGAGGATCTCATCTGGGGGAGCTGGGACCTAAACTAATAACAAAATCTACAAAGCAAGCAATTTGTTTCAACTTTCCATGGTCGAGTCTTCTGATTGAAAGTTGAAAAAGAGAATGGGCGAGTAGACTGATAATGAATTATTGGCATTCAATTACGCCACTGTGTAGTTAGAAACCTAAATTGCACTGCTCACGCTTTTTTTATGTAAATAATACGTCGATACGTTGTTCCAGATCGTTGAATTTCAGAGCTCATTTCAAACGTAACGAGAGAGAATGTGCTTTATTGTCTAAAGATGTAAAATCTCATTGACAAACTGAGTAAAAAAATAACCTTGAGATAAATATCAAGACTAGAACAAGAGAAAATCGCTACTATAACACCACAACATTTTAAAATCTATTTGAACACTTTTATAAGCTAGTTCATATGGGACACATTACAACATATCAAAATATTCCAAATAAAAATGGTTTCATGGTTGAAATATATCATCACAAACTCTTGTAAACTATAATAGGGTTTATCCGAAAAGGGTGCTTTTATTCTATGTTTGAATTTTTTATTGGATCTCACTTCCTTGGTGTCTTTTGACAAATGATTGAACATCTTACAGCCTACATAAATTATTGAATCTCTAACTAGAGCCGATGATGGAATTGGTAATTAAATTTTTTCTACTCACATAACTAAAAGGACATTTAGCGTACGGATACGTACCACGCTAAATGATCGATTAATCACGGATTGACGATCTGTGATTTATTCAAAATATTAAACACGTTACCATGGCAACACGATTTCTTAAACACATTACCATGGCAACACAGTTCATTAAACACAGCTTCAGTAATTTGAGACATGTCTGGTCTGTCAATAGTATTAACTGTCAAATGTCATTTTCGAATTTTGTATCAGAATAATTCAAACAATTTTCGTTTGTATCAGAATTTTTCATTGAAAATATATGCGAAATGTTGAATAAGGAAGTGAAATCGAAGAGAATGTTTTGGTACTTGCGTATCTCCAAGAAGTGTAAAAATGAAGCATCCATCTTTGAGAACAATTTATTTATTCTGCGTTAAGCATGACAATAAACGTGAAACAAAGGTTAGTAAGCAATGGACTGGACACATCTACAACCAATATCACTTATACGTGTCTCGCTGGTTGCATGCATCAGTTGCATCTATTATGTTCTCAATTCCCATTCCTTTCGAATTATTTTGTAGGTTAGCAGGAATAGCAGGTATGTTAATGTAATTTTAGGAGTTCGTAGAAAAAGCATAGTATGTAACGCGTTTATAAACTCTTCTAGACACTCGTTTATTAAACACTCGCTCCGCTCTGCTCCGCTCTGCTCCGCTCTGCTCCGCTCTGCTCCGCTCTGCTCCGCTCTGCTCCGCTCTGCTCCGCTCTGCTCCGCTCTGCTCCGCTCGTGCTTAAAATACTCGTTACTAAAAGGACGTTTATAACACTTGTTACATAATATACTATTACCTGCTTGTCGGGTGGCATAGTGTGCAGAGGTAGTGTCAAATTTTCCTAAATGTTTTTTAATTAAGCACACCGTTTCCATGACAAAGATGGCATAAACTGTTAAAATTTTGTGTTGATTGAAAAGGGGTTTGCAGGGGTCACGAATTTTTGCTTTGCAACGTCATGGCTGCCATTTGGCGATACGTCGAATGAATGGTGACGTCAGTTTTAATGCGGTTTCGTTATTGGTCAGATAATCTTCCATCTCCACTAATGAAGCAAGGTTGTCAAGTTACTCATCATAATCAAGTTATCAAAAAGATGTTTGAGTCCTGTCGTTGAATATAACATAATAAGAGGAACTCATGTCATTATAGTTTACTCTTGACTTTCTCGAGCAACCAGCATGTCCAAATATTTCTTATTCTCCATAGCAAAATATCATGTGAATGTTGGAGACTTGGCAACATTGTGCTGAATATCGAGAACTGTCAAAACCACGCCCACAAGTCGTGCGCAGGGTTGCCATGTTCACCGATTCAAGTGTCCTCTAGTCTAAATTGATATATAATTATTATTTACTCAAAATTTATGATAAGCAATGAGCCACAAATCACAAGGGAACATTTTGAGACAATTGAATTCCTATTGCTAATTAGGAATATAACCACTCCAATGAGAATGTATGAATTATTGAATAACCAATATTTCTGAAGCTCCCATTCGTATTTTAACACATGGCAGCTGTGCTATGGTCTGCTGCTACGAAATTGTGGCGTCAGTTTCTACTGGTGGTTAGATTTTCTAGCTGTTTGAAAATCACCGTGGCATCATTGATGATTTCAGCACCTGAAACTCGACTGAAAAATTCCTAAAAAATATGAAATTGAAAGGTATTTGAGTGATGATTCCGGCAAAAAACCAGCCACCAACAAACTTAGTGAAATTGATCGCCCTGTAACTTTTTCAATTCTTGTCAGCTGAAATTCTGAACAAATTGTATGGATTTATGTATATTTGCAAATGGACAGTGAGCACCATCAAAATATAATGGACAAACTCCGAAATGAAGAGAAACCAGCGACCTCATCAAATTCACAAATCATAACATCGACCGAAAAACAAAATATTACTTATAATAATTGTTCAGTGGTGAATAATTATAATCACAAATAAATTGTCTGTCATGTATCTGTTTAAAACTGTAATAATAGAAAAATGATTATTTTGATAGTTTCTTCAAAATAAAATAATTATAAAAGTGATTTTGAGGAATACATTTGAATGTATGACTTTTTTGATTCGTGAAATTATCTCAATAAATACAATTCGAGCCCACAATACTATCGCAAATTCGGTCAGAAATCTTGAACTCGATCAAATTGCTTTGAGGTAACACCACTCGTACTCGCGGACTCGTGGTGTTACCAAGCAATTTGATCTCGTTGATTTCTGACAGAATTACTATCGATAGTATTGCGAGCTCTCATGGTATTACCCCCGATGATTCCCATTTTTGGGTAAGAGAATATGTCCTTCCCTATAGCTTCCATGGACGGCACGCCACTGCATTTCACATAATCAATCTCATTTTATGTTTCACTCATCCAAACTGGGATGGAGTTATTTTAGCTGCTGAGGATCTTCATCTCAGGGATGATTTACTTATTAGGTTCTAGCCAATTTGAAACGATAGCCATCAGTGAGCAAGAAATACCCAGATTGCAACGAATTTACCAGGCACAGAATACCATAAACAGAGTGGTTCTTATTTCTAAAACTGAAATTCATTGTTCATTGAAGCTCTTGGATATAGTCAAAGAGATTTCAGGTTATCAGACTGAATTACAGTTTACTTCATTATTGTCATCGGCTATTTCATATATACAGGGTGATTAACCCAACTGATTCATCAGAGGTTTATGGAGATATCAAATTTTTATTGCAGAAGCACGTGATCTATTTTTCAAAAATAATTTCAGTACGCTGTTATTTTCGATTGAACCAAAAGTGCGATAAGGTGCAATAAGGCTCACGTTCAAATATGTTGCCCACAAAGGAATTATTTGATAATTATTACTGCTGATTTTTTGCACAAATCTTCATTAACAAGTTATAAAGTTGAGAATACATTCTGAATGAAGGTTTCTCATAACAAAAATGAAATACATATTTATGAAAACATTTTCGCCATCAGGGTTAATATGGCCCGGTAAAGAATAGGAGGGCGAAAAATTAGGGGTTATGTATGAAAAACGGAAAAGACAATATTCAAGTCTCATATGGTGAAATTCTATCTATAACTAGGAAGTTCGAAGCTTTATATGTACTCACCGGTCTTCCACAACAAACACTGAAACAAACGCACTTCGAAGATACAATATTTTATAAGAAATACCGCGAAGAATTCGATACCTTTTGTCTCACCTGATTAACTGAACAACAATCAGCGAATCCAGCTGGAAGTCATCTACGCCTTATCAAAGCTAAGCTTAACAGTGTGGGCTGTATTTTTCCTCGGGCCTTATAACCCCCACATTTTGTTTTCTCAGAGGGAACATTCTCTCCCTATATTATTGCAATTCCTGATTTTACCAGAGATTCTGGAGCTATAATACAGTATGCATCAATCTCCCATCTTTTTGTTTTTGAGAAATATTTTTTATTCAAATAAGAATGAGTGACCATATAGCTGAAATGTCTGAATCAGCAGCAATAATTGTAATGATGAAGAATAAAGTATCAGGTGGTGATAATTCAAAGCTCTACCATAATATCATTTTAAATTTCGAAAATGAATAAAATGCATACAAGAGTTATCTCGAATCTATACAAAATATTTGTTCTGATGAAATTGCAATGAATTTCACAAATGAACATTCTGATTCACTAAGAAACTAGATATTCAGCCTATGTCGCAATCGACGAAAACAAATATGTGATCTTCAGTTGATAATCTACGAAGGCGCTGAAGGGCCACCTAAACTTTTTTTTTCGAATTCCGACTTTATTCTCGGGATCCCGAGTTTAAATGCGGACTCCCGACTTCAATCTCGGGATCCCGACTTTGAAGTCGGACCCCCGACTTCAATCTCGAGATCCCCACATTGAAGTCGAATCCTGAAATTGAAGTCGAAGACACTAGGTTTGTTACCTAACCATGAAAGGTGCACTAACTGCGCAGTCAATGTCTGTCATGGTTCACATGTTGATCCTTATCCTAAATCACTATACTTATTCATTACTCTTTTATATTTTTTCAATCTCTACTTATTCCACAGCAGTCCTAGAGGGTTTCGAAATTTGATTACTTATTGAAGAAGTTCATGGATGAGTCCGAAATGGGTGTACTCAGGCCCATGTTATCATATATCATTGAATTCGTCTTTCTCAGCTCTATCAAAGGATGAAATGACATACAGGGCGTTCTATTTGAAAATTTCGAGAAAATGATCGGTTTGCAAAATACGTCATAACTTTGGATTATTCAAAAATTTTTGAATATTGACAAAATATCGATATAACATATAGAATTTGTTGATTCATGATGGAAACTGCGCATCGGAAACTTGATCCTCAACGTATTTATTGAAGAAAATTATGGAAAAAGTCCGAAACGGGTGATTTCATACCCATGTTATCATATGTATATCAATGAACTTATCTTTCTGAGCTCTATCCAAGGACGAAATGAAATTCAGGGTCGAGTCAGGGTATTCCATTTGTGAAAATGTATGTTTTTTCTGTGACGGGAAAAAAGTTTGGCATTTCATCTCTGTTGGCAGGTTATAAAATGCCACTTTTCATAAATTACTTTTTTCCCGTGGAAAAAAAGTGAGTACTTTTTTCCCGGATATTATATATCACATGCATATAATATATACACTGTTGATGGATTTTGTTGTGCTATAGTTCCGAAAAATGAGTCAATAATACCGTCTCCGAGAAAGAACTGCAAGTCCTTTCATCTTCCATTCGACTTCGCGGTTACGTACAGGGTGATTCACCATAAATGTCCCCCCCTCTAGCTCAGTTATTTTCGAACCGATTTTTAAATTTGAAATATCATCTTGAATGATTTTCGATACAGTTTTTTTCCGCTAGATCATAAAATACAGGGTGCTCAGAACAACCGATCTACAGGGTACTATTTGATTTTTTTAAATGAAACACCCTATTTCTCATTGTATTTTTAGATTCTCCCTGAAGAGCTGATTTGATCGGTCTAGCGGGACTGATTACAGAGATATAGGGTGTTCAAAATCGAGATTTTTAACTTTAGGATTTTTTTGTGACGAAACTATTCATTATCGGTCACGCGGTTTTCATGTCCGTATCTTAACTTTCAATTTACTATCTACTGACATTTAATAATTGGAACAGATACTGGGTAACCAGAATACTGAATCTTGAACCACCCTGTAAATTTTCCAATTAAATTTCACTAGATAGTAAATCAAAAGTTGAGATGGGAACATGAAAGCCGTTTTGACCAATGATGAATAGTTACGGCACAAAAAAATTTTAAAGTTGAAAAATCTAGATTTTAAACACCCTGTAATCATTCCCGCTAAACCCCAAGTGTGATGCATTGATGAAATCAGCTCTTCAGGAAGAATCTAAAAATACAATAAAATACAGGGTGTTCCATTTTAAAAAATCAATTTGTACTCTGTAGATCGTTTGTTCTGAGCACCCTGTATTTTCTGATGCAACGGGAAAAAAATTTCTGAAAAATGTTTTCAGATTATCTTTCAAGTTTTTAAAACGGTTCAAAAATAAGTGAGCTAGAGGGGGGGACATTTATGGTGAATCACCCTGTACATTACTAAACAACCACTAAATTCGAAAATTTTTGAAATCTAATCACAGAATTAGACTGACAGAAAAGACATCAGATATTTAATTACCTACAACGCAGATGTCCCCACTGTTAAAAACTTAAAATTTCACGTCGATAATTTTCAGATTTCGGAATAATGTAATATCTTCTCGAAATTGATTCGTCCTTTCTTTTGTCCCAGAAAAAAATAGTGCATTATATACACGGGAAAAATATTAGATTTTGGCTCACGGTTTTTTGTCTCCCTTCGCTACGCGACAAAACAACCTGGTGCTGAAATCTACTACTTTTTTCCCTTATATAATAAATGACTATTGGTATGTCAAACGCATATAGACATTAAACCTAAAAACAATTATGAACAACTCCGATTCTCTCAATTCTTTTGTATCTATTCAACAATAGGATTATTAGCTATTGAGTAAAGAAACAATCACCCTGTACGTACGATAATGATCGTACAGGTGTGATCCAGTATTTGACATTCAGTGTACATTTAAAGGCGTAAAGCAGGTTTTTGATTTTTCCTGTGATGATTATCCAATGGATTTAAAATTATTGTACATATATATAGGTAGGTACGTATAATAAGTAACGTTGTACATTGAATGTGCATCCACAAAAGTTTTGTTATGAATGTTCCATTATACTCTGTTTTCAATTCGCGATTCGCATTTGTTTTTTCAAAGGCTGCAAGGCTGCTTATATTTGAAGTATTTTTCACTTCGTATAGTTGAAGCTGTAGGTAGGGATCAAAATATGAAGAGACATCCCGTACAGGTGATACCTCCGACTTTAAAGTCGGGATCCCGAGATCAAAGTCGGAACACCGACCGAACACGTTGGCTGCCGCCATGAGAACGAAATATCCCTGTGTGCCAATTTTTTTTTGACAGAAACTCACATTTTTCCGTTTGTAGAACACAGAAATGTTTTCAAAATTGATATATCTGTTATTATTTTTCGTATTTTCGCAAAAGACAATGTGGCACAGCATTGGTACCTCGCGGCACAGAGGGTAGAATATGAACCGATTTTGCCGCGAGGTACGAGTACTGTGCCCTGTGCCTCAATATGTTCCGACAAATCCTAACCAGTCCAAGGAACTATTGTGCATTTGCAAAATGTTGCTTGGCTCTCAGTACAAAGCATCTAAATGCAATGAAAGCTATGCCAAGTCGAACAAATTCTGACCCAAAACAAAAAACCTGCGCTTATTGTTGATGGCTATAATAACTCCAAGGCATATATATGGATCTGTCAGATCAACAAAAAGCCTATAGGTACCTCACTTAGACTTGGTATAAAATGGTAGGTATCGGAAACTGGCAGTCGAAATTATTTTGTGAACTACTCTAGTAAACGCTCATGTGGTGTATTCAAAACTGACGCAAGGCAAGAGAAGTATCACGGGATTCAAAAACGATATTGTGAAACACATCATCAAAAAACGAGTATCTCTTCAGGAGCCCGAAGCTCAACCAAATCTACAAGATGAGCGACATGAACTAGAGCAAACTTGCAAGCGATTAGGTTGCACAGTGAGCTATGAGAAATTTAGTGCTGAATTTGGTTGTAAAGAGGCTCAAAATAAAACCACAAGAACGACTTGGTCTTGCTCTAGTTTCAAAAAATCATATTGTATTCAGAATGTAACTTCAGTTGTAGAACTTGTTCTCATTTGAATAGGTTTCATTTCCATATTTTCCAGAGATAAATGTATTTCAGCATATCATTTTATTTCATTATAAGCTACTCAATATTTATCCATAATATCAATTAACAGAAAGTCTGTGGGCTTGTGCAAGAAGTTTTGATCCATAATACATAATTATGACAAAAAAATCCAAACCAAAGATAATTTTCGAAGGCTTTTTCTCGCGTCTTGCCTACTGTGCCGTGCTTGAATAGTTCTTATAGTCATAATAGTCGCTTGAGAGGCATACGCGATGCCTCACTAAATAAAAGGATGACAGTACTTGAGGCACAACATATGAACCTCGGTGCATAAACTGCACATTTAGGTGAGGCACACACCCCGTACCTCATGGCAGTCAACGTGATAAAGTCGGGATGCCAAAAGTAGAGTCAAGATTCGAAAAAAAAAGTATAGGTGGCACTTCAGCGCCTTCGTAATAATCATATTCGCAGTTCGTGAATTTACGAAATCATGAGAATACACGCTCGGATAAATGAACACATCTCCGTACGTACTGCTGAAACAAAAAGGACTGGCTCATATATTAGCATGAGGAACATGATGGTGAAAATCTGTAGAAGGTGTAATCGCGCAGATAAATCATGCAGTGCGGTGATTATCCTTAATGGAGAGTTGAATACAAAATGTCCCCTGGGACAGGACTGAACTCGCGAATCGGGAAGTTTACGCGGTAATTAAAAGTGGGCAAGTGGGCGTTAATTTTTTTGATCTGGTGGTGTTTAGTTGCTGGGAAAAACTACTTGCTACATTTTACAACCCAGTTGAATTTCATTTCCAGAGGAAAACCATAAAAATATTCACATATGTATACTGGGAATCACAGATTTTTCCATACAGCCTCTCAGTTGTGCTGCTTGGAATAAAACGTAAGAAAATTACACTCGTTTTAAACCCGAATGACTTCGGAGCAATTGGGTCAAAGTCAACTTTTGTCAAACTACCTTAGAAAAATCACCCAATCAATTCTTACTACAAAGATGTATCACACTTGATAATTTGACTGACGTACAATTGACAGAATACTCATTGGAAGTAATCGTAATAGTATATTACATAATATGTGTTGTGAGTAGCATATTACGCACGAATGGAAAAATTGTGCGTAATTCCATGAGTGCGTAATTGCTTTACAACACGCATTACGTACTAAACTTTACCTACTGCTTACTGCATATAGTACAACAAAAAAGTTTGGACAAACAGTCTGAATTATAATTCTTGACAGTTATGTCATCTGCTGTTGACGGAGGTTACGCGATCATGACATACCTATTCTGGCGGGATAAAAGAAAACTATACGATGTGCTTACTGTGCGTAAAGAGCTACTCACTGAGACTGTATCTCGTGTGTTCTTGCCTACTATATATATAGTGGCCGTAGGTAATAGTATATTACATAACAAGAGTTGAAAAACGCATATTACGCACGAAGTGGAGAGTGTTACACACGATGCCGCATAGCGGCGAGTGTGTTACTCCACAAGTGCGTAATTGCTTTACAACTCGAGAATTGTACTATACTTTTTCTACGACTACACTATATTTTCTCCCGGATAGTGCAGATATAGTATATCAAGTCACATATAACGAATACCTATATATACGTCTCCCGTCACTAAGCCAGCTGCATGAAAAGTTACAAATCACAATTATTCTTGTTTTGGTTTATTGATTACATAACGAGACATTTTCCTCAATTCGAACTGAAATGAAGCCGTTTTTCATATCTAAACAACTTTATTAATAGCAGAGAACACATCATATAAAAATATAAAATTTACATTTATTATGGTTATTTATTGTAACAGTGCAGTTGTTGAAAGTAAATGAAGAAGTAGAAACCTCTTTTCCTGTGTTAGTATAGTGTGTAGTTGTAGCATTATATGAGGTTTATAAATAAACGTTGAATTTTCGTTTTGGAATTCGGGATGGTGATTATCAAAGATTTTCTGGTATCTTCTACGTGTTCAGGATTAATATTTCGCAATTTCTGTTTTCTACAGGCACCACTTATACCTAGGATGAGCACTACCTAAAATAAAAAAATATATATTATATATGATTAGGAATTCCACTTTGTTTGAAGCACAAGAGTTTCTGTGAGCGTTCTTAAAAATAATTGAAAGAAGTTCTCCAACTGCGCTCTGAACCGCCGACCTTTGAGTTCAGAGCCAGCGCCTCTAACAACTGAGCTTTCAACTAATTCTTGCGAATAGATATTTTATAAATATAATTTCGAAGATTGAACTTCTAATTATCCTTGTTATCGAAAAAACAAGAAATTCATCAATTCAATGTTGAGTATGTATGTCATTTGAAAAATTACCTTCATGAATAATTATTCATCATCGGGAGCATTCTGCAAAAAATAATTGATCTGTTCAGCATTAAGTATTTTTGATTTTTTACTTCGGAATCCATCCGATTTCCTTTTGAGGAAAGATATTAACTTGGGATATGTTGCTATATCAATATTGTGATTGATATTCATTGTTGATCGCAACATGGAATATATCGACCAGAGTGATGATGGTTCCATCGAATTTGATAATTCTTGCAAATATACCAATAGGTTATTTCCCGAAAATGACACGGTATCATTTCTAAGTCCCTAGTCCATGAATTTTTGATGTGCTATTCCGTATCGTTCACGAGACTTAGCAGGTAGCAACTCATTTTTAGCCATTCTAGCTTTTTCCAACATTTCTGGTGGTGTAGAAATAATCTGCTCATCGTCATCGCTTGACATATTTTTTTTTCAACTGAAATTGAGAAATATCAATAAAAAATAATCATATTATCAAAAAATATAGTTTACCTGCTCTTGGTTTCGGTGGATAGCTGGATTGATTGATAAAACGATAAGTACCTACCCACCTAGCTACTGACATTACCTGAAATTGTTAATTGTTATTGACACATCGCCTAAGCAACAAAACAAAGTCATCTATCAACATACCTATGAAAACCGTGCAATGGTTCTCTTTACGCACACGTGTGTAAGGAGAAGCTTACTACCATTGTTTCGTGTACAATATTCATCACTTACAGTAGTAGTCGTAGGAAAAACAATATTCCAAATTGGATGCCGATGTCTGTCTTCATAATATCGTGGTTATATTGGTGGAAACGGGTTGAGAAAAAACGGATTTTCATTGAAAATGGAGGGCTCCGTGCCCTAAGAACACCTCCATGTGAGTCAACTCTTGGTTTTTATAATATGTATATTTTCACATGTCCGAGACTTGCCTCCTCAATTGATTTACATCAGTAATCAAGTAGTGGAGATCACTTTGAGCTTTCCTTCTTCCATTTGAAAAAATATACTCCACTTTGAGCGAACATGGACTTCAGTAAATGGGCTACAAGAGAACCAGACCAATTTGACCACTTTTCCCATGTTAATCTCCATAAGAAAATCCAAGCTCAAAAATAGCAAAAACGGTCCCCTTCAAGGTCATCCGGCTCCGCCGCTATCAGCAGGCTGCTGATAAGAATAGCGATATTACAACTACAATAACAAAATGGAATATACAGGGTGGATTGCTGAAAGAATATATACAGTGTGTCTCATTGATAATATATCACATTTTTAGTAGATTACAGCCAACGTATGACAGATATCATATGATAGATGACATTTGACCTTCCGGTGCTGAAACTAAACGCTCAATTTACGTTTGACGAATACCACGTGACTCGGCCGACCAATCACAGGCCGGTCTGACTCGGCTAGCTACTCGCGGCCCAGCGAACGGGTCGTCATCATCGGTTGGACTGCGATAGATCCGTTCTAGAGATAATGGCGCGCATTTCATTCCATTTTTCACTTAACAACAGCTATATACAGGGTGTTTGAGTTGGGTAATAGTTGGGAAAAAAAAATAGGGTGAACCCAAAAAGGCGTTATACCTCTCCGAAGAGTAGACTACCTACATATAAAGGTTACCCGCTATAACATGATATATACAGGGCGTTCGAGTTGGATAGCAATTAAAGAAAGAAAATATACTGGACGCCTCACTCACTTTTGCGGGATTAGACAGCTGACGTATTACATAAGACATTTGACAGTTAACAAAGGATTGATGACACGACGTGACTAGATGACCTGCAAGTAGACTACCCGCTACCTAATAATTTAATATACTGGATGTTTGAGTTAGCAATAGCGATACAAAAGTATATATATAGGGGTCTCACAGGTACACTCAGCAAACATACGTATGATAGAGTATCCGTTTGATATACAGGTTGTTTGAATAGCAATACAAACTCACATAGGGCACTCATGGCCTGACGTTTGACATTTGACAGATGACCAAAAACGACATTTGACAGTTAACAAAGGATTGACGACACGTGACTAGATGACCTGCAAGTAGACTACCCGCTACCTAATAATTTAATTCAATATACAGGATGTTTGAGTTGAAAGAAATATATACAGGGCGTCTCATGAATTATATATCACATTTTTAGTAGATTACAGCCAACGTATGACAGATGGCAGATAGCATATGATACTACTAAACGCTCAATTTACGATTGATGGATACCACGTGACGCGCTCGGCAAGAGCAGAGGTCGTCAAAATGGCTACCAGTTCAAAATGGCGTTGAAATGATGATACGTATGATGTTTGACAAATGACGTATATCACGTGACCTTCCAGTGCTTGTTGGCAGAAACACTCACAGTCGAGACAACCTACCAATTTTAATCAAAAAGGCTATTGAAACACATATGGCGATAATGAGAAAATAGAAACTCGCTGCAAAAACTATCAACTATAGGCATGCCTAGCATAATTATATTGAACAAAAATGTCGAACAACTCTTGAACAAAACACGGAAAAAGACTTCGAGGGCTTTTCGATGTTCAACTCGCGAATAATATACAATGTCCTATAAGATTCTATAGTCAAAATCTAATCAAGATATGTGAATAACCTACACTTTCACTCATAATGCTGAATATTTGACATACGATGATTAGATGTAAGCCCAGACAGCTCATCCTTTCATGAAACAACAGTCGAAACTCGTAAGGGTTAGGGACGCTAGGGGTTATGGGCGGTTGGTTTAAGGGTATACCAATACCGCTATAATCACCTTTAATGCCATACAATAAAGCATAAAACGCGATTGTTGAGTCAAAATCGGCGGAGATACATACAAAAATCAATAACAAATCTTGTAGGAAAATTTACATTAAATTCAGAAATATTTCTCATAAATTTTTCCCTAGATTCTACGGATGTTACAATTTGCGGGCCATCAGAGCCTATGTAAAGCAGATTAGATTTTTCCCTAGATCTAGGTACTTCTTCGAATGTGAATAACAAAACTCGTTCAATAACAGGGTCGATATACAGGGTGTTTGATAAAGGAGAACTCATGAGTAGACCACCACACTTCAGATGGACTTAGCAAACAGATAGCTGACGTATGGCAGATGACGTCAGAAGTCTTCCGGTCACACCTATAGAAGTATTCAGAGGTATTCGGAGGTCTTCAGATCACGCCTTCAGATGTCTTCAGAGGTCTTCAGATCACGCCTTCAGAGGTATTCAGATGTCTTCAGAGGTATTCAGAGGTCTTCAGAGGTATTCAGATGTATTCAGATGTATTCAAAAGTCTTCAGCTGTATATCAGACGCCATAGCGTTCACATCATGGAGTCTAAACCACATTCATCAGAGTAAGCATTAGATAAATATCACTGTACAGATTATGATAATGCTTATGGACCGAAATATGTTGACGGCAGATGGACACTTGGACATAAGAATCTACGCTTTGAGGGCCAACCCATAGTCGTAGATAATGCCGATTTCAAAAGTACTTAGGAATCGAAATCATAGAAAAGAACACCCATTCACCGTCCACCTTGGAATATATCGAACAACTATATTTACACCTAAAACTCATATTACAGCTCAGTGTTTCACCATAGGAGGTATTCTGGTTGGTTCATAAAATATGTCAAACAACTCTCTACCAGAACTGGTAATCTAAGAGTCAGAGGAATTAGGGGATAGAGGTTTAGTGCGATGGGATGTTATCCGCAGGAAGCGAAATAGGTATCATTTTTTGGGTGATCTAATATGAAAGCATACCCGATCAGACCTAAAATAATTCTGTCATATAGAAATCTTATATATCGTAGGCCAATTCTCATCGAATTCCTCATCAGGAACATCAGTCACGTGACCTGATAGATCGTGAAACGGTTACTTGGTCATAACTGCAGAAATATATGTTTCAACTATACGCGAGGTGTTTTTGAAATAATAATATGTATTCAGCACATCGATATATAACATTCTTATATCAGATATCTTCAAATTCCTCAAATCAACAGGAAATTGCATCCCGAAAATTGAGCAAAAACCGGAAAACATCAAAACAATCTAAATAATTGAACTCAGCACAGAAAAATTCATGTACCTAGATGGAACGTTATAGGATTGTTACAGAGTGAAACTATATAGGTGTAAAATTGGTCTCGCCTCACCTATATGTCATTCGATAGTATAAACGTCTCGAGGTTCGAAATTTTCACGCTCATTTCAATACAGCCCAGTATATAAAAAAATTTGGTTATAAAGCATTTACCATTAGCTTTTTTCACCTTAGCAGGCTTAGATTCGATGAAAATCTGAATAAAGAATGAAAATAGTGAGAAGACAATTAAGATAAAACAAAAACCGCCATAATCCTATTTTCATACATGATTCTTTAAAAGCACACATCACTACCATCACAAATAATTCACTCAAACGGCATTTTTGAAAAACAACACCATTTAATCGACGAGAAATTTCACATAACGTCCACGATATGACTGAACAAATATAGAAATAGAAACTTGATAGTCAACAGGAAACCTGATAACAATTAAACGTTAATAATCCATACATGCAACAATATATGAACCACCACGAGGAAAAATATAATATACAGGACGATTAAAAAAACTTAATCAGATGAAATATTTGAGAGACGTATGACTTTACATTATAACAAGGCATAGGTTCTCGACTGCGCTATCTGAAAACAATATATGGCTACCGACGATCTGTGACAGATCCAACAATCAAGAAAAAATACATCCCACCATTGAAAATGAATAGTACTCCTGAGGCTGAGGATGATATGCGCAGAGTTTCAATGTTTGCGAGATATCAATAAAGAATGGAGAACCGTGAATAACCTATATTCTCATGTTATCTTTCATGAAGCTAGTATCGGAACTTGTTAATAATACCGACAATAGATGCGCGAATAGAATACTCTACTTTCTTTACGACATCTTCACAAATGATGCTAGATAGATGACACTTGATAGATACCACTTAACACATGAGGCGTTTTGCAGATGATATTATATAATTAAGAGGAGACATATCACGCATGCGTCTAAACGTGACGAAAACATCACAAAAACAGGCGTGCCATTCTAACCAAATGAAATATGAACAACACAAACCAATTATGAATTGTGATCTCAGACAAAAATATTCGAAAATACTAATATACACGACGAAAAATTATTATATCTCTTGCCATCATTCCCAGACAGTTTAAGTATCCCATCCTATTCAAAATCGTATCTCGGCTATCATTTGAAATATTCCCCAACTTCATCAAAATAGAATAATCACAAGGCGTCATTCTCTTCAAACCGATATAAAGATTCCCCATGCTCATTATAAATAACAATCGAATCCAAACAGCATATGACACAAAGTTCTATCACGAACGCTGCTTCACAGAAACTGGGATTTTCATTCCAGACAAGAAACTTCTCTACGAAATACAGATACGACCTGTTTGAGAATACTGTTCCTTATATGGGTTCAGCACTCACACATAAAGACGAGCCATACCAGAGAGACAAGCCATGCGCCTAATGAGCGATGCCACACTCACTAATTCCTAGAAAACATCTGAACATCATAAATGAAAACTCATAAAATGACTAAGTTCATCATAGGAAAAAACTATGATTTTTATTTCACGCGAAAAGCTACTATATAAGACACAGATATGAAATTTTTCAGAGTACTGTTCCTACATATTATTATGGGGTTCAACATCCATACATACTCTGATGCTCTGTTTCTACACTCACTGATTCTCAAACAACATTGTAACATCACCGAAAAGACATCGACCCTCCACTTTTCTACAGATACACAAAAAAATAATTTTCAGAGATTCCTACTATCATCCCATCGCTAGCAATACCAGTCAGACGCACTCAACAAATTCAGAAAACGCATTCTGTTGCCACCAATCTTGAATATGTCGAGCAACTCTTTACCAAAAACTCATTAAATGACTTAGTTTACTATAGGAAGTGTTTCTAAGATCTTGAAAAGTTTTAAATTCAATACCTATACCTCCTGTTGTAGCCTGTGCATGATTTTCTTCGAATATAATAGGTATTTGCTTTGGTGTGCTTCAAGATATAAATAATAATAATAATCTGACGCATATTGTAGCACCAAACATTCAAACAACGTATACCAATAATTATGAATTAACTTCTAAGACGAAAATATTTGGAAAATCATCTCTCTCTCTCTCTCTCTCATCAAGTGAGACATTCCCAGTTAGATTGAATATCCTATCCCCTTTAAGGTATGCACGACGTTCTTCGAACCTTGTTAGGATTTTCTTTCGTGCGCTCCAAGTGATAAAAAAATAAGAACTGATGAAAATGTACCAGAACATGAAAAACGTGAAAAAAATGTTCAAATAGGCTATTATACATTATGGAGAATCGTATCCCAGCTATCGCTCGAAATATTGACCAACTTCATCGATATAAAATAATGATAATGAACTAGATTCTCCACCTGACATATAGAAAATGAAAGATCAGAATCATGAAAAAAAATCATTGTCAGAGGAATAATATTCAAATAGGTTGTTATCCTGTACACTATGGAAAATATAGTAACTCGGCTATCATTAATTTTGAAATATTGCCCAACTTCATCGATATAGAATAATCACAAGGTACCATTCTTTTTAACCGCAATAAAGATACCCTATGCAGATTATGGATAACTATTGAATTCAAACAGTATATGACAGATAGTTCCATCACGAACGCTACTTCACAAAAACTAGGATTTGCAAATACATTGATATAGGTACGCAGAGTTTCGATGCTTGCGAGATATCAATAAAGAATGGAGAGCCGTGAATAACCTATATTCCTATGCTATCTCCCATAAAGCTAGTATTGGGCTTTTTTAATGATACTGACAATAGATGCGCGAATAGAATACTCTACTTTATGTACGATATCGTCACAAATTATGCTAGATCGATGACACTTGACAGATGCCATGTGACACCTGAAGCGTTTTTCAGATGATGTATAATTAAGAGGAGTCATATTACGCATGCGTCAAAACGTGACGGAAACATCACAAAAACAGCACGATTGAAATATTGCTTCGATAACATAATATAAGGATGGCACACCATTCTGACCGAATAAAATATGAAGAACATAAACCAATTATGAATTATTGAGGTCTTAGACAAAAATACTCGAAATGACTAATGTACACTGCGAAAATTAATATATCTCTTACTATCATTGTCAGACAGTTTAAGTATCCTATCCTATTCAAAATCATATCTAGGCTATCATTCGAAATATTGCCAAACTTCATCGATATAGAATAATCACAAGGTAGTATTCTTTTCGAACCGAAATAAAGATTCCCAATGCTGATTATAAATGAAAGCTACTCTACGAAATACAGATACAACCTGTTCAAGAATACTGTTTACTCATATGGGTTCAGCACTCACACATATACGTTTATGCTCCTAGATGCCATCCAGAGAGACTAGCTATGCGCCTGGTGGGCGATGCTACACTCACCAAGTCTTAAAAACATCGAAACATCGCAAATGAGTCGGAGAGAGTCGGAGACCTTTCCTTATTCTACAGATACTTCCGCTCCATTAACAAAATTGAAACATCACAGAAAAGCTGTTACTCTTCAGATATATGTTGAACAACTCTTTACCGAAACTCATAAAACGACTAAGTTTACCAAAGGAAGTAGTTCCAAGATACACCAATGTTCAATACTGCACCTCTTTTTTGGCAACCTCCCTAGGCATGAGCGATGTTTCACGAACATAATAAGCATTTCCTTCAGTGCGCTTCAAGTGATAAAAGAATAATAATCCGACACCAATCATAGTACCAACCATTTGAATAACGTATAACAATCAGGAATCAACTTCATAGACAAAAATATTCCAACAGGCTATCATGCATTAGGGGAAAATCATAATATATGTCTTGTCAGGTGAACTTTTCACCAATTTCATTGGTATGAAATGATCACAAGGTACCATTTCTTTCTACCCGAAATGAAGATACTAATGCTGATCCTGAACAATAATTGAAATCAAACAGTATACGACACTTGGATATCCATCACGAAAGTTTCAACACAAAAACTAGGATTTTTATTCCAGACAACATGCTACTCTACAAAATACAGATACAACCTGCTTTAGAATACTGTCTCCACATATGGGGTTCAGCAACCACATATACGTTGATGCTTCTAGATTCCATCAAGAGAGACAGGTCATCCGCCTGTTGAGTAATGCCACACTCACTAACAGGATAGGTTAGAGAGTAGGTTGACATCATTGGTTGAGATTGATGCTATATCGGCCTGGACTATCCAAGCTACCATAGGTTAGCTCAATTTTTGGTGGTTCGTTTGAAATTATCAGACTCGCTCCGCTCGTCCGACAAACAAACAAACACGCCCCAAAAAATTGATCTAACCTATCGTAGCTTGGATAGTCCAGGCCGATATAGCATCAATCTCAACCAATGATGTCAACCTACTCTCTAACCTATCCTGTTAGTGAGTGTGGCATTACTCAACAGGCGGATGACCTGTCTCTCTTGATGGAATCTAGAAGCATTAACGTATATGTGGTTGCTGAACCCCATATGTGGAGACAGTATTCTAAAACAGGTTGTATCTGTATTTTGTAGAGTAGCATGTTGTCTGGAATAAAAATCCTAGTTTTTGTGTTGAAACTTTCGTGATGGATATCCAAGTGTCGTATACTGTTTGATTTCAATTATTGTTCAGGATCAGCATTAGTATCTTCATTTCGGGTAGAAAGAAATGGTACCTTGTGATCATTTCATACCAATGAAATTGGTGAAAAGTTCACCTGACAAGACATATATTATGATTTTCCCCTAATGCATGATAGCCTGTTGGAATATTTTTGTCTATGAAGTTGATTCCTGATTGTTATACGTTATTCAAATGGTTGGTACTATGATTGGTGTCGGATTATTATTCTTTTATCACTTGAAGCGCACTGAAGGAAATGCTTATTATGTTCGTGAAACATCGCTCATGCCTAGGGAGGTTGCCAAAAAAGAGGTGCAGTATTGAACATTGGTGTATCTTGGAACTACTTCCTTTGGTAAACTTAGTCGTTTTATGAGTTTCGGTAAAGAGTTGTTCAACATATATCTGAAGAGTAACAGCTTTTCTGTGATGTTTCAATTTTGTTAATGGAGCGGAAGTATCTGTAGAATAAGGAAAGGTCTCCGACTCTCTCCGACTCATTTGCGATGTTTCGATGTTTTTAAGACTTGGTGAGTGTAGCATCGCCCACCAGGCGCATAGCTAGTCTCTCTGGATGGCATCTAGGAGCATAAACGTATATGTGTGAGTGCTGAACCCATATGAGTAAACAGTATTCTTGAACAGGTTGTATCTGTATTTCGTAGAGTAGCTTTCATTTATAATCAGCATTGGGAATCTTTATTTCGGTTCGAAAAGAATACTACCTTGTGATTATTCTATATCGATGAAGTTTGGCAATATTTCGAATGATAGCCTAGATATGATTTTGAATAGGATAGGATACTTAAACTGTCTGACAATGATAGTAAGAGATATATTAATTTTCGCAGTGTACATTAGTCATTTCGAGTATTTTTGTCTAAGACCTCAATAATTCATAATTGGTTTATGTTCTTCATATTTTATTCGGTCAGAATGGTGTGCCATCCTTATATTATGTTATCGAAGCAATATTTCAATCGTGCTGTTTTTGTGATGTTTCCGTCACGTTTTGACGCATGCGTAATATGACTCCTCTTAATTATACATCATCTGAAAAACGCTTCAGGTGTCACATGGCATCTGTCAAGTGTCATCGATCTAGCATAATTTGTGACGATATCGTACATAAAGTAGAGTATTCTATTCGCGCATCTATTGTCAGTATCATTAAAAAAGCCCAATACTAGCTTTATGGGAGATAGCATAGGAATATAGGTTATTCACGGCTCTCCATTCTTTATTGATATCTCGCAAGCATCGAAACTCTGCGTACCTATATCAATGTATTTGCAAATCCTAGTTTTTGTGAAGTAGCGTTCGTGATGGAACTATCTGTCATATACTGTTTGAATTCAATAGTTATCCATAATCTGCATAGGGTATCTTTATTGCGGTTAAAAAGAATGGTACCTTGTGATTATTCTATATCGATGAAGTTGGGCAATATTTCAAAATTAATGATAGCCGAGTTACTATATTTTCCATAGTGTACAGGATAACAACCTATTTGAATATTATTCCTCTGACAATGATTTTTTTTCATGATTCTGATCTTTCATTTTCTATATGTCAGGTGGAGAATCTAGTTCATTATCATTATTTTATATCGATGAAGTTGGTCAATATTTCGAGCGATAGCTGGGATACGATTCTCCATAATGTATAATAGCCTATTTGAACATTTTTTTCACGTTTTTCATGTTCTGGTACATTTTCATCAGTTCTTATTTTTTTATCACTTGGAGCGCACGAAAGAAAATCCTAACAAGGTTCGAAGAACGTCGTGCATACCTTAAAGGGGATAGGATATTCAATCTAACTGGGAATGTCTCACTTGATGAGAGAGAGAGAGAGAGAGAGAGATGATTTTCCAAATATTTTCGTCTTAGAAGTTAATTCATAATTATTGGTATACGTTGTTTGAATGTTTGGTGCTACAATATGCGTCAGATTATTATTATTATTTATATCTTGAAGCACACCAAAGCAAATACCTATTATATTCGAAGAAAATCATGCACAGGCTACAACAGGAGGTATAGGTATTGAATTTAAAACTTTTCAAGATCTTAGAAACACTTCCTATAGTAAACTAAGTCATTTAATGAGTTTTTGGTAAAGAGTTGCTCGACATATTCAAGATTGGTGGCAACAGAATGCGTTTTCTGAATTTGTTGAGTGCGTCTGACTGGTATTGCTAGCGATGGGATGATAGTAGGAATCTCTGAAAATTATTTTTTTGTGTATCTGTAGAAAAGTGGAGGGTCGATGTCTTTTCGGTGATGTTACAATGTTGTTTGAGAATCAGTGAGTGTAGAAACAGAGCATCAGAGTATGTATGGATGTTGAACCCCATAATAATATGTAGGAACAGTACTCTGAAAAATTTCATATCTGTGTCTTATATAGTAGCTTTTCGCGTGAAATAAAAATCATAGTTTTTTCCTATGATGAACTTAGTCATTTTATGAGTTTTCATTTATGATGTTCAGATGTTTTCTAGGAATTAGTGAGTGTGGCATCGCTCATTAGGCGCATGGCTTGTCTCTCTGGTATGGCTCGTCTTTATGTGTGAGTGCTGAACCCATATAAGGAACAGTATTCTCAAACAGGTCGTATCTGTATTTCGTAGAGAAGTTTCTTGTCTGGAATGAAAATCCCAGTTTCTGTGAAGCAGCGTTCGTGATAGAACTTTGTGTCATATGCTGTTTGGATTCGATTGTTATTTATAATGAGCATGGGGAATCTTTATATCGGTTTGAAGAGAATGACGCCTTGTGATTATTCTATTTTGATGAAGTTGGGGAATATTTCAAATGATAGCCGAGATACGATTTTGAATAGGATGGGATACTTAAACTGTCTGGGAATGATGGCAAGAGATATAATAATTTTTCGTCGTGTATATTAGTATTTTCGAATATTTTTGTCTGAGATCACAATTCATAATTGGTTTGTGTTGTTCATATTTCATTTGGTTAGAATGGCACGCCTGTTTTTGTGATGTTTTCGTCACGTTTAGACGCATGCGTGATATGTCTCCTCTTAATTATATAATATCATCTGCAAAACGCCTCATGTGTTAAGTGGTATCTATCAAGTGTCATCTATCTAGCATCATTTGTGAAGATGTCGTAAAGAAAGTAGAGTATTCTATTCGCGCATCTATTGTCGGTATTATTAACAAGTTCCGATACTAGCTTCATGAAAGATAACATGAAAATATAGGTTATTCACGGTTCTCCATTCTTTATTGATATCTCGCAAACATTGAAACTCTGCGCATAGCATCCTCAGCCTCAGGAGTACTATTCATTTTCAATGGTGGGATGTATTTTTTCTTGATTGTTGGATATGTCACAGATCGTCGGTAGCCATATATTGTTTTCAGATAGCGCAGTCGAGAACCTATGCCTTGTTATAATGTAAAGTCATACGTCTCTCAAATATTTCATCTGATTAAGTTTTTTTAATCGTCCTGTATATTATATTTTTCCTCGTGGTGGTTCATATATTGTTGCATGTATGGATTATTAACGTTTAATTGTTATCAGGTTTCCTGTTGACTATCAAGTTTCTATTTCTATATTTGTTCAGTCATATCGTGGACGTTATGTGAAATTTCTCGTCGATTAAATGGTGTTGTTTTTCAAAAATGCCGTTTGAGTGAATTATTTGTGATGGTAGTGATGTGTGCTTTTAAAGAATCATGTATGAAAATAGGATTATGGCGGTTTTTGTTTTATCTTAATTGTCTTCTCACTATTTTCATTCTTTATTCAGATTTTCATCGAATCTAAGCCTGCTAAGGTGAAAAAAGCTAAAGGTAAATGCTTTATAACCAAATTTTTTTATATACTGGGCTGTATTGAAATGAGCGTGAAAATTTCGAACCTCGAGACGTTTATACTATCGAATGACATATAGGTGAGGCGAGACCAATTTTACACCTATATAGTTTCACTCTGTAACAATCCTATAACGTTCCATCTAGGTACATGAATTTTTCTGTGCTGAGTTCAATTATTTAGATTGTTTTGATGTTTTCCGGTTTTTGCTCAATTTTCGGGATGCAATTTCCTGTTGATTTGAGGAATTTGAAGATATCTGATATAAGAATGTTATATATCGATGTGCTGAATACATATTATTATTTCAAAAACACCTCGCGTATAGTTGAAACATATATTTCTGCAGTTATGACCAAGTAACCGTTTCACGATCTATCAGGTCACGTGACTGATGTTCCTGATGAGGAATTCGATGAGAATTGGCCTACGATATATAAGATTTCTATATGACAGAATTATTTTAGGTCTGATCGGGTATGCTTTCATATTAGATCACCCAAAAAATGATACCTATTTCGCTTCCTGCGGATAACATCCCATCGCACTAAACCTCTATCCCCTAATTCCTCTGACTCTTAGATTACCAGTTCTGGTAGAGAGTTGTTTGACATATTTTATGAACCAACCAGAATACCTCCTATGGTGAAACACTGAGCTGTAATATGAGTTTTAGGTGTAAATATAGTTGTTCGATATATTCCAAGGTGGACGGTGAATGGGTGTTCTTTTCTATGATTTCGATTCCTAAGTACTTTTGAAATCGGCATTATCTACGACTATGGGTTGGCCCTCAAAGCGTAGATTCTTATGTCCAAGTGTCCATCTGCCGTCAACATATTTCGGTCCATAAGCATTATCATAATCTGTACAGTGATATTTATCTAATGCTTACTCTGATGAATGTGGTTTAGACTCCATGATGTGAACGCTATGGCGTCTGATATACAGCTGAAGACTTTTGAATACATCTGAATACATCTGAATACCTCTGAAGACCTCTGAATACCTCTGAAGACATCTGAATACCTCTGAAGGCGTGATCTGAAGACCTCTGAAGACATCTGAAGACCTCTGAAGACATCTGAAGGCGTGATCTGAAGACCTCCGAATACCTCTGAATACTTCTATAGGTGTGACCGGAAGACTTCTGACGTCATCTGCCATACGTCAGCTATCTGTTTGCTAAGTCCATCTGAAGTGTGGTGGTCTACTCATGAGTTCTCCTTTATCAAACACCCTGTATATCGACCCTGTTATTGAACGAGTTTTGTTATTCACATTCGAAGAAGTACCTAGATCTAGGGAAAAATCTAATCTGCTTTACATAGGCTCTGATGGCCCGCAAATTGTAACATCCGTAGAATCTAGGGAAAAATTTATGAGAAATATTTCTGAATTTAATGTAAATTTTCCTACAAGATTTGTTATTGATTTTTGTATGTATCTCCGCCGATTTTGACTCAACAATCGCGTTTTATGCTTTATTGTATGGCATTAAAGGTGATTATAGCGGTATTGGTATACCCTTAAACCAACCGCCCATAACCCCTAGCGTCCCTAACCCTTACGAGTTTCGACTGTTGTTTCATGAAAGGATGAGCTGTCTGGGCTTACATCTAATCATCGTATGTCAAATATTCAGCATTATGAGTGAAAGTGTAGGTTATTCACATATCTTGATTAGATTTTGACTATAGAATCTTATAGGACATTGTATATTATTCGCGAGTTGAACATCGAAAAGCCCTCGAAGTCTTTTTCCGTGTTTTGTTCAAGAGTTGTTCGACATTTTTGTTCAATATAATTATGCTAGGCATGCCTATAGTTGATAGTTTTTGCAGCGAGTTTCTATTTTCTCATTATCGCCATATGTGTTTCAATAGCCTTTTTGATTAAAATTGGTAGGTTGTCTCGACTGTGAGTGTTTCTGCCAACAAGCACTGGAAGGTCACGTGATATACGTCATTTGTCAAACATCATACGTATCATCATTTCAACGCCATTTTGAACTGGTAGCCATTTTGACGACCTCTGCTCTTGCCGAGCGCGTCACGTGGTATCCATCAATCGTAAATTGAGCGTTTAGTAGTATCATATGCTATCTGCCATCTGTCATACGTTGGCTGTAATCTACTAAAAATGTGATATATAATTCATGAGACGCCCTGTATATATTTCTTTCAACTCAAACATCCTGTATATTGAATTAAATTATTAGGTAGCGGGTAGTCTACTTGCAGGTCATCTAGTCACGTGTCGTCAATCCTTTGTTAACTGTCAAATGTCGTTTTTGGTCATCTGTCAAATGTCAAACGTCAGGCCATGAGTGCCCTATGTGAGTTTGTATTGCTATTCAAACAACCTGTATATCAAACGGATACTCTATCATACGTATGTTTGCTGAGTGTACCTGTGAGACCCCTATATATATACTTTTGTATCGCTATTGCTAACTCAAACATCCAGTATATTAAATTATTAGGTAGCGGGTAGTCTACTTGCAGGTCATCTAGTCACGTCGTGTCATCAATCCTTTGTTAACTGTCAAATGTCTTATGTAATACGTCAGCTGTCTAATCCCGCAAAAGTGAGTGAGGCGTCCAGTATATTTTCTTTCTTTAATTGCTATCCAACTCGAACGCCCTGTATATATCATGTTATAGCGGGTAACCTTTATATGTAGGTAGTCTACTCTTCGGAGAGGTATAACGCCTTTTTGGGTTCACCCTATTTTTTTTTCCCAACTATTACCCAACTCAAACACCCTGTATATAGCTGTTGTTAAGTGAAAAATGGAATGAAATGCGCGCCATTATCTCTAGAACGGATCTATCGCAGTCCAACCGATGATGACGACCCGTTCGCTGGGCCGCGAGTAGCTAGCCGAGTCAGACCGGCCTGTGATTGGTCGGCCGAGTCACGTGGTATTCGTCAAACGTAAATTGAGCGTTTAGTTTCAGCACCGGAAGGTCAAATGTCATCTATCATATGATATCTGTCATACGTTGGCTGTAATCTACTAAAAATGTGATATATTATCAATGAGACACACTGTATATATTCTTTCAGCAATCCACCCTGTATATTCCATTTTGTTATTGTAGTTGTAATATCGCTATTCTTATCAGCAGCTTGCTGATAGCGGCGGAGCCGGATGACCTTGAAGGGGACCGTTTTTGCTATTTTTGAGCTTGGATTTTCTTATGGAGATTAACATGGGAAAAGTGGTCAAATTGGTCTGGTTCTCTTGTAGCCCATTTACTGACTTCTACCAGAGCTAACTGGCATTTCGAAGACTGGAACCTTTGGCACTATAATCCACAACGCACTGTTTCACCACTAACCAAACCTTTTTTTGTACGCCTCAACACGTGCTCTGCTGACTATGGTAGCATATCCAGGAGAAGATCAAAACTGAACAGTGATAATCTTTACTACTCGAGCTATTTCGAATGATTATACTCGCGAACGACAATGCGGGACAGCACAACTTTTGAACAGTGCATTGCGCACGCATGATTGGCACATAATTTTCAACAAAAACACATTCGAATAGCATGAGAAATTGTCGAATCCTATAACAACACAGAATAGTTATTACTGAATTAATAAATTCAATACCATTTCAGTGGTTATGATATTGGGCAGTTTCAATAATTAATATTGGTGGACATCACACTAGCAAGCGTATCCGCCAATTATTGGAACTACCGTATTCGACAAAGTGAATGCATATTCATCAGCTGTGTGTTAGATACATCATTTGAAGAGATTGAATCACGCTCTAATGTCTATCATTCACCTGGCATAAGGTATGCCTGCTAAGAAAATATTCTTCAACTGGAAGTTCATTCCCTACTCTTTGATGAAATTAATTGGTGGATGAATTTTAACGCTCTTGCCATTCAGTGACATTCGTCAATTTATGTAAATTTCAGTGCAATGAAACCAATATTTGTAGTACTGATGAACTTTAGATTTGTACAATAAATATCCAAAAACATCTCCATGAGTTGATTCATATTCTGATATGCCATAATTAAAAAAATGTGGAATAGTATCTGAAGTATTTAATTAACGTAATACTAAAATGATGTTGTCGTGAATGAAATTGCGAATAAAATGATTATGAATAAATGTTGATTAGAGATACATGACTATAGAGTTGCAAAATAAAAGCAATTGTTGAGCTGGAAAATATGATATGGAAGTTGGATAGAGAAAGTTCCCAAGTATGTTTGGGGGTCGAAATGGTGGTTAAAATTATTGGAATCTAAATGAAGTACCAATAACAAGTTATTTATTGAGTATTGAAAATATGTTACGCCAATGGAAAGAGGTTATTTGCATTGTTTGGAAACAGTCATTATTTCATTGCTCACCCTACCGTCTGTGTCAGGAAAATACCCAATCAAGACGATATTTTGGTGGATGCTCATTGATTTTATGGCCTCCGCCATTTCTTAGAATTTTATAATCGTGTGATTACAATAACGTTCAGTTTTCTTCAGAAATTCTAGATCCTCTGTTTTGTCTGTTCTACGACTATTCATCCATAGAAACAATCTCTTCACTAGTGATTATGATAATTCAATATAAGGTACAGAAGATATTTTTTCCTACTACCACCTATGAAAACTGCACAAAACACATTGATTTGTTATTGAGAAAGTGACTCGTTTCACTATGACAAGATATAGACAGTTCGAAAGCAAAACTCAAATGGGTGGAAATATTCGAAAATCGCACAGTAATAGGGTCTATAGATTATGATGTACCAATGAATGATTATTATGCTGAATTATGGTAAGTTAAATTATGGTCAAGTTAATGGAAAGTTACTGTCGATGTAACATGAGTTATTGTCGTTAATGTTGACGTAATGTTAAGTTGATGAAAAGTTGAAATCAAGTTAATTTCAATTGAAAGTTGAATTAATGTCAATGTATTGGCAATTTAGTGATTAAGGTGAAGTTGATGTCAATTTGATATTGAGTTGATGTTAATTTGATTTTAAGGTAATGTCGAGTTAATTTTGAGTTGATGTTGATTTAATCCCAGTAAACATGAGACATTTATGAAATATTTCAAGATTACTTAAAATGTTAATGATTGAAACATTTTTCAGGAACATTCCAGAGATATTGCAAAATCACTGTAACATTCCTGAAATATTTCAAAACAACTATAATTGATATATTCCGAAACATTTCGAAATTACTTGTGAAGTCAATGAATGAAACATTCCAAGATAACTTTGATTGTGAATAATTGAAACATATCATTTACTACCTATTCAGGAATGTTTCAATGCGTTCGAAATATGTTCGAAACGTTTCAAGGTACCTCAAACTATTGAGATTTTGAAACATTTCAAATATACTCTCATTGCGAATTACTTCAATGTTTCAAGACAACTTGAATTGCTTGATTGAGGAACATTTCAAAATCACCTGAATTTCAAATGATTGGAACATTTCAATATGACTCTCATTCTGAATGATGGAAACATTTCTCAGGAACATTCCAGGGATGTTGCTAAATCACTGTAATATTCCTGAAATATTTCAAAACAACTATAATTGATATATTCCAAAACATTTCGAAATTACTTGAGAAGCGAATGAATGCGAAACATTCAAAAAAAAAATTGGTAGTGAATAATTGAAACATATCATTTACTACTTATTCAGGAATGTTTCAATGCGTTCGAAATATGTATGGAACGTTTCAAGGTACCTCAAACTATTGAGATTTTGAAACATTTCAAATATACTCTCATCGCGAATTACTACAATGTTTCAAGACAACTTGAATTGCTTGATTGAAGAACATTTCAAAATCACCTGTATTTTAAATGATTGGAACATTTCGATATGACTCTCATTCTGAATGATGGAAACATTTTTCAGGAACATTCCAGGAATATTTCAAAATCTTTGTACCATTTCTGAAACATTTCAAGACAACTTCAACTGATACATTCCGAAACATTTAAAAATTTCTTGGATAATTAATAAATGAAACGTTTCAAAATTTCTTCAATTGTGAATAATTGAAACATATCATTTTCTACTTATTCAGGAATGTTCCAATGCGTTTGGAATATGTTTGGAACATTTCAAGGTTCATCAAACTATAGAAATTTTGAAACATTCCAAATATACTCTTATTGCGAATTACTGCAATATCAAAAGACAACTGAAATTGGTTGATTAAGGAACATTTCAAAATCACCTGAATTTCAAATGGTTGGAACATTTTGATATTACTCTCATTCTGAATAATGGAAACATTCATCAGGAACATTCCAGGGATATTTCAATATCATTGCAACATTTCTGAAACATTTCAAGACAACTTTAATTGATATATTCCGAAACATTCCAAAATTACTTGAATGATTAATTAATGGAACGTTTCAAAATCACTTCAATTGAAACATATCATTCAATACTGATTCAGGAATGTTCCAATGCGTTAGGAATAAGTATGTTTGAAAAATTCCAAGGCTCCTCAAATTATTGACATTTTGACACATTTATTAGGAATTACTTACCTACTACAATATTCCAAGACATGTAACTTGAATTGGTTGATTAAGGAATATTTCAAAATACCCCGAATTTTAATAAATTAATTAGACTATTTCACAACTACTACATGGTCTATTTTGACCAAGCATTTTATCATATTATGATGCAATTCAGCTTTTCCCCTCTACAGCCGCCGCTTTCGTGTATTCGGTAATCGATCGCGGGTTCCCGTCTTCGGCTATAAGCGTTCGCGCACGCGCATTCAGTTTCCTTCTCCTTGGTGAAAGGCTTCGCAGTTTTCGCTTTCCGACTGTTGTCTCAAGCCAAGCAAAGCAAAAGACATCTAATATCTTATAATAGTGATAAAATATAATTATTTCACTCAAGTCAAACACATTTTCGAGTGTTTACTATTTAATCGTACCGGTAGACCTCTTGGGTGATTTAGGCCATGTGAAGTAACATCAAAACTTGCAACGAAACAAACAACACAAACGACTCCATTTTTTTTATTATCACCTGGTGTGGCTGGACTTTGAAATGTATTCAACGGCTCCATGGACAAGGCCGAGGTACGTATAAATATAGAAAAACCATAATTTCAGATGAAATATCAAATATTATTCGATATCATGATGGGTTTTTTCATAATGATACTTTTTGTTCTAGGATGGAGTGTGAAAATGTCATCATGACTTAGAAGCTGCACGAGAATAGTGCTTTCAATTTCGATGTAACCGAAGAAAAATATTGAAGCACTCAACATGTGAATAACGATGTTAAATTACTTGATATATATGTACATACCTAATACGTCGTGATTATGTGAAATATCTGATAATACTTTTTTAACTGCTTTTCTCATATATCATTATATAAGCAATATAATCCATTTTTTTATGTCTATTATCTCTTATTTCACCAGCAATATGAATATATTCCAGCGATATTGGTAGGTATTTTTCATTCTGAAACATTCAATGGGAATGTTTCATAAACAGTAATATTGTTGAATGAAAAACATTCATGAAATGTTTCATGAAACATTCCCGAAAGTTCTACAATGAATGTTCCCAGGATGTTATTATATATATGTATTTGAAACATTATGTATGAAACATCTCTGGTGGAGAAAATTTATCGTTTCAAAAATATTCATGGAATGTACCAAGAAACATTCCTAAAGATCTAATCATATTGGGAATGTTTCCAGAATGTTTCAAGCATTTGTATTCGAAACATCATTCATGAAACAGTTTTGAGGGCAAATATCTTTGGTTCCACGAATATTTCTGAAACATTTCATGTAATATAACGAAAGAAATATTTATGAAATATTGCATGGAACATTCCTTCAGGATATGATCATGGTAGAAATGTTTCCAAAATGTTTCAATCTGCGTATTCGACACATTATTTAGGAACATTACCATGAAACATTCCTGAGGGCGGACATCTCTAGTTTCTGGAATGTTTCTGGAACATGTAGGCTACTTTGAATGCAATGTTTCATGCATCAATACTACGTTTCTGAAACATTTCAGAAACAAAAAAATGTTTACTGGGATGTTGAGTTAATGTTGGATAATTATTGAGTTGTTGTTAAGTTGATGTTAAGTCAATGTTAGGTTAATTTTAAGTTATTGTTGAGTTGATGTTGAGTTAATGTTGAGTTATTTTCAAGTTGATGTTAAGTGGATGTTGAGTTGATGTCAAGTTGATGTTGAGTTGATATTGAGTTCATATTAAGTTGATGTTAAGTTAACGTTGAACTAATGATGTCATCTAAATATTGAAGTAAAATTGAATAATAATGATAATGTGATCGAATATGATTAGAAACATGATCCCTACTCTGGTCTTATAAGCACTCATGACATATAATATGAATATTTGTGGTCGTAGGAAAAATAGTGTACAGAACTCGTTGGAAAGTGCATTTCTTGCGCTCTTTTCTTTTCCGTCCACTCGCGCGAAATATGTCACTTTCCACACTAGTTATGTAATATACTATTTTACTATACTCCTTCAACACACTACACTGTTTTACCACTAACCAAATCGATTATTTCAACGCCTCGACACGTGTTTCGCTAACTATGTTAACATCCTAAACTTTTGGTTTAAGTTTTGATCGTCTCGCATTGTGGTTATTTCGTAGTTGAAATTACGTCGGGCAACCAGTCACTTCCGTATGGGAATTTCAGTTTCGGAGTGTTTCTTTCGTTCGTTTCTACCCAGATGGCGTTGCTTTCATGTTGTCTATGAAGGACGCCTCTCACGGAATATAATGGCGACTTGATTTTTGTTTGGCTAGGCTACGATTAGTCGGTGGTCTTAGGACTGCTGGCTGGAGACTGCCTTGCACTGATGAGAGTCAGAGAGCTCGAAACCGGTCTGTAGGTGTCTAGCGTGGCCTGGCTTAATCGAAATCAATAGGCATCCAGAAAAGATTCACATGTATCAGTATTCGTTCATACGAGTCGATGCATAGATCTCGGGAGGATGTGATTCAATGTTCTGCGTGGCATTAGCCAGGAAAGCAGTTGTTTTTCTCCCAAAATCTACCCTTGTCGTTTATTTTTTGAAAATTGTGTGGATATGACTTTGAGCCTTTTGCATATTTGTGGTACAAAAATGAGAAAAAAAATCCTCGAACATTATTTGTTGGGGGAATTAATCATCCAAAGTATTCAACAAATATTCTAGAACTGGAGTTCTTCAAATCGTTTGAAAGCAGATGATATAATTTAGCACCTATGTAATAAGCGCGGAATAATGTTGTTTGTGTGGCTTGGATGATTAGACTGGAAGATTGTCGAGTTTGAGAGCTGGCAAACTGATAGTTCCTTTAATTATTGTATACAGACACTAAGAGATTATACAGGGTGTTCTCTGAGGACATGCTAATATCTGAGGGGGGGATTTTTCGACTCATTTTGAACTCCATATGAACGTATGTCCTAAAAGTCTTAACTTTTGAGATTCAGGGTGATGAAGTTCTGAAAAATATTCAGTTTTTTATAATAACTGGGACAATATTGAATACATCTTCATGAAATTTGGTACACGTATTTTATGCATCAAGGTGCATTTCCTGATGTACAATAAATTTCATTTTTCTGCAACCGACACAAAAGTCGTCCATTTTGATACCAAAATTAGCTCTTAAACTGACGTTTCTATTACTGACAAGAAAATAGGTATGTTGCTAGGCAACATATTAGGTTCCTAGGAGCTGAAGTTGAATTTTAGTTCCTAGGAGCTAAAGTTGAACTTTAGCTCCTAGGAACTAAAAAGGGTCTACTGGACGTCATCAAGAATAAACAACATTATGACGGTTGGTTATTTGGGTTGAGGCGTATACCTGATTTGTTACCGATTTCAGCAGATTTGGCAATTCATACCCATGCTGGAGATATAAATACACCTTATTATAGTTTAGTATTGGAATTATAAGCATCTCAGTTAAGTATTTTTGTTTTGATCAGGGAAGCCTTCAAGATTCAAATACTTGCTTGATCTGTATTTCATTCGTTATTCTCGGGATGGATGACTTGTTTTTGAATAATCACAGCAAGCATTAGTTTTTTTGTCTCAAACAACGATATTCTTTAGCTTCATTTGATTATCAAGTCAAACACAGTGTAGTATGCCAGTATGGAGAGGAATAAATAATCACTATTATCATTGTTGATATTCTCACTAACCTAACATTTTCCACGTCTTGTTCCTATAGCTGGCACTGGCGCGGTATTTGCCATAAGAGCACCTGGTCCATACACAAATATGTCACTCTGTGGTTGTATTTATATTGAAACTACAATTCGAACATCCTAGAAAACCTAACCTGCTGTTAATGCAGGTAGAATATTCTCACCACATGGATTATTTGTCAATATTTGTTGCATTGCATACATATGGCACGGCATTGTTGGTTACTTCACATGTTTATTTGAGTTAATTGTTTCGGTTGCAGAAAAAATAGCATGTTTCATTCGGATCAAAAGTGACTTTGTTCGACTCGCAAATTTTGCTTTCGCTCGGCTTCGCTAAACGCTCCGCCTCGCAAATGCAAAATTCGCTTGTCAAACAAAGTGTCACTTTTGATCCTAATAAAACAATCTACTATTTCTCTACCAGTGGAACCGTTACGGGAATATTTTTGTTTATATTTCACTTGGAAGTGAGCAACGACGGGGAATTTTCGAATTTCATACAATGCTTTGAGAGACTATTTAATTTTGTACAAAAGTAAGGACGTTCACGACACACGTTTATATTGAGTTTTATTCTTGAAATGGGTCGAAGAATCAGCCCCTTGAATATAAGCATATCATTAAGGAACACCCTGTATATACAGGGTGACATAGAAAAAAGTACATTGCATAGTGCCACACATATTAATGGAAAAATGTATTGAAGTACAAGGGCAACAATCTGAACATCTTCTAAAATCTCAATGTTTTGTTCTAATTATTCATATTTTCCATCATACCATCAAAATATAATTGTTGAAGTATTTATCATTGTTTTTGCAGAAGTTACTTTGGCGCTTTTTGAATAATTTGCGTGCATTGTCGGCTTTTAGATGCATTTGTACTGGAACCATTGCTTCTAGCTCGGCTTCTAGCGACTTGGACAAGGTATAATAAAAGGACGGATAACAATTTTTTTCCGTCGAAAATGACATACAGTGTATAGCAAAAAAGTTACGACCAATCCAATAGGGATAGAACCGTGCATGTAGCGCTCCTATATAATCAGTCATCACAAAACAAAGATTATATTTGGATTTGGCATGATAAAAAACCCCTGTATACCACATTTTATCCATTTCTTGCGTCTGTGGCTAAAGATATTCAAAGAAGATTAAAAAAAAAAAATTAAATTCAACACCCCGTATCTTTCAACCGAAGGCCTTGCGGACCCATGTTCATGTAGGAACTTTTTTTCTTATTTCAGTATCCTCTATTGTGTGGCACTATGCAATGTACTTCTTCCTATGTCACCCTGTATATAAACTTGGTAAAGTGAGAATTTCCATCTGTAAAAAATGTTGCTTACAAGGCTCTCTTCTTTTCAGTTCTTACATTATTTCCTGACGGACTCGTGGTATTGCTTGGCACCAAAATTTTGTTAACAATGAGAAGATATTCAGAACAGAGTGGTATTTTGCTTCACTATTTCACGTTCACCGAGCATAACAAGCACTTATTATAAATGAGTGATTTATTCTGACAAGTACAGCCATAATTATTTTATGCAAAACTGACAGACTTTGATCCGCTATCCATTTCTGTATCCAGACTTCCCTTCGCTATCCATGGTTATAAACATCGTTCGAAACATCAACGCTGATAGACCAATCAGAATTGAAAGACAGCTATAATGTTTCTGCGGTCAGATTATATGATCAGTGGAATAGTCAGTATATAATATCACCCAACCACATTGATTCAGGAATAAACAACTCATTGAATCAAGAGGAAACATGAAAATGTGCCAAAAAGACGGAACAGCAAAAACAAACCCGAATCAGGTGAAACATTGGAAATAATATAGGTAATAGTTTTTGGTATTTACAGTCAGAATGGGGAAACCAGCATCAATCAGCTAGTGAAAATCAAGTCAACTGATGATCAAAAGACAAACGAACAAAGATTTCAGAACTGATTTTTCCTTCACTTTTATTTGTATCGGAACGAGGTGCTTGGCTTGAATGATGCTTTGGCATTGAATTGCTTAGCTTAGGGTAGTTTCGCGTTATCATAATATCGCAATGAGTAGGTTATGTGTGGTGTATGTTCAAATTTTCAAAATGGGATGATGTTCGAGAACCTTGAATTATGTTGACTAGTTATAAATGATTATACTTCATGATTCCTTTTTATACTTGACCATATCAAGAACTACTTTTATGGCTTCAACTGGTGCATTCGAATTTTTGAATGAGAGATGCCTGAGAGTGAAGAGGACAAACATCATCGAATTGATAGTAGCCTCAAACTCTACACCCTTATAGTTATTGAATCGACATAAAATTTTTTATGGCTTCTAGGATTGAAATTGAATCCATGTCATTCAGATGTTCCTTATAAAATTTTCTTGAAGTGAATTCGAATAAAATGGTGACAACGGGATAACTTCAGAAGAAGAATAGCGACATGGCAAGCTTATCACATACTTCATCTTTTGTCATTTCACTTTATTCCGTTCCAGCAGATATCTCATAAATTTGATATTCCGCACCGAAGGAATCGAAGTAAGAATATATCATATAAAACTGTTTTTGCGAAAAAAACTCACAAAATTTGTTTATCTTAGTATCAACATGCATGAGAGTGATTTCCGTTTTCTGATTCTGATTCAATACTCTGATTCAAATACAAAAAAATGAGCCGTTCGTGAGATATTTGAGTTTTTGTAGTTACATGATATCAGCAGATTGATTTTATTCATCGCGAGATTCATCGGTAACAATATTTCAGCAGGCCATGATGAATAATTTTGTTCTCTATTTTGACGTTCATGTCATCAACATTCGAGTCAACATTGTTGTAGTTGATTTGTTCGTGTGGTTTTTCTGTGTCATTTATCACTGCGATTATCAACTGAGATTTTAAGAAATATGGCAGGTTATTCGTTCTCTGAACAAACTGATATGCTTCTAATGCTTGGCGAGTGCTTCGGAAATGCAAATTTTGAGGATTGTACAAAGACTGCGTGAAACAGGATGATTGAAAACCAATAATAGAAATGGTGGCCGACCCAGAAGTGTGTAGAAGTTGAAGAAGTATTAAATACTGTGGAACAGGATCCGGAAATAAGTACAAGGAAATTAGCAAGACGAATAGACACAACACAAGCGAATGTAACCAGGATTCTCAGAGAGCAACAGCTACACCATTATCATTATTTGCAGGTACAAGAACTGTTACCACGAGACAATGAAATAAGATTGAGATTTTGCGAAGAGTTGCTGGAACGAACTCGAAGATGTCCTGAGTTTTTAAACAAAATATTGTTCACAGACGAAGCAACTTTTACTAGAAACGGTGTTTTCAATTCGCGCAACATTCATTTCTGGGCTGACGAAAATCCACACGTTTTCAATATAATTTCAAAGTGAACGTCTGGGCTGCGACTTTAGGAGACAAATTCGTTGGATACTACATGTTCCCAGGGTCTCTGAATGGTGCAATGTTTGATGAATAATTTACGTAAACGCCTCAGATTATGTATAACCGAAAACGGTGGACATTTCGAACAGCTACTTTAATTTGTTTTTTTCCTTTTTCTTCCATTCAAAATAATGTATTAATTAAAAGTACCAAAAACATTATCAAACTTTTATTTTTATTCAAACCTTGTTGGGACAGACTTATGCTATGTACTTATTGCTCAGTAACGTGGCACAGGGAGGTGATATTATCGACAAAATTAAAAACAAAATTGTTCATGGCCTGCTGAAATATCGTTATACCGATGAATCTCGCGATGAATAAAATCGATCTGCGCTGATATCATGTAACTACAAAAACTCAAATATCTCACGAACGGCTTTCAATCAGGTGGCTTTCATCGTTCAGAAGTTATGCGGAGAAATTATTTTAATTTTATCAACTTTGGAAGGATATATCTCCCTTAATATGCATTTTGGGCCATGAGTTTAATCATCAAACTACACTTATTTTTCAATGTTTTATCACCCCCAGAAAGCTCGGTACACATTTTTAACTCACCCTGTATACAAATTTCGAAACCATCTGACAACGTTGTGGATTAAGTTTTCCATACATGTTTCTTGTTATCAATCAACAAATTCTGTATGTTCTCTTCATCCTAGATCAAAATTTAAATGCCTCGAATTTGCCGAAAGTGATGTTGTTCTCCTAAAACTTGTCATTTTCTCAAAATTTCATGAAGAGACACCCTCAATTTCATTTCATTTTTGGATGATGATCGACAAGATGAGTTCAATGATGTTTGATAACATGAGTCTGTGATTCACCGTTTCAGACTGATTCACGATCTTCTTCGAAAAATAGTCAAACTTCATAGGCCCTCTAACACCATTGTTGTTGGTCAACTTTTCAATGCGTTATACAGAGTGGGCCTTTGAAAACGAAACAGAGGCTCTGTAGGTCGCCAAAACCGGATTATGAAAAGAATCTGAAACACGTCATTTACATTTTCGAGGGGGACATCGTCCTACAATATTTTCAGCCTTGCGGCGTTGCCGCTGCTAACGAAAAGAAGCAACAACTTTGTTATTTCAAATGGGACACCTTGTATTTTATTGCATTTTTAGATTCTCCCCGGAAATCTGATTTCATCAATGCATCACACTTGGGGTCTAGCTGTAATGGTTTCAGGGATATAAAGTGTTCAAAATCGAGATTTTTCAACTTTAACATTTTTTTGTGTCGAAACTAATCATTATTGGTCAAAACGACTCTAATGTCCCTATCTCAACTTGTGATTCACTATCTACTAACATTTATTTGGAACAGATACAGGGTGATCAGAATTCTGAATCTTGAACCACCCTGTATTTGTTTCAAATAAATGTCAGTAGATAGTAAATCACAAGTTGAGATAGGGACATGAAAGCCGTTTTGACCAATAATGAATAGTTTCGACACAAAAAAAGTTTAAAGTTGAAAAATCTCGATTTTGAACACTTTATATCCCTGAAACCATTACAGCTAGACCCCAAGTGTGATGCATCGATGAATTCAGCTCTTCGGAGAGAATCTAAGAATGCAATAAAATACAAGGTGTTCCATTTGAAATAACAAAGTTGTTGCTTCTTTTCTTTAAAAGCGGCAACGCCGCAGGGCTGAATATATTTTAGAAAGATGTCCCCCTCGAAAATGTAGTTGACCTGTTTCAGTTTTTTTTGATAATCCGGTTTTGGCGACCTACAGAGCCTCTGTTTCGTTTTCAAAGGCCCACTCTGTATAGTTTTCATTTTCAAATAAAAAATTAAGTCTGTTACCTTCATCACACTACAGTGTTTGACTACTTACCAAACCGATTCCTCATCTCCTCGACACGTTTTTTTTTATCTCTTAGAGCCCACGAAAGGAATTTCCTATAATGTTCGAAGAACATCTTGCCTATACCTAAGGAGGATAGGTAGAGGACTGAGAGGACATAGGTGTTGGATGTTTTTGAACTTTCGGAGATTATAAGTTCTTGGGAATACTTCCATCTTCCATTAGCAAAAAATATAGACGAACGAGTTTTGGTGAAGTATTGTTTAATATATTTCAAGTTTGACAACGAAATGAAGATAAAACTAAATATCCTTTCCTATGATGCTGCTAATATACTACGTTTGATGATGTAAAGAAATGAAGGTCTGTCATGGTTCACATCTTATCCCAGAGATAACAGAACTTCACAGACTATAATTATATGGAATAGGTTCATTATCCTTTTTTATAATACTATCACTCCAGATAACATAATAGTAGATTGTTTCATTAGGATCAAAAGTGACACTTTGTTTGACAAGCAAATTTTGCATTTGCAAGGCGGAGCGTTTAGCGAAGAAGAGCGAAAGCAAAATTTGCGAGTCGAACAAAGTCACTTTTGATCCGAATTAAACATGCTATTTTTTCTGCAACCGAAACAATTAACTCAAATACTTAAACATGTGAAGTAACCACCAATGCCGTGCCATATGTATGCAATGCAAAAAATATTGACGAAATAATCCATGTGATGAGAATATTCTACCTGCATCAACAGCAGGTTAGGTTTTCTATGATGGTCGAATTGTAGTTTCAATATAAATACAACCACAGAGTGGCATATTTGTGTATGGACCAGGTGCTCGAATGGCAAATAACGCGCCAGTGCCAGCTATAGGAACAAGACGTGGAAAATGTTAGTTAGTGAGCATATCAACAATGATAATAGTGATTATTTATTCCTCTCCATACTACACTGTGTTTGACTTGATAATCAAATGAAGCTAAACAATATCGTTGTTTGAGACAAAAAAACTATTGCTTGCCGTGATTATTCAAAAACAAGTTATCCATCCCGAGAATAACGAATGAAATACAGATCAAGCGAGTATTTGAATCTTGAAGGCTTCCCTGATCAAAACAAAAATACTTAACTGAGATGTTTATAATTCCAATACTAAACTATAATAAGGTGTATTCATATCTCCAGCATGGGTATGGAATAGCAAATCTGCTGAAATCGGAAACAAATCAGGTATGCGTCTCAACCCAAATAACGAACCGTCACAATGTTGTTTATTCTTGATGACGTCCAGCAGATCCTTTTCAGTTCCTAGGAGCTAAAGTTCAACTTAAGCTCCTAGGAACTAAAATTCAACTTTAGCTCCTAGGAACTAAATATGTTGCCTAGCAACATACCTATTTCTGTGTCAGTAATAGAAACGACAATTTAAGAGCTAATTTTGGCATCAAAATGGACGACTTTTGTGTCGGTTGCAGAAAAAATAGAATTAGTTGATTCATGATGAAAACTACGCATCGAAAACTTGATTCTCAACGTATGTATCTATATAGGGCCCAAAATTTTGCCTCTGTTGAAATGTGAATAACTTTTTTCTGCTTCGAACGATTTGAATTCGGATTCCACTGTTCACTAGCCCAGTCCTTCAGCTATTATCTCGTGATTTTTCAAAACATGAGGTTCTTCACATGAAATCGCTACAGGGTGTCACCTGAAACTGTGCAAACTTTCGGAAATTTCAAAAGTATCCCAAGTGAAGAAATATTTTTTCCCCAACTTTGACAGTAGAGGCATGTAGATGATCTCATTATCTTGGGACAGTTCTCGAATTGTCTCCTTATCTTTTTTATTTACAGACTGATCTCAAAAAATTAGCTTTCTGGTTTTGCAGTCATAACTTTTTTCCTCGTCAACCGATTTCAAAAATCGCGAAGCTCAAACTTCAGGTGAAGAGATTTAAAGATCAGAATTGACTCAAGAAACATACAGGGGTGCTTCCATTAGAAGTGAGGTACACTGTATAATGTTCATTTTGAGTCAATTCTGATCTCCATATCTCTTCATCTGAAGTTTCAGCTTCAAAATGAGATTTCAAAAACCGGTTGACAAGGAAGAGAGGTATGACTGCAAAACATGAAAGTTATTTTTTTGATATCACTCTGTAAATAGAAGAGATAGGATGACAATTTGAAAAATATCCCTAGGTAATGAGATCATCTCCATGTCTCTGCTGTCGAAGTTGAAAAAATGAGTTTTTGTTCATTTTGGGATCCGTTTGAAAATTCCGAAATTTTTCACAGTTTCCGGTAGCGATTTTATATGAAGAACCTCATGTTTTGAAAGAATACGAGATTATAGCTGAGGGGATGGGAAGGGAACAGTGTAATCCGAATTCAAATTGTTCGAAGCAGAAAAATGTTATTCATATTTCAACAGGGACAAAATTTTGGGGTGCGACGAAATCAGTGTTGCGTAGTTTTGTTCACCAGATAAGAATAGAATAGAATAGAATAGAACTTTATTATCATATATATACAGGGTGTTTCATAATTGAATGCTAATCATAAAGGGCGATGATCCTTGGATGATTTCAAGGAGAGGAGTTCATATCAACATATGTCCTGAACCTCTTAGTTTTTGAGCTACAGGGTGTTGAAATCAGAAGCGTACAGCGTTTTTTTAAACTAAACATTCAATATCAGGTCTACGAGGACATCACTGGTAAAAGTAAAAGTTTGATTTTCGTCCCAAAACAAAATGTGTTTCTACTTATAGTGGGTGTCTACTGAATTACCAAAAACAATATCCAAGAACTGAAGGAACAAAATTCTTTGGTTTTTATTTTTTTACGCGAAATCGGTACGTTGTATGAAAGTAAGTCTAGGAACCAAATTTGCTCCAAAATGAATAAGAATTGAAAAAAAAAATCTGGTTCTCAGAAAAATCAGTGGCGTACTATTTTCTTCTTCAAAAATTGTCAGTTCAAACCCCGTACGGACGCCACTGGTGAGAATTTATAAATATCTTTCACGTAAAAAAATGCTCCTTAATAATGAAAAGGTGTATACAAAATATCATAACAATATCTAAGAGTGATAAAAAATTATGATGAAAAACTCATTTTTTTCTTGAAATTTCATCACCCTGTAGCTCAATAACTAAGAGGTTCAGGACATATGTTGATATGAACTTTTCTCTTTGAAATCATCCAAGGATTATCGCCCTTCAGGATCAGCGATCAATTATGAAACACCCTGTATATACACACAATATAATGCAGTTATAATAATAATGATAAAAATAATAACAATAATAATAATACTTGTACAATATACTTATATTGAGCAAAAAAAAAGGATAACGAGATGAAATAACAGTATTAATTATAAAAATAAAGTTGAGTATAATACGATAAGTACATTTAGATATACTTGTTTCGTATAACAAGTCTCAAAAAAAAGAAACAATATTATTTCTCAAAAAATAACATACACATTACCATAACGAACTAGTACATAATAATACTACTACTGAATCGATACCTACTATTAATGAATAATAATATATGAATTTTTTTTTGATCACAACTATTCGAACATTTTCAACAAATTGTAGTAAATATTTCCTCAGCTTTTTTTTTGGAAAATGTGCTGTTTGTAATTGATTTTATCCTTTCAGGAAGAGAGTTATGAAGTTTGGAGCGTAGTAGAGATATTAATGTTGGGTGATCGCACTCTCACCATTCGAGGCAAAATATAATGATTTTTTTGACGTGTAGAATATTGATGGGCAGGAAGTGATGCACTATGTTTATTTCCATGATATTGGATACTAGAACATAGAAAATACATTTGCCTTATATCTCTGCATAGAGATTATCTGAAGGATATCTAGTTTTTTTCGAGAAAACCAATTTAATAAATTGTCGTTGTATAACTTCAAGACTATGAATATGAGTCTAAAAGGCTCTTCTTCATACCGTTATTTCGTGACGTATATGACTTTCCACAAGTGAATGATAATATAACGTTCTAAGGCGATGCACTGGTAGTAGTTTTTTAAGTTTCCTGAATTTGAACAATATCGTCCTCAACTTGCTTACTGTGTATTGTATGTGTAGGTCCCATTTCAGATGGGGATCAATTATAATTCCTAAATATTTTCTTTTCTTTTCGGATTGAATCTGAAAGCGTCTGAAAGGGTGTCAGTGCGAATAATTAGCCGATTGAAGGGGGGCATCCCGGAGGAGTTGCAACAGAATGGAATATAAAACGTTTTTTCAATATTCACAGTTAATAATTTGTTGTCCAGCCAGTACTTGATTCGAGAGAAGTCATTTTCAACCTTACATTTCAGTGCGCTCCAGTCATTTGCTTAATAGAAAATTGCTGTATCATCTGCGAATCCTACAATATTTTGATCATAACCAAGAGTAAACAATCCACTAATATACATGTTAAATAATGTTGGACCCAACACGGAGCCTTGAGGTACTCCACAGTCGATGACCTGATCACTGCTCAAAGTATCGTAGCTCTCAAATAATTTCAGTGTGTATTCCAATATCTTCTAGGGAATAGGATAAGGGGGTGGAATTTGTTATGTGGGATACCCTGTACGTGGTCTAGAGATTCCCTGACAAATTTGTCAACGTCACGACACAAATCCTCTGCGGGGCAAATCTCACCGCTACCTCGAAGTTTTTTCGTCGTTTGGAGACATCCCATCTCGCCCTATCTCATGATGGAATATACAAAAAACCCAGACGAGGTTATACTAACGCGACGATCTATACGAAATTACTTCTTTCTGCAACCGACACAAAAGTCGTCCATTTTAATACCAGTATAAGCTCTCGAATTGTCGTTTATATTACTGACACAAAAATAGCTATTATACCAGACAACACATTTAGTTCCTAACTATAAAGGATGTACTTGTTTTTGAATAATCACGGCCAGCAATAGTTTTTTGTCTCAAACAAAGATATTGTTCACTTCCATTTGATTATCAAGCCGGACACGCCGCTATTATTATTGTCGATATGCTCACTAACCTAACATTTTCCACGTCTTGTTCCTCTACCTGGCACTGGCGCAGTATTTACCATTAGAGCACCTGGTCCATACACAATTATGTTACTCTGTGGTTGTATTTATATCTATTGAGACTGCAATTCGAGTGATTCGATAAGAGTACCTACTATACAGACCAATCAAAACGATCGAACATGCATTCACGATTTTATAGTAGGGGCCATCAATAACTAGTATTATCCTGCAATTATTAGATACGACATCGATATACGTATGTCACAGAGTAGACTCATATACAGGGTAACTCACGGTCGATGGTACGTTAGACGTTCATGGAGAACGCAACGCAGGATTTTTCTGAAAATTCCGCATCTTACATTTTATCACCTGTTCTATCGATCTAAAATATTTTCGAAATTGCGACGTTGCCGTTTCTATCAAAAAGTCCTAGCAACTTTATTTTTCAAAAGGAACACCCTGTATATTAAGAAATTTTTAGAATTGCCTCTTTATCACAATACTCTTTTGTGGATAAATCCCTATACCTATCTCTATCGGTTTTCGAGATAAAAAATAATTTGTGTTAAATATGATCCAAAACATATCCCTAATTGAACTTATGTAAATCAGGGCTCTCGAATCATGAAGAGTTGATATTTTAGTGGTGGTTTGAACAGGCTTGATGTATTCAATTTACACCGAGAAGTCGCCTCCATATGATACAGGGCGTGCCGAAATTATTATTATTATTTTGTGATCTCACAAACTTCCTCTTGTTCATTGGTGTCATTTCAGGATACATTTGGTTGAATTTTCTGCAAGTTCTGGCAATGATTTGATCACATTGTCCGTTTATAATGAATAGCTTCATAAGAACTTCGTTTGAATAATCGATATTCGCGTTCATTCTGGGAGATTTTTTGAAACACTGTCAATAACAATTACTGAATTACTCATTAATGTCACCGAACTGTCATGAGTTCGATATTTCCATGGCTATCTAAAATTAACTTTTTCATAAAATTATATTTTTCACAAAAAGCGGCTTTATTAGGAAAACTTGATGATTTAGGTATAGGTACATGCTATGTCATCTTGTAGCATCTTTATTCGTCTTTCAATTTATTGAGTAAAAAACAGTGAGATCCGGTGAGATCCATTTGAAAAAATGAACTGTTGACCACTTGTATAAACAACGGATATAATAATAATTCCAGCACGCCCTGAATGATATGGAGGCGACTTCTCGGTGTAAATTGAATACATCAAGCCTGTACAAACCACCACTAAAACATCAACTGTTTATGATTCGAGAGCCCTGATTTAGGTACATAAGTTTAATTAGGGATATGTTTTGGATCATATTTAACACAAATTATTTTTCATCTCGAAAACCGATAGAGATAGGTATAGAGATTTATTAGCAGAAGAGTATTATAATAAAAATGCAGTTCTGAAAATTTGTTCCATTAAAAAAAATAAGTTGCTAGGACTTCTTGATAGAAACGGCAACGTCGCAGTTTCGAAAATATTTTAGATTGATAGCAGGTGATAAAATGTAAGATGCGAAATTTTCAGAAAAATCCTGCGTTGCGTTCTCCATAATCGTCTAACGTACCATCGACGTGAGTTACCCTGTATAATACTTACAGATCCAGTAGTAGCACTCACTGTCGATTTCAGGTAGCCAATTTTATCATGATTTCAACTCTAGAGGACACAAATATCCAATCCAATTAGACATGAAACCCTGTACCAACGTCGAAATTTCGGATTTGAATCATAAGGATCCGTCTTTCGGGACTCGTGAGTCTGTTTCCTTAGATTCGATATGGATACAAAATTTCAGAAGAAAGACAACTGGTTTTCAGAGGGCTGAACTAAAATGGAATAATTCGTAATACGGTTGACTGATGATACGCTATTTATCTAAATTGATGGATTCAGCATTGTTGAGCAATTTTACAATGAAAAGTATTCAATTGAGTTGTTCATCAGTCAATATCGGACATTTTTTTCAATGAGTTTTTCATGACATTATCATCTCAAATTACTCTATAATTGATTTTGCAATATTAACCATCTTAATTTCGCAGATTCATTTCTGAAATTTTGATGGTGATGCTTCAATATTTGAAAAGTCGTAGATGAAGTATGGTATTCTTTTCTAGCATAATGGTTATTACTCACTCATCTGTTCACAGACATGTCTTCGGCTCCTACTGCAATATTCAACTCCGTGAGTATTAGCCATCATGATGCGCTCATTGAATAATGTAATATTTAGGTTCTGTATCTATTTTTTCTTCTATTTTTTGATGTACTGTGCCCGTCTATGTGAGGAGGGTTGACCACAGCTATTCATCGATGACCCTATTCATTAACGTATTAATTCATCAAAGTGCCTACTAATCAACAACCCAAATGATCAATTACCTACTTCTTCATCGGCCCAACTCATCAACATTCCAATCAAAAACCCAAATCATCAACGACCCGAGTCATCAATGACCCAAGTCATCAATGATCTAAATCAACTCATCAACGATCCTCTTCATCAACAATCCAATTCATCAACAATCCAACGACTTACTCATCAGTGACCAAACTCATCCACTTCCCAATTCACCCATCAACGATCCATTATTTCAACTATCGACCTCATATTTTATTTTCTCCGTACTGTGCCCGTTTATATGAGGCAGGTTAACCACAACTCATCAACAGACATGTCACCAATTCTCAACAATACCAAACTCATCAACGAACTCATATCATCAACACTCCACTCATCAACGACTCTAGTCATCAACGACTCAACAAGTCAACCCAGCCCATCATCAAAACTCAACTCATCATTGACCAAATTCATCAACATATCTATTTCATCAACACCGGACTCGTGAACGACACAACTCATCAACCACCCGACACATCATCGTATAGTCAATAGATCAACACTCAATTCATCGACGACCCAACTGATCAACGTTTCAATTCATCAATAACGTCCCAACTCATCAACAATTCGACTCATCAATGACCCAAGTCTTCAACGATTCAACTCATCAATGATCCAAATCATCAACGACCCAACTCATCAACGTTCCAATTCATCAATAACGTCCCAACTCATCAACAATTTGAATCATCAATGACTCAAATCTTCATCGGCCCAACTCATTTCAACTCATCAACGACACAAATCATCAACTTCCAAGTAAGTGATGATCCAAATCATCAACGACCCAACTCATCAGCGACCCAACTCATCTACTTCCTAATTAACTCATTAACGACCCATTTCTCCAACTATAGACCTCATATCACTACTGATATGATAATCTACTTCCCACTCGGCGCCAGTGGTCCATGGGCATAACGTGAATACCGCGAAATGACTTTCCTTGTAATCTAGTGAAACACCTTGTTATTCATCTGAGAAGAAGCCAAAATGCTCAAAGTGGAATGAAATGTTCATAAATGAACCAAATTGGCGCGGTGTTCGTGTCCGTCTCGCGGATACTGTACGCCTCTTGGGTGATAAATGCGTTTATGTTGGGTCAGGTTCGTACCAGATAGCGGTCATGAATGCTTTCTGGGACAGCCCTGTACTGATGAGAGCAAAAACCTCGAAACCGGTCTGCAGGTACTCACGCGTTCCTGAACCACTTAGGCGCGCAGCTCGGCGTTTAGGAAGGAAACACTTGCAATTTTATCCCTCTATACGAATTATTGCATGGATTTCGGAAAGATAAAATTCAATGTACTGCGTGGCATATAGCCAGGAAAGTAGTTGTTTTCCTCTCGTTATCTATCAACTTCGTTCATTTATGAACATTTGTGGAAATGACTTTGAGCTACGCGTATTTATTCATCTTGTAATTATTGTGTACTTACTCGTATTGATCATGGGCCATCATTTGAATTGAAAAAAAAAACTTGTGATCCCACTAGAAACTACCCTGTTTATATCCTCAAGGATGTCACTTGGACGTCCGGAGGACATGGTTGTGCGTTTAGGGTTGTTTAATGTAATTTTTTTGGTTGATTTGAGTTAATTCGATATCAATTCGGCCACATTAATGGGTCGATGATGAGCTGGATCGTTGATGGAGTTTGGTCGTTGATGAGTTTGATCGTTGATGAGTTGGGTCGTAGATGAATTGGGTCGTAGATGAGTTGGGTATTGCTGTAATGACTACGTTGATGTGTTGGGTGGTTGAAAAGTTAGGTCGTTGATAAGTTCGGTATCGATGTAATGGATAGGTTGATGACTTTTGGGATGTTGATGAGTTGGGTCGTTGCTGAGTGGTGTGTTGAGTTGACAGTCAATAAACTGGGTTGACCCGAAGGATTCCTGATTCCTGACGGAAATCAGAAATAAACATTCCTCTAGAGAACATTATTAATAAAATGGAGAGAGGTCTAATTCCAGGAAGATGTACCTAGTTCCATTGTTTTTATCTCTTGGAGCTCAGGAAATGTTCGAAGAACATCATATTTGTACCTAGGGAGAATGTAGAGAAGAGGTAGATATTGAATTTTATTTGAATTTCTGGAGATTATAATCTCTTGAGAATACTTCCTTTGGCAGAGAATTCCTAAGTTTTGACGTTCTATAGACAAACGACTTTCAATAAGGTGTTGTTGGACATACTTTGAGGTCGACAACGATTGGAGTGGGCATGTCTAGTTCGTCTGGCTGATGATGGAATAAGAGCAGATATTTCTGAATAACATTTCTCTACAGTATCTACAGAAGAGTGGAAGGTCTGAGAGTAGTCTTGCGTGGATGTATTTATATTTATTCATTTATTTATTTATCTATTTATTTATTGGTAAATCAATTATAATGAGTTACAAAATATACATATCATTGGATGCACAATGGATTTGAGGATCTGTGTGTGCATCCTACTACTTTATATATACCTATTTATTCAACATATACATACTAATTTTTTAAAGAGGTTAACAGAGAAAAACTATGAATACCTACATTTCAGCTTCATAAATCATCTAATGTCAGTTCACTTTCGATTATCCATTTATTTATTTGTGATTTCACTAGTTTGTAAGGCTTATTTCTGATGTGCAGTGGTAAAACATTATACATTTTTGGCTCAATACAACATATGTGCGCTTGTGTTGCTGAGAACGAAACACTAGGGAGTAGAACATTCTGTCTAGCCGCAGCTCTGGTATTTAGTTGGTGATTTAAAGCATTTCTATAATATTTTTTCATAATCATAAATCTTATAGTTGATTTTATGTAAAGTTGTTCAATATTTAATAATTTGCTATCTTTGAATAATAAGATTGTGGGAAGAGTTTTGTTTTTATACAACATTATTTTTATTATATACTTTTGTGCCACATATAGAGGTGTCATTATGTATTCATTCGAGCATTGCCCCATACTACCAGTCCATAACTAATTACAGATTCAACTAATTCAAAATATACTGTTTTCAAGATTTTTGAATTCAAAATATGTCTTAGCTCATATAACTTGAAAATCAATTTTCTTATTTTACTGGTTACATAGTTTACATGGAATTTCCATGTCAAGTTTTCATAAAGTAATATGCCTAGATATTTTATGTATTCCTTTCTCTCTATTATATTTCCACATTTACAACAAGTAGTGTCGATTTTACATTCATGATCATGGATTTTTGAGGAGCGGAGTCCTGGCAAAGTTTTCTGGGTTAGGCCAAAAGCTATGAATTTGGTCTTATCAACATTCAATGTTAATGAGCTATAATCTAGCCACCTTTTTATTTTAGTGATTGCCACTTCGGCCTTTTGAACGGTAGATTCCCAGGTATCGCCAACTACTATTATGACAGTATCATCAGCAAAGCAATATACTTATTGCTAGTGATGGAATGCTACGGAAAGGGAAATTGTTGTTTTCATGGTTCTAACAGGATACTGGATATATTCCATAATAAGAATTATGTATTCTAAAATTTAATTTATTTCGACCCAGTTTGAACAGCTTGATTTCAATAGAAACATTTTAATAAATTTCAAGCGGCATATTATAAAATTCATAGATGAACTCTATCTATCAAATGAATTTCTGTAATAATAATTGTCCTCAGAAACTTCGATCACTTCACCTAAGCTTGGAGAAAGATACGGTACACAATAGTGGCCACGAGTCCCAGCGATAATGTGATTAACCATGAATTGAGAGAGCTGAAAAAAAAAACAAACGCAATATGAAATCATTACATAAAATGCTAAAAATTTTCTTTCATTCCTTTGGTATAATGCACAGCACACAGAGAGAAATTAGTGTAAGCTATTTATACATTTGTGTAGATTTTTTACACAGTTTGTTTCTAAAATGGCGACAGCACCAATTTGTGTATATTTCGCGCAATATTTTGTGTGAGAGATTTTTTGTATAACCAAACAATTTAGTTTCAGAACAATTTTGTTCAAAAACCAAACAAAATTTGTGTACTTTCGTGATACCAAATATATAAAATCATCCAATATATTGTTCGACAAATATCACCAATTTGTGTGATATGTGTGCACAAACTGTGTAAGTGGGTGAACTCAGCATTACAAAATTGTGGAAATGTTCACAATTCAATGTACTGAAAATAACACAAATTTGTGTATTTCTTGTACACAAATTCCGTAACGATACAAAAGTATGTGTACTTCCGTAGACTGTAGAATCTTCTCATTTATTAATGTCTGGCGAGTTGGTGAATGATTGATGATTGTACTCAATGATCATAGGTATAGTCCTTCCGAGAAATTATTTCATGTTTACTAGTGGCAAAAACTGAAAGATGTATCAAGATGTATCATCAAAGTGTCGATTATTTGTTGGGAACTACCTGAACTAGTATCAACATTCGCTGGTAAGTTATTCCAATTGAACCTAATGATTAGCTATTCGCCTCGACTTGCTTGAAATGTGTGTTGAAATTGAAAGCAACTCGAAGCTAATTATTATTAGGTATTATTGAAATAATAACTTACCGGCGAATGTAGATACCAGTTCCCAACAAAAGAAGAATGTCTTCGACATACATACAACTCATTACATCTTTCACTTTGTGGCACTAGTAAACATGGAATAATTTTGCGGAAGGACTATACCTATGGTCTTAAAGTACAATCATCAATCATTCACCAACTTGCCAGACAATAATAAATGAGAAGATTCTACATTCTGCACCATACACACTTGTAAGTCACCTTCTTGTAACACATCTACAGGTCAAGTGCGAATTCAGAATATTGAGATTGAGATATAAGTAGGTAGAAGGAGAAGGGGATAGGACGCCGTTACCAAGTGGAAGAAAATTGCACACCTATGGCAAAATATTACACAAATAGTAACATTATTTCAAAGGAGGTGTAGTTAGTCAACACAATTTTGTACATTGGATGATGTGCATATTTTTGTGTAGATTTCTGCTATACATGGATATGTACAAATATTTCACAAATTAATATACACAAACATTTGTTTCATTTCACGAAATGACTGTAGTGATTATTTGAACAAATGTTAAATAATACTTCACAAACATCTTTTACACAATGTTGTGCATAGATATGCAATCGCCTTTTCTCCCTGTGCACACTTTTGAGTTTATTAAAATGTGAATTTGTGTGTCTTTAACCTTCCAGTAGTCGCTCCTTGAAAAGGACAGCATCTGACTCCGCAAAGGAGAATTTGGGTGGTTTGAACATGATGCCTTGAATTTTTCCGAATATTTCATCAGTATGCCTTTGGACATGAATATTTCTATGGAGTAAAATGTCAAAATTGCAATAAAAATATATTTATTCAATAACTAAACCCAAAATTACCATAAGACAACTATCGAAGATTTGATAACTAATTCGAACAATTGAGGACAAACTGAAAATGTTTCAATCTCAAACCACCAATGAAGCGGATTCTAATAAGAACATGATTTTTTCACATGTACCGGGTGACACGTTATAAAGTACCACCCCCTATAACTCTTTTATTTTTGACAGTAGAAAAAAAATAAAAAAACACCCTTACAGGGGATTTTTCTTCCTCCTCGAATCAACTGATATATTTTTAGTATATCAAATGATATACAGGGAGCAGGAAAAAGTGCAAAAATTTTAAATGGAACGCCCTATATATTTTCGCTCCATTAGATAGACCTTTCGAAGCGCTTTCCGAAAATACCCCACTCAATACATTTATCTTCAGTATTTCTCATAATATAGACGTTTGAACCTGAAAGTCGTTTTGATTGATTTATGATTGAATAACTGTTCTATGATTGTAGATAGTATGCCATGAGGTAACCATGAGTAACTGCAACAATAATGAAGGTTTGTTATGACATTTCATTGTCATTTCTAGTGAAGATTAATCCCTTCATCACTTCTTCTTAATTTCCTCTATAAGTAAGTTTTTCTTGAATCATGGTGTATTCAAATGAAGAAAAGCAAGAAATAGTAACTTAATTCATAGAAAATAATCAAAACGCATCCACTGCAAGACGTGACTATGAATTGCGTTTTCCGAATGGTAATATTCCATCAAGGCGAACCATCAAGAACATTTACCTGAAGTTTAGAAGGACTTGCAATTCACAACGAAAAAAAAGGACATGTGGAAATGACGAAAATCATGAATTAAATACCTTACTGAATCATATAGAAAATTCGAAAAAGTCATTGAGGATTTCGGCAAAAGAATTAAGCGCACGTTTCGGACCACATAAGAATTCAAGGGAGAGTATCCGTAGAGTTTTGAAAAAATATAAATTCAGACCTCATAAATTCCATACGGTACAAAAATTTACAGAAATTCATAGAAATCAAAGACTGAATTTTTGCAACTTGATGTTGAATAGATTGAATGATGATAGAAACTTCTTCAATCATATATTATGGACGGATGAATCAAGTTTTTCTACAAGCGGGCTGCCTAATAGACAGAATTTCAGATACTGGGCATCCGAAAACCCACATTTCGCAAGAGAAGTGCGTTGGCAAGGTCGACAAACTGTTAATGTTTGGTGTGGAATACTTGACCATAAAATATTAGGCCCATTCTTTTTTGAAACTACGTTGACTGGTCAATCATATTATGAATTTTTGGAAGACAGAGTAACTGAAATATTGGAAAATTTACCTTTGAGACGATATCAAAGAATAGTGTATCAGCATGACGGGGCTCCACCTCACGTTATACAACGAGTGAAACATTTTCTAGATACAAATCATGAAGAGTGGATTGGTCGGAATGAACTGGTACTGGTACTGGTACTGGTGGGGGACGTTTCCACGTCAGCAACTAGTCCCCAATGGGACCTTTTTGCCAACCCCAAGTGTTTTCAATGACTGATGTGGTTCGCTCAAGAGAGCTGGCTAACATCCTTTTCAGGCACCGCCCATCAGCTCTCTTTTCAGAGTTTTTTCAGCTGTGTTTTGTAGGCTAGTAATGTACTCACTACCATATGCGCAGTGGCAGGCCTGCTAACTATCATCGTTAACCCCCGAGACCGAGGTCTACTTAAGCAGCTGGCCCGCTCTCACGCTCAGCTGGTAGTTTTTCCACACACACCTACATACACCGTCCTACTTCTTCTCTGACGCTCACAACCACATCATCATATCTTTCTGCGTGTTCTGTGTAGGCTTTGTTACTAACTCCATGCGCCACTTTAGGAGCAGCACTGTTAATTGGAACGCAACAGCGAATCGTGCAGGACTATCCCCAGCCGATGCTCCGAAACTTTACAATATTTAATTCGTAAATAAAATATTGAAAAAAGTTCCTTGCCCGTGCTGGAAATCGAACCCACGACCTTGCGGTCGTGAGACGGACGCTCTTCCACTGCGCCAATCCCGGCTGGTCGGAATGAAACTATCGCATGGCCTTCAAACAGCCCAGATCTTACACCCATGGATAATTTTCTTTGGGGATGTATCAAGAATAAAATTTATCAACGGGATCTGAACAATGCTGATGATATCAAATATTTCATTAGACATGAAGTGAATATGCTGAATGAAAGACATGCCCATTTTATAGAAAATGCTATAAACCATTTACAGACTTGCTACGAAGAATGTGTTCAGAACGAGGGTGGAAATATTAGTTGTGATCAATAAATTTGTTATTTTGTTTTTGTTAATTTTCGGAAATTAAATTAATATTACAATTCTGAGTTTCAGCGATTACCTACTGTCAATGAGAATTGAATGTCATAACGATTTATTAATTACCTAGATTCACTGTCATACCATACTCTCAAAAATCATTTGAAAATCGATAAACACTTTTTTTAGGTTCAAACGTCTATATTATGAGAAATACTGAAGATAAATGTATTGAGTGGGGTATTTTCGGAAAGCGCTTCGAAAGGTCTATCTAATGGGGCGAAAATATATAGGGCGTTCCATTTAAAATTTTTGCACTTTTTCCTGCTCCCTGTATATCATTTGATATACTAAAAATATATCAGTTGATTCGAGGAGGAAAAAAAATCCCCTGTAAGACTGTTTCTTTATTTTTTTTTCTACTGTCAAAAATAAAAGAGTTATAGGGGGTGGTACTTTATAACGTGTCACCCGGTACTACAATGAAATTGGGTGTGTTATTTTTTATCACAGTGTGTGTTTACAAAACGGTGTTTTATGAAATATCATTCATCGAATGAGACAAAATTTTTGCCTTAAACGCCCAAAGTGTAACTGAAATATGCAATATAATCAATACGTCTGAGGTCACTGCGGAGCACGGCTTCGTAGTACCCTATTAAATTCAAAAACGAAGCAATTTTGCACATTGGTAATACTCGATTCGTACTGAAGTCGTCATTTTAGGAAGGTACTGAGTGCGGCGGAATAAGGGAATGAAGTATATTCGGTAAAACTCACGTTTTGTATTTGTGCGAAGTGATACTCCGCGTGCGACTACTGGAAGGTTGAGACCATGGATAAAATAGGATACAATTGATTAGAAGTATTATTTCATGAGTATCTGATATGAATGATCGTATTCATTCTCACCTCGGTGATGAGGATGAAGCTGTTTTGTTGGTAGATTTGTACATTTCCCAGTCAATGATCTTTGTTTCGACTGGTTTGCGATCAGACTCCACTAATTCTCCAATTTTGTATTTTACCATCAATTCCCTTGCATCGCTAGAGTGGCCTATGAGTTCGAAGTTTTCACTGGCTTCCTTGCCAGCATTGTTTAGCAGCACTTCCTCACCTCCAGGATGCTGAAGAATTTTAATGATCTCATCATATTTTTGTTCATTTATATTATATTTATTCAACCTCAATAAATTGAATATACTACAAAATCTACGAAATCGAGGGATGAGGATAATATATGATGGATTGTTTGAATTGGATAACGGTTGAAAGTAGGCTATACTATTTCACAATGATTCTTGTATTCAAGATTGTGAATGATATGGCACCTGAATATTTCAAATAGTACATTAACCTGAATAAAGACATTCATACGTACAACACTAGAAATTCAAACAACATACATATAAACAGAACGGCTTTCAGAAGTACCATAAACTCATTATTTTTTAAAGGTTTCCAGAAATTCAATGAATCACTGGAAGAATAAAAAAAACTATCCAATCTGGAAAATTTTAAAACGTCACTAAAAGAATTTGTAAAATATTAGAAGTAAGAATTATTAGGTATTGTGATAGTGTTAGAAACTTCAATTGTATAAGTTAGTATATCATTTTCAATCATATGATTCCACTATTTTTTATCGATAGATATCACTGAACTATCTGTAACAATAACAATCAAATATTTGTACTGTTATATTTAATTATATAATGTATCTATCTACAAGTTATTCCGTGAATTTTGAATGAATTACTGCTCCAAACGAAAATTTTTAATTTTGAATAGCTCTTGTGTTGATTTCATTCAATCCATGGCGCTTGAGTTAATTTAAAAATTGATATCAAATTTCAATTCATGTTGTTATCATTTTATCACATAACAGATATGTATATTAGGTTTCCTACTTCAATAAAGATGTATGTATATTTTTTCATCAACGAATTTCACCATTGTCATTCATATAGCAACACTGTGTTGACACTGATGACTATGCCAATATGAATTATTGTTCACTTCAAGATCTTCAATTTGAGTTATTTTTCATCAATTCTGTTGGACTTGAAATATTTTCAAATTGTGAAGTGGGTAGGTACTGATAAGAACTTATCTGCACCGAGAGTTATCGCTGTAATCAAGTCAATCTTAAAAAAAAAACATATAACTGTGAAACAGCACTTATATGAGAATGAAATGACACTCTTATAGAGGTCAAATGATCAGCAATTCAATATTAAATAGTGATATTATGAAAATGAGATAATACCCACATCAATATAATTTGCTTTTAATTTGATAGTCAAATGATTGGCATTTCAGTATTGAAATATTGAAAACATATCTACTCAGTCTAAATACTTATCCCCAAGTAGAGTTTTTTATTGAAACTACAGAGCATTGAAGTGCATAACAAGGACGAGATACTCAGTACACAATATCTCAATTTACCTACGAGAAAAATGCTTCTAATTTGAAGTCACTACCTTGGATTATTTTTTAACATAGTTGCCAAAAATGGCGTCAGTAAATAAGGGTTCACGAATCACGAAACGAAAACGAATAACTGTTAGGTATTTCTTCTGATGAATTGTTGGCTAGCTAAATACATATATACCGTGTCCAAGATAAGGATACGAAGACATCCTCATCTTGGACATACTGTATACGCAATACAATCTATCACCGATATAACTGTATGAATCCAATCTTTGCCACTATAGTGAATAGTGCGATAGTTTCAAAATACAAAATTTTATCCAAATTGGAAGAATTTCCGATACATTACCAATTTATCGTTAAAACACGCCCTGATGCAGTTCAACTTCCTGTAGTTCCTCAACAAATTTTATACTTGGGGGGAATATAAACTAATATTTCCATGAAATTTCTAGAAGAACTTTCAACCACTTCACTTTTTCGAAAAAAAATTATCACCCTGTAAGAAGGGTTCACGAGCTGCTGCGGGCTAATGTCCTTGCATATCAGGTATTGCATATCAGGTATCCGTGGACGACTAACGATTCTGATCACAGCCGTCTTCAATATCAAGCCATGAAGAATAAACTTGGCAACATTGTCCGAACGACCGAACGTGCACCTGTCGGCCATTCAAAGTGTATTGTGTAGGAAGTAAACAAGGAGTTTATGGAAGGTTTTGTTGAAGTTTTCAATTATTAATTGGTGTAATATTGAGATCAAATAATTTTAATAGTATTAGCAACAATCTAGGAATCGACTCGAGACTGAAAGTGTGTGGCAAGTGCATTCAAAATTGTGTTAAATTGGAGGTTATATTGGAGTGTACTAGTGCTGGTACCATATATAAATGGTGTGAGAGGGAGGAAATGTCCATTAACCCCCACAAAATGGTCATAGTACCGTTCACCAGAAAAAGGAAGCTGGAACATCTAAGACCTCCTTCCATTAATGGTGTAACAATTCCTTTTGCGAGTGAAGCAAAATATCTTGGACTAACCCTTGATAAAAAGCTAAATTGGAACTCGCACCTGGAAAAGACTATCCGAAAGGCTAGCCTATCACTATGGACATGCCGCAGAATATGTGGCAAAACATGGGGCATGTCACCAAAACAAGTATACTGGCTGTACGTGACCGTCATACGACCTATGATCACGTACGGCTCTGTAGTCTGGTGGGGCAAAGGCCAACAGAAAATGGCCCAGGCCAAACTCAATGGACTACAGAGACAAGCGTGCCTGGCGATTACGGGGGCCATTTGCTCCACGCCAACAGCAGCAATGGAAGCCCTTCTTGGACTACTTCCTCTTCACATAGTTCTGGAGAGAGAAGCAAGATGGGCAACATACAGACTTCACCAAGCGGCCACTAGTCAACCGCAGGCAATAGTCATGAGAGGCAGCAGCATGCTGGAGGGCATAATAGCTCACAACATTCTGGGAATGCCCTCAGACATCATGCCTAAAACTATCAACCTTCACAAATCCTACACGGTGGTCTTCCCTGAAAGAGAAGACTGGGCTCGGAACGAAACTGACCTATGTAGGGCTAATGAATGTTGGTTCACCGATGGTTCTAAAACTTTGGAAGGCGTCGGAGCCGGAATATACGGGATGAACCCAGTAGTGAAACGCTCATTCAGCATGGGCAAATTAGCTACGATATTCCAGGCAGAGGTACATGCCATTGAAATGTGTGCAAGGGAGTTGGAAAATCGACACCACACACGGAAAACAATAAAAATATTTTCAGATAGTCAAGCAGCACTGAAAGCGCTTGAATCCAACTGCTTTAAATCTAGAGCAGTATGGAACTGCAGAGAAACCTTGAACCAACTAGCAGAACGTAACAACGTGAACCTAGTTTGGATACCAGGTCACACGGGCCTAGTAGGAAACGAAATAGCGGACGCCCTAGCAAAAGGGGGGGCCGAAACACCGTTCACTGGGCCAGAACCGATCATCGGTATAGCATATAGCACTGCCAAGAATGCTATAACATCCTGGGCAGATAAGAAAAGACTCGAGTATTGGCGCAGTCTACCGGGCCTAGCCCATTCCAAAGCATTTATTGCTGGTACAAGGAACAAACAGGACACTGACAAACTACTAGAACTCAGCAGAGCAGATCTCAGAGTTATAGTAGGGTTGCTCACTGGCCACTGCAAACTCAAATACCACATGCACAAAATCGGACTTGCACAAGATGCAGAGTGCCGCCTATGTATGGAGGAGGATGAAACGGCGAAACACATCCTGTGTACATGCCCCGCAGCGGCCAGAACCAGATTTTCAATATTCGGCAATACAATAGTAAGGCCAGAAAACCTGGTAAATTGTTCTCCCAACGCAATCCTCGATTTCGTTAAGAAATTGGATATACAGGGAGAAATATAACCCTAGGGTGAGCCACAATAGGCCAATGGCCGCAGTGGAGGGCCTGACAATAGGCCCACTCACGTTCAACCTAACCTAACCTAACCTAACTAGTGCTGGTTTATTGGCAAGGGAATTTGTTTCTTTTTTTCAATTTACTCCTGGAAATAAGTGAGTAATTCATTATTCCTTATAAAATATACCTTCTCATTGTTGTGTGCCAGGATGTAAGTCAAATTACAGATCTGAAAAAAAGCTGGGAAAGGATCATGTCTCTGTTTTTTTATTCCCAAAAGGGGAAGAATTGCGAAGTGAGTGGATAACAGCAATACCTCGAAAAAACTGGACACCATCTCAACGTTCTGCAGTATGTGCAATTCATTTTATTGAAAAAGATATCATCAGGTATGATACATTTCCTCTCTGCCAGATGGATCAATTGGAAAAAATTTGTTACGAGCACCAAAGTTAGTCAAAACAGCAGTTCCTTCAATTTTTCCAAATTTACCAAAATATTTTTCAAAACCAGCCAAATAATAAAGAACTGATCCAAATGAAAGACGTCAGAAATATTTAGATATTATTAGATATTTCAAAGTGATATAATAGAACAGTTTAAAAACTAAGACCTCTTCCACAACTATGAACAGTTAGTTAGGGAATATGTTGAGAAAGTTGTTAAAATTGATACTTGGAAAATCCATAAGACTGATGATAAATTGTATTTTTATGAATTAGATGTGCAAGCAAATGTTTTTTATCCCAATGATTTAAATACTTTACAAATCGTTTCTCAAGTTATAATATAGATGGTCACAACTTGAAAATATTCTAGCTAGATTCAAAAACATCTCAGATCAAACTGACAAACACTCAGATATGAATGAAAAATTCGATATCTCCATAAGTTTTATTTTATCAAAATGTTTAAAATTACGGCTTCAGTTCATGATCTAGGGAATTATTTTTTTTTATCGTTTGGAGCGCACGAAAGGGAATCCCTATAATGTTCAAAGAACATCGTGCGTTCCTAGGGAGGATAGGGACAGGAGGTAGGTATTGGAATTTTTTTGAACTTTTGGAGATTATATGTTGTTGGGAATACTTCCACAGGCAATGAATTCCAGAGCCTAGCCGTTCTATGGATGAAGGAGTCTTGATAAAGTGCTGTTCGACATCTTTCGAGGTTGACAACGAAAGGATGTGCTGACTGGGCTTGTCTAGTTCGTCTGATTGGTATTGCTAGTGAAGGGATGATAGCAGAGATTTCCGAAGAACATTTCCCGTGGAAGTATCAATAGAAAAGTGGAAGGTCGCCGACCTTTCTACGGTGTTCCAATGATGTCAAAGAGTGAGTGAGTGTGGCGTCACCCACCAGGCGAATGGCTCTTCTCTGGATGGAATCTAAGAGCATCAGCGTTTGTTTTGGTGCTGAACCCCATATGTGAGAACAGTATTCTAGAACAGGCCGTATCTCTCAACCACATTATTCCTTGTTCTTCACTCTGTAAGTTCACTCTGGTGTATTTTTTACCTATTCGACAAAATAATCCGAGAAAATTACGTTAAACCAAACATTCAAAGCTCGCGCTCATATAGAAACCATTGTATTGCTAGGCGCGAATGGGACCGACGGTTTCCGTTCGTGCGACGTTGCCATTATTCTGATGGATCAAGTGTTCATGAGTGTGTTGGATGACTCATTGTGGTAAACGAGTATGACAAAGATGGTAAATGAAGAAGTGATGGAACTTAAATGACGTAGGTACTTGTATAATTGTGAAATGGCATCTGATTTCAAATAGATGGAACAGCAGATTCTCTCTAACGGATCTCAAAATCTCCTGTTCGAAAATGGCCCCCAAATATAGTGTTAGAAACACTCCAGAGATACCCACCAAATTACATTAATCACTATAGTATTATATTATCATTATTATTATATTATCATTATTATTATATATGTTGTGTGATTCAGTACCATCACCCCGTATTATGTTCAGAATATCGACAGGTGCTGGTTTTATGACTAAGAGATATTGAATGCATGATTAAGGAGTTACATAAGCTAGATAAGAGAGGGTGACAGGGAATGGTGAGGATGACCAGTAGAGTTGAGACTAGAGAGCTGTAAAGGTGTTATTGTGCTAGAATATAAACTTGATATTTGAGACGTGGATATTATTCAAGCAGCTTCTCAGTTGTTCCCCCTTAACATATCAGAAGTGGAATCGATTTTTTTTCTGGAGTGTTTTTGGATTACTCAAAGTCCGAAAATGCCGCGGAGGCGTAGGAGAACTCCGAGTTCCAGTAGTTCCTCGAGTTCAAGTTCCTCAAGCTCAAGTTCTTCAGGCTCAAGTTCGTCGGACTCGTCTGGGGCCACAGGAGACATAGAAGGAAGAATAAACGAGCAAGGAAAGATGAAAGAAACAGAAGGAGGTTATCAGATCGACAGCTGATAGAGGTAGGGGTGAGTACTGCAATGAATTCACTGCGTGAACGAACTAATAGTAATGTGTTAGCTAAAGTTATACCAGACTTTGATCCAAGAAAAGATAATGTACAAGAATGGATAAAAATAATTGACGAGCATGCTCTTTGCTATCATTGGGACGAAGGCACAACAAAATATCAGGCTTTGAATAAACTTAAGGGTACTTCTGAAAAGTGGTATTATAATTATATAAAGGAAGAAATTGGATGGGCCAATTATAGTTGGGCAAGATGGAAAGAAATACTTAGCGATGTTTTTCAGTCCGACAAAAACACTCATGGTATCTTTATGGATATAGCTAACCATCGACCTCGAGGTGGCGAATTATTGTATTCTTTTCACTTCGACCATCTTGCTAAAATAAATAAATTGAAAGTGAATTTCACTGAGGCAGATAAAATTTCTATTATCTTAGGGGCAATCAATGATGAGACCGTATCATCTTCAATCAAAGCTGCATCTATGGTTAATTTAAATATGTTGGCGAACTTTTTGAAAGATCGAACACATGAGATACCAAGTAATAGTAAATGGAACACTAATTCAAATTCATTTTGTTCAAATCAACATTCAAATTCCAGAGAAAAAGAGGATAAGAATCAAATACATCATAGAAATAAGATAGTATGTCATAGCTGTGGAAAAACAGGTCATCTCAAACGGGAATGTAGGGGTCGAAATATTATAAAAGACCGAAAATGTAATAATTGTGGTATAGTAGGTCATTTAGAAGCTGCATGTCACAAGAAAAAGAGGATAGAACAAAATAGTACGAAAACAGAAAAATGTCAAAAGTTTGATGTTAAAATAGTGTCAGTCGGAAACAAAAATAAGTTCATTCGCGAAATCAGAGTGAACAACAAAACACTTCTAGCTTCCATCGATTTTGGTAGTGATTGCTCGATAATAAACTTAAACAGAGCAATACATTTGGGACTGAGCATTATGAAGTTGGAAAGTCCAGTCATACTTTCAGGGTTCCTTGGCCATGGAGTTGAAGTCAAAGAATCAGTCAATACGAATGTCACCATTGGCGAAGTAACATTATCATGTATGCTTTATGTAATGCACGAAGATATTGATTTTGAGTGCATCATTGGTAGGAATTTTACGGAAAATAAAGACATCAGTTATAGTAGGATAGGAGATGTACTGCAGTTTTTCCCCGCAAAACAAAACTTATTGAAAATAAAGGAAGATAATACTATCATCGGAAATAGAACAGTAAAACATCTCCTTGCTGAATATAGCAATATTATTTCAACTTCCATTCAAAATTTAGGCCTAATTGATTGTGAGTCAATGAAAATCAACCTATCAGTAGATAAACCAATAGCGCGTTACCCCTATTATAGGATGGCCGAATCTGAAAAAAATAAGTTGAAAGAAATCACAACGGAACTACTCGAAACCAAAATTATCAGGGAAAGTCGATCATCATTATGCTAGTCCAGTAATATTAGTGAATAAAAAAAAACAGTGACCAAAAGCGATTGTGTGTATATTACAGAGCACTCAATGCAATAACGGTTAAAGAAAAGTACCCTTTACCCCGAATTGAAGATTTAGTCGATAGGCTGAGGAATTGTAGTTATTTTACTAGTCTAGATTTCAAATCCGGTTATCATCAGATTGCAATGCACACCGAGTCAATAGAAAAGACTGCATTCGTAACCCCTTACGGCCACTATGAATATCTTCGTATGCCATTTGGGCTAGCTAATGCCCCAGCCGTTTTCCAAAGGGCAATGAACAAACTTTTCGGGAAATTGGCCTACGAAAATGTCATAGTATATCTGGATGACGTTCTTATAGTATCAAAAACAATTGAAGAGAATATAATAACTTTAAAAGAAGTTTTTAGATTATTACAAGAAAATTATGTTACGCTGAACTTATCAAAATGTTTCTTTTTGAGAGAAAATATCACTTTCTTGGGGTATCAAATCGATAGTGAGGGTGTTAAGCCTGACATATCAAAAATTGAAGCAGTAAAAAATTTTCCGACTCCTAAAAATGTACATCAGCTCCGTCAATTACTTGGATTAATGGGATATTTCAGAAAATTCATCTTTAAATTTGCACAAAAATCTAGTGTTCTAACTAAACTACTACGTAAAAATACTCAATGGTCCTGGACTGATGAACATACGAAAGCTGTGAGTGAATTGAAAACGATACTCACGACAGAACCTGTATTGATAATTTTCAACCCGGAATCTAGAACTATATTATTGTATACCGATGCTAGTAGAGATGGTTTGAGTGGAATGTTAGTACAGGTAACTGAAAGTGGTGAAAAACCGGTAGCGTTTTATAGCAGGCAAACATCCACAGCTGAAAAAAAAATTTCATTCGTTTGAATTAGAGCTCTTGGCAATTGTAACGAGCGTTTCAAAGTTTCGACATTATTTACTAGGTATTGAATTCGCTGTGAGAACTGATTGTAATGCGTTCAAAAATACTCTAAAAAAGAAGATATCATTCCGCGAATAGGTAGATGGGTGCTCGGGTTACAAGAATTCACATTCGAAATTGAACATAAACCAGGGCAACAGATGCGCCACGTTGATGCCCTCAGCCGTAACCCAATCATTGATTGTTCGAATAGCATAAATTCAATTGAGTCGGTCATGCGCATATCAGAAGGGGACTGGTTAGCGACAGTTCAAAACAAAGATCCTGAGATAAAACGCATGAGGGAAATTTTAGAATCCGGAAATAGTGAGGACGAAAAAGAGATATTTCGAACGTATGATTTGAGGGCGGCAAAAATTTTCAAATTAACCGAGCAAGGTCGCCGTTGGTTAGTTCTAAAAAATTGTCGCTGGCAAATTGTACAAGCAAACCATGATGAATTAGGTCATTTTGCAGTAGAGAAGACGTTGCAGAGAATTAAAGATAGATACTGGTTTCCTAAAATGAGAAATTTTGTCACCAAGTATATTGAATCATGCCTTAACTGTCAATATCATAAAATTCCTGCCGGAAAAAAACAAGGATTTCTTTTTTCAATAGCAAAGTATGCTCGTCCATTTCACACTCTTCATATCGATCACATGGGACCTTTCGTTGAAACAAAAAAAGGTCACAAATATTTACTAGTTATTGTAGATTCGTTCACAAAGTTTACATTCATTCAGGCAGTACCTAGTACAAGAAGCAGCCCTGTAATTGATCACATGAGAAACCTCATCAGCATATTTGGTGCTCCAAAACGTTTAATTTCGGACTCTAGTAAAGCATTCACATCTTCCAAATTCAAAGCATTCTGCAAAGATATAGGCACTAGACACTACCAAAATGGAGTTGCAATGCCTAGAGCGAATGGCCAGGTCGAACGTTACAATAAAACCATATTGGACGCAGTAGCAGCTTGTGGGGCAACACTAGAGTCAGACGAATGGGACCAGAATATCGATAAAATCCAAATGGGTATCGATAGCACAATCAACAAAACTATTGAGACAACACCTGCTGAGGTACTTTTGGGCATAAAGCTGAATGCACCAGGGGATTGCTATGTAAACCATGTCATCGAACCTCCAGCGATAGACGTAACAAAATTGAGACAAGAAGTTGGACAAGAATTAGAAGAAAACCGACACAGACAATATAACTACCATAACAAGGAACGTCGTCAAGCCCCAGAGTATCAAATTGGTAATAAGGTTTTGATTAAAGTCACAAACTTTGAGAGTGATGGATTGAGTGAAAAACTTAGAGAAAAATATAAAGGGCCATTCACCATTATAGCAAACTTGGGAAATGACAGATACCGGGTGAAAGAAGACTTAGGCTCTGAACTATGTAAAAACAGCAATCGGTATGAAAGGTATGAAGCAGTTATTGCAGCAGAGCATCTCAAACCATTCACCGCAAGAACCGATGACATTTGGTGAGTAATGATGAAAATATTCATCACAAGTAACGAATTGTCACAGTGTAAGCTGACTGTGTATGTCTTCTGACTGCTCAAGGTCGCAGTCAGATTGCACAAGACTACACCAGCTTGGTATGAACCGAATTGTCACAGTGTAAGCTGACTGTGTATGTCTTCTGACTGCTCAAGGTCGCAGTCAGATTGCACAAGACTACACCGCAGCTTGGTATGAACCGAATTGTCACAGTGTAAGCTGACTGTGTATGTCTTCTGACTGCTCAAGGTCGCAGTCAGATTGCACAAGACTACACCAGCTTGGTATGAATCGAATTGTCACAGTGTAAGCTGACTGTGTATGTCTTCTCACTGCTCAAGGTCGCAGTCAGATTGCACAAGACTACACCAGCTGAACTGAATCTTCACAGTGTAAGCTGACTGTGTATGTCTTCTGACTGCTCAAGGTCGCAGTCAGATTGCACAAGACTACACCAGCTTGGTAGGAAGTGAATTTTCACATGGTAAGCTGACTGTGTATGTCATCTGGCTGCTCAAGGTTGCAGCCAGATTACAAAAGACTACACCAGCTTGTTATCATTTGTATAATGTATTGTTGTTTCATGTATTGTTAGCTAACTGGTCATCAAGTTGCAGTTAAATATCACATTACTGATATAGATACGATTATTGACACCCATGAACCAGACATGTTCAGATGGAGGACAGCATAGAGAGGCGACTCTCTTCGTCGCTTTTTTTTTTCACTGAGTTTGAATTGTGTTTTCAGATATGGAAGACATTGAGGACAATGTATATGCAGAGGATGGCCGGATGTTAGAAACACTCCAGAGATACCCACCAAATTACATTAATCACTATAGTATTATATTATCATTATTATTATATTATCATTATTATTATATATGTTGTGTGATTCAGTACCATCACCCCGTATTATGTTCAGAATATCGACAGGTGCTGGTTTTATGACTAAGAGATATTGAATGCATGATTAAGGAGTTACATAAGCTAGATAAGAGAGGGTGACAGGGAATGGTGAGGATGACCAGTAGAGTTGAGACTAGAGAGCTGTAAAGGTGTTATTGTGCTAGAATATAAACTTGATATTTGAGACGTGGATATTATTCAAGCAGCTTCTCAGTTGTTCCCCCTTAACAATAGTTTCATTCTAATCATCTGTTATCAGAAGTACATTTTCAAGCACCTCACAAATTTTGCTTGTCTTCACATGAATTTTCCATCCAGGCCGTTCGATACATTTCATCCATATGAGAATGATTGATGATATTTTGTAAAATTGAATAAATCGAATCCATTCTCTTCAGAACTCTCACAATTCATTACACAGCAGGACATTTTCATTTATGCTTTCTTCTCAATTGTTTATGAAATTATATTTCAAATCTGACGTTCATGAAATTTATTGTGAAATTCAGACAGTTTTGAATGAAAAAGCACAGGACGACTATGGTGCTCTTGTCACAATGCAAGGTGTGTAACTTAATACATCTAAACATTCGAAAATACTAACAGTTGTTATTTCTGTGTCCGAACTCCAATCTAACTAATACCATCCAGTGACTCCAGGTATTATTAAATGAACACAGAATATAAAACGAAACTTGCCTTGTCATGCAATCATCTCTTGATACGACCTTGGAATTTGGAAAAGTGTAGGTACAATGATATTACGTACTCACTATGATAATGCAACTGATTTTATCTCAATCATGAGTGGTCGATTAGCGGCACAAATATCAAATTCAGCGCTATCAGTACTATCACTCTAGACTTCCCATTTCAAAATCATTCAATATATTCCAATTTTTCCCAATCGAAAATAGTCAAGTTGGCGAGTGAAAAAAAGAATTGTGTCCATTAAATCATCAATTCTATCTTACACCAGATCACAAAAATATTAGATCGACATATTTCACTGTACTTAGGTACACGAGAAAAACTCGTATTTCTCCTTCCTGCGAAAACTAACACTTTATGTCTGTCACCTTATACTCAATTATATAGGTGAATACGAACCGGAATTAGTTAATTTGACCATTTTCATTGTATATACTTATATGGACAGAGAAATGAACGTAGTGAAAAAATTCTTCCAGTTAAATCATTGGAAGTCTTGGAGGATTTCGTTCACTTTATGTATCTGATATTGTTATGAGTCCACTATGAACAAAAAACCTACCTAGTACCTTTTTACTATACACTCAGAGAAATAGTCGGTAGTGAATACCGAACGTTTAGTTAAATAGCCGCCAGTCACTATATTCATCGAATAATTCCACAACAAAATTGTATCATTCTATACTATGAGTATATCATACTATTTTGTTGTGGTGACATTCGATATAGTATACAATTTTGTTGTGGTATTATTAGATGAATGAGTAACTGGCGCCTATTTTACTTTTGTCATACTACTAACTATTCATTTCAGTGTAGATCGTTATATCTATAGATAAGTAATAATTATAATCTGTGCTTATACCCATCACATTGACTAACTGAAATATCATGCAAATTATGAAATGAAGGTTATTATGTTTCATACAATAAATACACCTAATTAAAAACAACTGTATAATAGATACAGGAATCTCCACATAACTTATGGACAACTATATGATATGGAGAACTAATAGTACCGTTATTCGTAGGAACGGTAGAGAAAACATGGAAATAGTAATTAATTCTGCAACATAATATCAGCCTGAAGATTCAGTCATATCTAGTTGACTGTGCAAATCAACTATCGACAAATACATGAAAGTTGTTCACTGGCAGATTCATCATCGGCAAAAGTGCGATATGAAAGATACCTGGAAATCCTGATGAATCCCGAAACGGATAATTTGATATAGCTGATGCTTGCTGACCATAGCAACATATGATATCAACATGATGGAGGACCACCTCATAATCGACAGATGATGAAATAGTACATTATACATCAAGGGACAGAAATGCGAGATTTTTTCCAAGGTGCGATTTGTAGCTCGAGGGCGGAGCCAGAGAGATACAAAGCACCGAGGGAAAAATTAGCATTCTGTCCTGAGGTGTATATTCTATTTTTGACGCTGGCGAAAACACAAAAATCAAGAATGAATAAAAATTTGATCAAAGTGTTTTGTCATAATTAGTAGTAGTATAGTTTGTGGAATTCGTATCTTCACAACATGCATCTTGCTGACAACCCATGGTGACAGCAAATATCAAACTGAAATTTGTGAAAACAGCTTCGAAAATGGTTAACGGTTATGGAGCAAGAATTCGAGGGAAAACACCAAGAAACTTTTGAGACTGCTTCTGCAGTGATTGTTAACTTGCTACCAGTGAGATCTAGAAATATGCAATATGTATATGATGCAGCTCATACTCGCTTCAGAGAAGGATGATCCGAAAACAAAGCGCAGAGCTATGCGAAAAATGTAAAGTTGGTTTGAACTCCCTAGGGAATAATACGAGACTTCTGCCCCTCTTTTGATACCAGAGAAACTAACTTCTACTCCCGTCGGCGTGAAAACCTATTTAGATGGAACTATCGCCTTTGCGATCTCCCAATTTAACTCCAAAATATATCATCCATCGGTAAAAATAAATTAATGAATGTTCCGGTTGCTCACCTCATTCAAAAAATTCGTCACATCATAGACGTTATTATGAATAACTATCCAGGTGCTCTTGTTGTCGTTGTGGGTCTTTATGTCGGATAACGAATATTGTTTGGCCATATTTTCAGCTGGAAATAATCAGACTACTACCTTTTCACAACGTCGATTGCGAAATACTTGTGAACCACACTGTTCAAACCACTCACAATGTTATTTACAATTTAGCATGAGCTGAATAGTTGAACGATCTTATATCTGAAAGATAATATTTTATTCCTTATCAAAGGCGTACCCAGGATATGAAATAGGAGGGGGGGCAGCTCATATATTATATTTTAATCACTAGAAATGCTATGCTGGGGGTTAGCTGCCCCCCCTTCCCCTTGCTTGGTATGCTTGCAATTTTTTCTTCGACTACCAGGCCTGCGGGTCGTATTCAGTCCCTGAGAGGGTCAAGTTTTTATTTGTTATCATTCTGTTTTCTCAAGTAATTTTACGAATGGAATATTTTCTAAGAAGAAGGTTTATATAATTCTTGTCCCTCATAGGACTGGACGTTCTGGGGACGTTTATTTCAGATTCGATTTGGGTTTGAACGTCCGGGACCTTTTCAAGACGTACTGAAAACGTCCATTTCTAAACGTACTGGGTACGTACGATTCCGATGTATTGAGTTCGTCCAACTCTCGACGTTATCGACTTTTCGTGGACGGGGTTCAATGAATTGTATAATGATAATTGAAATCATTGCTTATAATTACTACCCTCGATCTCTGATATCTATTTATGTAGGAACCTTGCAAACATGAACATAATACAATTCTCACGATTCATTTTCTGACCGAACGTAATCACAAAACATCTATCTCGGTGTTCTCTGCCGTGATCATACAATTCTATGAAAGTATCAATGTGAAGGGTCAATCGACATTCGCACCTAATCTTTTGTTTGTGATAGGGAGAGCATCTGCCAGGTAATCTAAAGGTCTTGGAATCGATCCCCGGTAGGAGCGCATTTTCTTAAATTTTTCATTCAGAATAAGATATTTTCTACTCTGTCTAGATCTATTATTCAACTATCTGAGTAGAAAAAGGCGAATTAACGTTTATTCAGGTATTTATGTTCCTGAATTAACGTACTGGGGATGTACACATGTGAAGAATCTGGACGTCCCTAGTACGTCTACGGTCCTAATCTGGACGTCCCCAGTACGTACGAAACGTCTTGGCCAGCCGTTCTCAGTACGTTTTAGGGACGTACTGGTGCTATATGGATATCAACACCCACCTCGTTAACGACCCAACTCATCAAAGACCCAATTCACCGACACATTCATTTCACCAATATCCAACTCACCAATGAATCAAAAGTAAACAAAAATACGACAGTACTATACATTTCCTGATCACGTATTGAAAAAAAAAATGATAATTCGCTTTTCCGGAAACTTTGTGTTTCATGATGATTAAAATCGGTACAGTTATATTCCAAGTGCTCCTGATCCAGAATCCATTATTATTTTGTGTCCAAGAATAAAATCACTCTTTTGTTGGATGAACATTTCGAATACCTATCTAAAAAAAAATTTTTCGATATCGTTCAGATGATAACAATTTTACAGGAGTGATAAGTCCTCAACGTGGACACACTGTTTAGAAGTATATATATAAACCCAGTTTTTGATATTTTCAGAATTTCAAGAGAGAATCAATACTCAATTTGTTGGTTGAATTATCATTACAATACCTAAGTAGCCCAGATAGCACACACTCGCCTAAGGTCATCCTCAATGTGTCGCCAAACGCCTGGAGAGGACGTTCTATTTTCTATAACCTAAGAACATCATCAGGCGTAAATTTAGCGCTGTAATTGTCCTAAATGAGTTCTTTCAGTGACAGCCTGAGGATGTTAAGAATTCCGTGCCTACGGACGTCTTCAGATGACATTCCATGAGATAACGTGTCATCGAAGACAAAAGGAAGAAAAAGAAGAACTAGAATTGAGGTTATGTCTCATGATAGTCATGATTTGTTCAAGATACATCATGATATATTAATGATTATATCAAAATTATTAGAGTATTCATTGAATACCTTCATCAAATTTCTATTTCACAAAATGATTGCGAGAAGAACTTATCGCACAGGATTAAAAGATAACAATAACAAAAGGATGATGATCTCTGTTGATGACATTTCTCTCAGGTAGCAAGAAACAATGGTGAGTAAATACTAAATAGAATCATTGTTAGTACCGGACATGAAATATTGATACATTCATATACATTATTTATTGTTTCAGGAGGTTATTGAGAACACAAACTTGATGATATCATCATAGCAAACATGTTTTATTCCAAGATAGCTTTGCTTCTTCGGAATCTATAAAATATTGTATGGAAGCTTGAACTTTCAGTATGAATTCAATAAAGGTATAGGTACCTGAATCAAATCATTGATATAGTAGGTACTGGACATGAAATGTTAATAGGTTAATTATTTGTTTCAGATGAAGTTATTGAGAACACAAGATTGATGATGTCATCAGAGCAGAGATGTTTCATTCCAAGATATTTTGGCTTCTTCGAAATCTATGTGAGATTGCGTATGCATGTTTGCACTTTCAGTATATTCTATAAAGGTAGGTACCTAAATCAAATCATTGATATAGATGATTATATACTTACTCATTGTATTATTGGGAGAAATCAAAAAATGCAACTATGGATACAAATGGAAATGACCTACCTACCTGAACTAGCAAAACTCCTTGCCCTTGTGTATTCATATTCATCATGGGTTATATCTTTTAGACTGAACGAATCTTGAAATCCCACAAAAATCCACCTTGTTTGTTACGAAGAAGACGATAATACCAACTGATCATGCGCATTGAATGCCGACTTGCACTTTTGTGATATACCTTCAGGATGTCATTTGGACGTTCCAGAAAATACATTTCAATGGGAGTACCAAGAACAATGTTCGTAGTAATGGTGTTGTTGCTGAGTTGGGTCGTTGATGAGCTGGGTGTTGATAAAAGGGGTACGATGATGAGTTATTGTGTCGTTGATGAGCTGTTCCGGTGAAGAGTTGTGTCATTGATGAGATCGATTTGTAAATGAGTTGGATCGTTGATGAGTTGTGTCGTCCATGAGTAGTGTCGTCGATGAGTTGTGTCGTCGATGAGTTGTGTCGTTGTGTCGTTGATGGAGTTGATCTTTAATGAATTGGGTCGTTAATGAGTTGTGTTTCGATGTTGATGTAATGACTACGATGATGTGTTCGGTGATCGGTGAGTTGGTTAATGATGAACTGGATATGTTGATTACTTGGGTTGTTGATGAGTTATGTCGCTGCTCATTCGGGTATTGAAGTGGATACGTGTTGATAATTCCGGTCATTGATTGAATGGGAATCAAAAAGTTTCATGTCGATTCAAATCGGTTGATTAAAATGCATTGAAAGAAACAAAATTTCCTTGTGTAGGAGTAGTACGACCATGATGCCAATTGGTAATGAGGTGATAACTACAGCTTATCTATAGTACCTTAAAATCACACACTGTATGAAACAAAAGCTATATATAGATTTATAATTGATGAATTTTTCGTCAGTGTCATTATATGCTTGGAACTGATGTGGTCTTTTCCTTTTCACGCATAATTATTTCCGGATGATTTCAGCAACAAGAATGAATGGAATCGCAGACAAAAATCAGAAATAAACATTCCTCCTGAAAACATTATCTAGAGAATGGATTAAACTTTCAATCCAGAAAGATGAACCTAGTCCCATGTTCCATAAGGTCCTTAGTTTGTTTGACTAGGTACTCAATACTTGAGTTATGATGAAATTTGTCATATTTTTATTGGCCAATTCGAATTTCTTGATCACTCAGGCCTATCACTAATGCAAAATCGTATTTAACAATGCACTAGGTTTCATAGGTGGATACTTATTTTCGTTTTCATGAGTACCAATAAGTTGGTTCCAGATCCAGGAAGAAGTCTTCCATATAAAAAAAATATGTATTGTAAAATTTAATTTATTCAAACTCAGTTCAAACATTCCAATTCCAGACAAACATCGAAATGATACAACAAAATCAAAGATATACTTCATTAAATAAATTTCCATAATGATAATCATCCTCAGAATCCTCGAATGCTTTTATGAGAATGTCTTTTGATGACTTTACCTAATCCTGGAAATAGGTACGGTACATAATTGTGGCAAGGATTCCTAGAAGAATTGGGATTATCCGTGACTTCGAAGAACTTAAAAAAATAACAGAAGAATCATGAAGAATAATGTCCAACATTTTCAACCATTCATTTGATATAATGCACAGAAACTGTTTGTTGGAGGAATCGCTCTGTATGGGTAATGCGCATCCTGGACCAGAACAAGATGTTGTCAAGATTGATTATCAGAATAATAGATAATATTAACAATAGTTCACTTGAATGTTCTTCTTATATATAATGTATATATAATAATTAGATAGATAGATAGATTTATTCAGATATAGAGGATATTTACAATGAATAGTACCTAGTACAGTAGTTTAGTAGTTGTCAATAAGGTTCTGAGATACATTCTCAACAGTCCTGTGCCATCTAAGCTGAGCTTGTGGTATGGTGCAGACTGTTTATATTTGTTTCAATGTGTCCATATCATAAAACCCTATTGACGAATGAGAATAAATGTATTTAAATGAATATTACATTGGTGAGCCTGGCATTGCCTACCTACCTCGATGATAAAATGAAATAAAATAGTTTGAGAGAGAGAAAGAGAGAGAGAGAGCGAGAGGAATATGGAGATTTTTTCCAATCATTCAAAAATAGTTTTCAACTGTTCGTAGTGGTTTTCAACGAAAATTCTTATTTCTGTTTTCAATTTTTTATGGGTCTTGATATTCTTTATATAAAAAGGTAATTGATTGTACAATTTTGGACCGAAGTATGTAACAAATTTTTGATTATGACTCAGCCTGCAGCGTGGAACTTTGATAACTTGGTTTGAAGTCATACGGGTGTTATACGGATGCGAAATAATTTTTAAAGGTCTGCTAAGTATCCATAGTAAACAATTATATGCATATAGCTTTCTAACTTGAAACAGACTGGCCTCATGATATAATTCTTCAGTGGAGTATCTGCGATTTTTTTTCAACATTATTTTGATCAGAGTATTTTGAATAATATCCAAATTATACAGTGACGTTTTGAATAATCCACCCCATTTGATAATAATATGTTAATATAATATCTATATCCATATACAGTGTGGTCATTTAAGTGTGCAACATATGGGAATCTTTTTAATGAATTGCAAAACCAAAATACAGATGGTGCCGAAAGTTGGTGCATGTTCGGTAACCATTTAAGGTGCACTTAGAATGATTGCAAGTCACACAGCATACAGGGTAGGTCAAAAACTATAAAAATTGCTCAAGAGTAAAGTACCCTTATTTCAGAAAATTTAGCATACTGTTATTGAGAAAAGTCCTCCTGAGACATTTTTTAGTTTTTCAATTTTGTTCGTGAATAATTTCCCAATTTGTAATTTTTTTCATATTCACCCTAGATACTTTCATAAGTTTATCATAACAAAATCAGTTGAGCATACTTTTGTTCGAATTCAAGCTTATTTGTGCAATCAACTCGGATTTCAATTCTTTTAGGGAATCATAAACGGTATGTTTGTTGCAACGATATTCAGCTTAACTTTGAAATTTCGCAAACCATATCTTTAACAAGGTGAAACATCAATAATGACGATATGCATATTCAAAAACTTCCATTTGATGTAAACATTTTGTATTTGAAATATTACAAATTGGGAAATTATTAACGATTATGATTGAAAAACTGAAAAATGTCTTAGGTGGCCATGTTTTGGTATTCAGGCATAACTTTCAATTGTTAACAACTTTACCCGATAACATCTTGCCGAATTTGCTGAAATAAGGGTACTTTACTCTTGAGCAATTTATATATTTTTTGACCTACCCTGTATGCTGTGTGACTTGCAACCATTCTAAGTGCACCTAAAATGATTACCGAACATGCACCAACTTTCTGCACTATCTGAATTTTGGTTGTGCGATTCATTAAGAAGATTCCCATATGTTGCACACTTAAATGACCACACTGTATATCAAGTTTCAATTAATTGCTCGATATCATCAATAAAGCTCTCGCTAGCACCTACAAGTTCATTGAAATGCGAATTTGTTCGTTATTGAGACCAGAAAGCAATACAAAAAAATTTTGAAGTATTTTTTATCTTTTGGAGCACACTAATGGAAAATCCTATAATGTTCGTGGAACAACGCGCGTACCTATGTATGACAGAAGAAGGAGGTTAGATTTTGTATATTTTTTGAACTTCTAGAGGTTATAAGTTCTTGGAAATACTCCATTGGCAGAGAATTCCAAAGCTTATTCCCCTTTCTATAGACGAACGAGTTTAGTATCAATATTCCAGGGATTCACTGTTCAGGTCGAAAGTAGGTAACTGTTTTCTCTTTTATGAATATGTGTCTGCAAACGCTTCGATACCGATATACAGAGCGATAGAGTTTCAAGAGATTAATTTTCCACTAGATTTTCCACTAGCACCTTTTATAAAAAGTCAAGGTGTGTTATAGGTTTCTTATTTCTTAGGCAATGATTGCAAACTTAGAATCAATACCTCTATCACAAACTAAATATGTAACGTTTTTGTTTAAATTGTGATAATAGACTCCTCGCTCTTGTATTGATAAATTTCAATAAAATCTCGGAAATTGCAAAAAAATACTAATTTTTTTACTCATACTTATTTCATCGAGAAAGTTGATGAACATAACAATGAACTCATTTCGTATCACAACTTCTACCAGTGAAGCACCACAAAAAAATTTCATAGAGTGAAAAACAGGGGTGACTGCTGGAAAAATATCTCCGAGTAGATTCTTATAATCATTCGACATACTGTATGATGTGAACCATGGAACGTAACCTATGGTTCGGATTCCATCTGAATATCTAGAAAACCAAAAGAGCTATTAAGAAAAAAATTAGAAATCTCAAAGCTCTATATAAATTGGTATCTAAGCGTTTGCGGACAATTAGTGGTGCCCGCGAGAGTCTCGTTTGCGAGAGTCTCGCATGGTCTCGTCTCGTTTTCGAGACAAGACTCGAGACGAGACTCGGACAAGACGAGACGAGACTTTCATTGGTCTCGTCTCGAGTCTCGTGCAAGACTTTTCGTATCTCGTGCGAGAGTCTCGCAGGTAAATATTTTTGCGTGCCGACTGCAGACTTGAGAATTTCATAAAACATATTTAGGAAGAATTCTATAAGAAAACATCGGAATCGCCTTAAAAATGAATATAGACGATGTTATGTCTTAACGACTGGGTGAAAAACAAAAATATCTGCGAATGTGAAGGCTGATCTGACTGATGAAGGTTTTTTTTCTCCAAGCGGCAGGGATAGCGGCTTTTTCCTGCCGCTTAACAGGCAGAAAAGGTGTACTGTTACTGCCTAGGGAGGAAAAGTTTGTTGCAATGCAACGTTTCAAGAAGTTCTTATGAAATAAGCAATCAAAATTGACACTGACATTAGGTGAATACAGAATGATGGAATTTTCAATAAAAAAATTACACAAAATTGGTTTTATATCGTTTGGAGAAATAATTCTATGTTTTACACAGCAGCGAATGTAGATTGACTTTTTTTCTGCCTAGTAAAACAAATAACTATTTTCTTAAATACATATTTCTCAAATAAGTAAAATAATGTTGGATTAAAGTTTTTGTTTAGTTTATTTGTTTAGATTATACGTGTTACTTTTTATTTTATTTTTATAACTTTCGAATATATAATGCTATGTTTTTTTTTCTTGTTTAGATGTATGATGTAAGTATGTTACTATTTGGTACTCAATTTTCAATAAATAATGTTATTTTTGTTGTAATTTTCTCTTCCTATTTCTACATTATACCTAAAAAGTAGGTTAAGGTAAATATTCCGTACTAGACTGGAACAAGATTATGCATAACGAAATTGCGATACATTTGCGAGACTCTCGTACGGGACGCGAGACAAGACGAGACTCGAGGCTGCGAGACAAGACTCGAGACAAGACTTCATATTTCATCGGCGAGACGAGACGAGACTTTATCGAAAGTCTCGTCTCGTCGGTCTCGTGTGAATCACTAGGACAAATGTTCATATAGATAAAAAGCCTTATTTTACATCAAAAATAAGCCCCTGGAATCTTGATACTGAATTTTGAAACATCTTATATATCTTAGGACAAGATCCACAGTTGAAAGTTTTGTATACTCCTGATTTTTCAAATTTAGAAGTTTTGGCTTCAATATATTTTCAAAGTTTATTTGTTTTATAAGCTACATCCGTATCTTTCCGTATCTCGCTTTGTTTTCTAGATAAAAAATTGAAAATACTTCATTGTATGTAGATGGACCACATGGAAACCTTGAAAAATATGGAGCGAATATAATTATTCTTCTAAAATCGCTGGCGACAATGACTCAATTTTAAGGCAAAATGAGTTATTTGAATGGCGCTTCGCTTTCGATTCAGAAATAGAATTTGAACACCTTGTATTTTGAAAACTTAGTGCGACATTCAAAGAGTAACTGTACATTTTTATCTCGTAATCAAGTATGGACACGCTTCTTTCAATTTATCAGAGAGGTTAGGAAACCTGTATAAGTAGGTGGTAGAAGAAAGCACTCAGCGATCAGACAAAAGCTAACTCTGATGCTCTTTGGTGAAATTGCATAAACTTTTGTCACCATTGTGTACATTTATTCTTGTTTCTACCAATGAAAGTGTTATTTTTATTATTATCATCATTGATATTATTATTTCTATTATCAACATTATTATTTCGATTCATATTATTCAAGTCACGACCCTGCGGCCTCCGACGCCACGAAGAGTCGTTGGATAACAATCCAGTGACTACTACCCACAGCCTGAGGGGTGAATGATCACTGGGACCAAGAACCGTGTGCCCTGAGTAAACGCAATGATCCAAGTATGACGGCCTTCTGCATTTCACCAGCCAAGATGTTTGCCTTACCGCTGCACGCTGGGATTTTCTTGATTTCCGAGAGCAGCGTATGTCGTGTGCCTCCTAGGGAGCTGATTATCAGGATGACCATTTCTACAGAATGATCTGGACAGAATCGCCTGCGGAGTTAGAAGAGAAGATATTTAGTCCGTTTCTCCTCCTCTTTCAAAGCGATGTTAGTAGCAGCGACTTAATTCTTTCCCGACAGTTCTGACGACCAGATCTGTCGGAGCCGCTGCCGATACTTTTTGCGGAGAGCGTCTTTCACCCGTTGTGCCTCCTGGTTGTGAGTGTTCTCTACACCCAGGTAGGTGTACGTCTCTCCGGCATCCAGGTGGTGTAGGATGCTTTCGTCCACGAGCTGCGCGTCCTTGTCGTACTTCTCGCATCGTCCTCTATTGAGATGAATCAGTGCACATTTGTCCATTCCGAATTCCATTCCAATTGCCTGAGTGTGCTCCTCATTATTATCATTATTATTATTATTATCATCATTACCATCATTTTTAACAACATCTTGATTATAATTATATATAAATATAATATTATTATTATTATTATTATTATTATCATCATCATTATTATTATTATATGATATACATAAATGATCTTATTCATTCTCACCTCTGTGACACAGCCTGTGATGTGGACGAAGCATCGTCAGAGCTGTGATAAGTTTCCCAGTCAACGTCCTTTGTTAGGACTGCTTTGCGTTCAGACTTCACCAATTCTCCAATTTTGTACTTTGTCATCAGTTCCCTAGCTTTGCTAGAATGACCTATGTCTTCGAAGTTTTCACTGGCTTCCTTGCCAGCATTTTCTAGCAGCACTTCCTTATCTCCAGATTACTGAAGAATATAAATTATGATATCATATTTTTCAATCAATAAATTTGTGTCTAGTCATCCATATAGCAACACTGTGATGACTAAGCCAATATGAATTATAATTCACTTCAAGAGCTTCTACTCGCATTATTTTAAATCAGTGCTGTTGGCATGGAAAAATGTTTAATGTGTGAAGTAGGTCGGTATACTGATAAGAATTTATTTAGATCGAAATCACTCAAAATACGGAAAAAAATATACAGGGTGTTCCTAAATGGAATTTACATATTGAAGGAGGTGATTTCTTCGCTTATTTCAAGACAAAAAGTGTAATGACCTTTATTTCTGTGGCCCTTACTTTGGCGCTCTGTTCAGGACGATGACTTCTCTGGTATTTGACGGGGGAGTGGTGTCTCGAGCGCCAGATTGTTCATGAGGTAGATTACTCCACCTGCTCTGCACAAAGGTATTTTTGTACAGGGGCCCAAAGTAGCCACAGTGGAGACAGGTACAGGAGGTATACTCACCTCGGTACCTACAGTATGAACCAGGGGTCAATGTTATCGAATCGACCTGGAATCAATAAGGAGCCAAGGAAGTGAAGGCTTCAATTACCAACCCTGGGTTCAGCCTGGAATACTGGTTGCTATTTTTATTTTGGATAATTACAGGGATCAGAGCAAATATCTTCCGGGTCCCAGGTATTTTAAGGTTAGGCTCGGAAAATTATTCATTCAAACTATTCTGTAACGTCTACCTGAAAAATCGGAAACACAGTTCTTAACGAAATTTTCCACCAGTAGTTGTTGATTCCGTCTGGACCAGGAGCAGCAATGTTCTTGGGGACTCGGTTGTTATCAGTTGGTGCAGTAACCAGAATCTCGGTATCTTACGCAGAAGGCACCGAAATGCGCCAGGGCTAGGTATCTTTGTTTAATGGATTCCTCACCTAGTAAATACCCTTCCAAAAGGCTTCCACCTGATCAGCAGTCGGCGGATTGTCAACGACACTTGGAGGCGGTTGGAATAAGCAAAAGAGCTTTCCGCGGAATTGTTTGTATCACGCCAGCCCTCTCGCTCGTCTCTTTGGTGACTGTTTTGCAGCCACCAACATCCGCGATTTAGCGGCCATCCGTCGCACTTTCGGTGTGAATGACCTATTGGCACTCACATAGTCCATCACACACTGAATACTGTGAGAGGGTTTTGACTGGCCGACTGGATCTGGGCTTTCATCTTTTATACACGCCGTTCGGCACTCCCAGTCGGTGAGAACGTTCGGATAGGTCTCCGGCTGAGAGGACCAAACCACGGCATACTCATCTTGCAACAATATCAGTTCATCAAATTTACATTATTATATATAAATTTAATGAACTGATATCGTTGCAAGATGAATAAAGACGATTCATCATTATTATATACAACACAATGGAGGTGCTAGCTGTCAGCTCCTGCCGAAAATATTTCCCGAAGCGATTCATCCATGCTTCCAAGGTCTCGGGGCAGCAGGGTGTTAATGTTGATTAGGCTCCTATGGTTCCTGATTTTGCTCACCCCAGAAGCACACGGTGCCCTTTCTCGTTCTCAAGCAGGATGGGTGGAGCTTGATGTTCCTCCACACCATCTTCCTGCCGAGAAGGAACCCTCACATATTATCTAGCGCGCAGGTAAGACATGTATTCCCGCAAATTTTGAGCAGTGAATGCTCCATGCTCTGGGTGTAGTTCTATCCACAGGGCATCAATCGAGTTTCAACACGATGCTCTTCTTTTCAAAATTGAATGGCCTCTCATAGTTTCGTATGAAATTAGGGCATTGATTTTCATTGCTCAATTTTTCACTGGAAAACAGAAATCAATGTCTCCCTCATGGCGCCACAGGAAATCTGATTGGACAAATTTCATCATCATTTCATTCGCCCTTAGGGAATTGAAAAGAAATATTATCGAGTTCTGTTCAGCGGTTGTCTAGTAATTGAATAAAACCTATTATTTTTCATCAAGTTCGACATTCTGTATCTCAAGAACGAATCAAATTAGAACAATGAGATCTTCAAGTCTATTTTGGACTCCTAGAGATGTAAATAGCATTTAGGAATATCCTGTATATCCATAGGCATTATATTATGCGAATTATTTGGTGTATACCTTGGTGTTTGTGAGTATACTTGTATATATGGATCATATTTTGTTTTTTATGTCTATTTGAAGAGATATACTCCATATATTCAATTGATGAAACAAGACATCAATTGAATGTTTTTTGTTTCTAAAAAAGTTTATTCAATATCATTATTGGTTGCATATACAGATCCGTTAGTTATTCGGATGTGAATTCTTCTGTTATCAAACAGAAATGCAACAAAATATCTTGAGGCTACTGAATTAATACTGAGAATATAAAACAAAACATGCCTTGTCATGCAATCATCTATTGATAGTATTGACACAACCTTGAGATTTTGTAACATGTAGGTTTTACGATATTACGTTCATATGTACTGATAATGTGACTGATTTTATCTCAAATACGAGTGACAATGAGTCGCAGAAAATATCAAATCCAGCGATCTCCCTCTAGACTTCCCATTTCAAAACCATTAAATAGTAGTAGTATATTCATGTACTTCGTTGGTAGATATGTACATCGTACATACCAACGGGCCATCAACCCCAATTGGGATTCTTCAGCCCAGAATGTTCTCAAATGTTTTGGTCTGTGTAAGCTGTTTCACTGTCTCCATACGCCACATTAGGAGCAGCACTCTTAATTGGAACGCAACAGTGAATGGTGCAGGACTATCCCCAGCCGATGCTCCGAAACTTCACCATATTCAATTCCTAAATTGAATATCAAAAAAATTTCGTGCCCTGGGACCCTATTCTCAAATGGTGAGATATTTTGTCGCATGCGAGATTTGTACATTGTCGAACAAAAAACGTGAGAGCTTATTCTTGAATGACGCATTCGAAAATTTTCGATAGACAAATTGTAGAGTGGTCTTAAGCAAACGACATTTTGATGTCGAATGCGAGATTGAATATTTGACTGATTTCTTCACTTGTTTTTTTGAGGAAGGCAGCTTCATTGATAGAGATTGAATATTTGGAAAATCAAGAAAACCATCAACGGCCACGAGAGAACGTATGTAGGAATGTAGGAATGCCTTCAGATTTTTATCGGACCTAAAATATATAAGAATATTTAGGTAAGGAATAAGTGAGAGTCCATTGCACTGCTAGTGCTGAGTGGTAGAACCATTTGTGGTACAGGGACATGGGTCCTCTGCATGTATTTTCCCAGATAAAAGTGGCTCATTCTATTTTTCTTTCATCGAGTTGAGTGTTTCCTTTTGAGATGAAGCACAATAACTTTTTTTTCACTGCCATTATTATTTCAACATAACATTGACATAACCTCCATAATAACAACAAAGAAACCACACCACATTGGCACAGAACACATTCGAGAATCGTTAATTCGATGTTGCCAGTTCATGCTATTCGACAAAATTTGTCTCATGCGAGTTTAAAGTCGAAAGCAGTCGATAATACCACACGTAAACGTTGTGCGACAATTTCTATCGACATATGTCGCATACGACATATTTCGTTCGACATTCGAGAATAGGCCCCGGCTGGGATTCAAAATCCACGACCTCACAGTCATGAGTCGGGCACTCGTCCACTGACCCAATCCCGACCCTAACCATCAAATATATCAAAGGAAGGAAGGAATGCTCGAAGTCATCTTCACTAATTTTGATGGTGTTGTTACACAATAACCTTTCTTGGGAAAATCACGTGAGATCAATTGCCAAAGGTGCATCCCGAAAACTTGGTTTTCTATTACGGGCCAGGAGCTATTTCACTTCCAGTCAGCTGCTTATGATCTATGATGCACAGAACCGACCTGTCCTGGAATACTGTTCCCACATTTGGAGTGCAGCACCCAAACATACCCTGAAACTGTTGAATTCTGTCCAAAAAAGAGCAATTCGTTTGGTGGGTGATGCCTCGCTCACAAACCCACTCACTTCTCTGGAACACCGTAGAAAAGCAGGCGATCTGGCCATTTTTCATAGATATTTTCATGGAGGATGTTCCTCTGAAATATCAACAATTGTCCCTCCCTTGGCAGTCCCCGCGAAATTAACCCGTCGAGTTGGGGCTTCGCACCCTTTCGTGGTCTCTTTGGAGACCTGTAGAACATATCTTTCCAAAGACTCGTTCATCCAACGAACGGCGAGGCTCTGGAACACATTGCCAAGGGATGTGTTCTCCGAGGCATATAACCTCCAGAAATTCAAGAAGAACACCAATTCCTACCTTATTTCCCTTGGTTCTCACGTTGTTCTCTGAACATTACAGGATATCTCTCTTCGTGGAAACCAGAACATATATAAAAAAGAACACAATCATAAGGGACATGTTTCGATCTTATAAAAGATCATCTTCAGCTTGATTGAGAGTTCTGGAGCTGAAAAATTTGATGCTACTAGTTGTGGAATTGTTGTCAATACCCATAGTGGAAAAATCAAATTATGAATGGAAAAACGGATTCTCATTGATCAAAATTTGTGGAGATGACTCCGAGCATCTCTTTCTTACTTTGAAGAATTTCACTCCACTTCAAGCAATATGGACTTCTACCAAAGATTTATCAAATAAATTCTTTTTTCTTATTCTTGATGTAGGCAAAGGATCGAGGTAGAAAGAATACTTTTTCATTTTCCGATATGAAAGAAAAAAGTGGAAAAAATACCTGAAAATTGTCAAGTTCACGCATGAAAAATATAAGTGTACAGTGTGTCCAGTTTTAGATGCTTTTGCCATTTTTGTGTAATATCTCAAATACTTTGGTCATTGAGTGTTGCGGTTTTCACATTAATAATGCCTCACTTTTTTTGTGAAACGGATAATGCCGGAAACATAATTTTCACAGTCGTTCATGTGAGATAGATAGAAGGCGAAGTTGGAAAGTCTCACTTCTTGAGCATCTCACGTGTCTTGGTTACTTTTCAACTTATCGGCAGGATGGAAACATCAGGGCCTTATATGACTTTCTACGTATAATACAGTGGAGTATTCGTTTCATTTCTGTAATCGCCCATTTTCAGAAAATACCGTTACTGGGGTGATTTGGTGGAATTTGTCGTTATACGAAATATAGAAAACCCAATGATGACCTACACCATATAATTAATGACATTAATAAGAATAACTAACAAAATTTCAAATTTGTTTTGGTATATCTCTTTTAGTATGATCAGGAGAAAATCGTTTCTTATAATTAGAAAATTCGAGAATATCTTTTTATCTTTCCACTTCTATAAGTTGACGTCATCAGATTTTTCATCCGACATTTCGTTATCTCGTAATCATCATCAAATAACACTGGAGATAATTTTTAGGTTCGAAACGTTGAAGAATTCTGAAGTGTATTATGTCGTTGGATTCAGAATCGGAATTACAGTTCTTCTGGCCAAACATTTTTTTTAGACCATTTAAAGAAACAGACTTGATGATAGCTACTTCAAGACTTGATGTGTGTGACGTGTGACGTGTGAAAAAGTCCATATTGCTCGAAGTGGAGTGATAGCGTTTGAAGAAAGAATAAATCTTAAATCATCTCCACGACATTTAATAGGTGAACAAAGTTATGTTGCAAGTGGGGAAATGTTTCGGTCTTATTTGTTGACATTCAATCCCTGTCATCTGGTTGTTTTTATTTTTGAATGTATGACAAGGTGATTTTCATCATAAAGGAGGTGAAAAAAATCCAGAATTTCTTTTCACGTCCTTTATGATGAATATCAATTTGTCATACATCTAGAAATTATTTCAAGGCATCACCAATTATTATTTAATGATGGAGTTACTCGATAATTATTATATAGATGTAGCTGTCCTCAAGGAATCTGTTATTTTTATCATTCCAAAATATTATGAAAAGTTGTATCTCGTAGAAAATGATTCATTCAATTTTTTTGTAACAGAGCGCTTTCGACTATACAATCATCAGTGTGTACATGTGAGTAAGTAATCAGTTTTTAGCTATTGGAAAAAACATCAGAGAAAATTGGAATTAATTTTTTGGAAAATGGTAAATTTGAATTTGAAAATTAGTGGCAATCAACTTTTAGGTGATGATCTAATTTTCAAATGGGATTTTAACTTTATTCAAAGAATTAATTTCAATTTTCTCTTATGTCATTCTCAGTAGCTAGATGCTCACTTATACTCACTGATGTTGACTGTATAGTCGGAAGTACTCTGCTACGACGAAAAAAAAAAAGAAAATGAATTATTTTGCACGAAACACAATATCTTGTACTATTTTGGTATATTTACATGTGCACACGGCTGAGTAACCCTCAATTATTATTATTGGCATTATTTATAGAAATAAAACGCTTTGATCATACCGACAAATCAGTGAACCAGGTGCGTTGTCTTTTCCTTGAAAAACATTTTGATTTATGACTATTTTGTATCGTGCTTCCTCTAACCCCTGTAACACCTGGTTTGAACGAATTTTTTCGCCTTTCCTCAATATTAATCTGAATTCTCACCTCATTCAAAAAAGTCGTCAAATCATAGACGTTACTGTGAATAACTATCTAGGTGCTTTTTTCGTTGTTGTGTTGGAAAATATGAAATATCAGTCTAAACTACTGATTAAACCACTCACAACATTATCAACAAACCAGCATCAGCAGAATATTTGTACTATCTTATATCTGATTGATAATACTTCATCCTTCCATCTTGATCTATAGGAACCGGTCACGGAATAGACCATTTCACCACGCTGAACGCAGCTTTCGAAATTATGACATGCAACCTCCGAAGATTGATGAAATAAATCTCTGGTGTACGCACTTCACTGGAAAAAATAGTCGTTAGTAAATTCCAAACGTTAAGTGAAATATGCGCCGACTAAACTATATCAAATATCAACACTACAAAATAGTATGATACTTATACAGGGTGGCCCACTTATGCTCGCTCGGGCCATAGCTGCCAGGCTGATAGAGATATAAAGAAAAATTCCATCGGAAGTTATTGGGGACTTCATAAGCTACTCTTCAAAATTATTTTCTAGTATACAGGGTGCACCATGAATCCGGGGTGAAAGAATCGATCGTTTTTTTAAATGGCACACCCTGTATATTATTTCATTTTCGGAATCTCTCTCATGTGGGCTTCACAAACCTATTTTGCTTTTGAAGATCAGATGCGACGTTGTCAAGTTATTAACATTTTGATAAAATTTGACGAGAAAACATGAATGTTGAAAAATATTCAGGGAAACTATATTTTCGAAGATTCATGAACGAAACTGGGTATGCAGATACCGAAAGTATATGTAAAAACTCAAACATCATTTGTGTTCACTCAAAATATACAGGGTGTTCTAAAATAAGGACCGAATTTCGCTATTTCCAAATCGCCGAATCTCATTTTTTTCAAATGGATCACCCTGTATATTATTTCATAATCTGAACGCCCATCCAATGAGCTTTTTGGTGATATCATATAGACCGTATCCAACGATACTCTTCGATAGGTAAATAACGATAAATCAATTCAACTGTACATTTTTATTCAAAAACAATAACAAACATAGAGAAAATTTAACTGACAATGACAAGTGCTCAAACTCATGGAACATATCAGTTCATGAGATTGTCAAAATGTCTTCCATTCTGCTGGATACATTGATGAATCTACATTTCACAAGAATGGGGCGGTGAATCGTCATAACTATCATCATTATTCGGATCAAAATCCGAATTCAGAACCACTTTCCAAGATAGATGGTCTCCGAATGTTTGGGGAGGTATTATTGATAATTACGTCATCGGCCCCTACTTTATTGATGGTGTGGTAAATGGAGTAGTAGTTTTAGATTTTCTAGAAAATCATTTGGGAGCGATGCTTCAACCTGTACCACAAAATGTGTTGAATAATATGTGGTCTCAACTAGACGGTGCATCAATATATTTTGTAGCACCAGTTCGCCAGTGGTTGAATGAGCGCTTTCAAGATAGGTGGATTGGTAGAGGAGGTCCAATACACGGGCCTGCAAGGTCGCCAGACTTGACCCCTTGCGATTTCTTCTTATGGGGCTATGTTAAGGATAAAGTGTATTCGAAACCAGTAACAAGAAAATAAAACATGAAGATGAGAATAAGGGAAACTTTTGCAAAAGTAAGGAATTCGATTAAACATCGAGCTCAAAAATGTATTCAGCAGAATGGAAGACATTTTGAACATCTCATGAACTGACATGTTCCATGAGTTTGAGCACTTGTTATTGTCAGTTGAATTTTCTCTATGTTTGTTATTGTTTTTGAACAAAAATGTACAGTTGAATTGATTTATCGTTATTTACCTATCGAAGAGTATCATCGGATACGGTCTATATGGTATCACCAAAAAGCTAATTAGATGGACTTTCAGATTATGAAATAATATACAGGGTGATACATTTGAAAAAAATGAGTTTCGGCGATTTGGAAATAGCGAAATTCGGTCCTTATTTTAGAACACCCTGTATATTTTGAGTGAACCCAAATAATGTCTGAGTTTCTACATATACTTTCGGTATCTGCATATTCAGTTTCGTTCATAAATCTCCGAAAATATAGTTTCCCTGAATATTTTTCAACATTCATGTTTTCTCGTCAAATTTTATTAAAATGATAATAATTTGACAACGTCGCATCTGATCTTCAAAAACAAAATAGGTTTGTGAAGCCCACATGAGAGAGATTCCGAAAATGAAATAATATACAGGGTGTGCCATTTAAAAAAACGATCGATTCTTTCACCCCGGATTCATGGTGCACCCTTTATACTAGAAAATAATTTTGAAGAGTAGCTTATGAAGTCTCCGATAACTTCCGATGAAATTCATTCACCTATCTCTATCAGTCTAGCAGCTATGGTCCGAGCGAGCATAAGTGGGCCACCCTGTAGTATATAGTATGAAAAAATTGTTTTGTGATATCATTTGAAGAATGTAGTGACTGGCGCCTATTTCACTAATTTTTGTATGCGACGTTTCGTATCCGTAGAACCATCATCAACTTTTGTTTTTTAAATACGGTCCTGATAATTTTTTCACAGATTCTGAAAGGTTTTTTAATTTTGAATTCAACTATGTATTATACAAGGTGATTCGAATGTGTTTAGACCTATTTCTATCCATCATCAATGTTTTTTCGAACTTCCAAAGGAAAAGTGCCATCAGTTCCATTTATTTCTGATCATTTAATGTGTAATGTGTAATGATGGCCATTACTCATGAGAATGAAGTTTGCGTAATCATTCGAATGAGTAATAGCCATTACACGCAAGTAGAATACTATACTTTTCCTATGACTGAGTGATGAACTGGTTGAGTTCATCAGCAGTGAATATCTTCGCTTTCTTTGACATATATCCATCAGATTTCCTTTTCAGAAATGCTCGTAATTTCAAATATTTGTCAATATTCACATAATTTTTTATTGAAATTGTGCTTCTTAGTATATGCATGGAATACTGTGACCACAAGGAGGATGCTTTGTGTTTAGCTGCTAATTCGCCAAAATAGGCTAGCAGTACATTTTCCGAAAACGAATTTGCAAGTTTTGCTTTTCGCCAAACCACTTCATACGTTTTTTTAGATTCCTCGGGCAAAAGGCTGATTGTACTTGAATTGGCAGCTTTCAAAACTTCTGATGGTGGAGAGCAGTTGAATTCATTTTCGCTTTCTGAATCCATATTTGCACAAAAAGTCAGTTCTAAATCACGCCAGATAGCTATTGTCAAATTATGACATTTCATGACGAGTCTGATTCAAACGTTTCACTGCATGCCCCATATCATCAATACAACTGGTGTCAACTGTTTTGTAGGTAATGAATCTGCTTTGTTGCTGATTGGCCCTAGCCTGTTGTGTAAAGGCTCTCACACACGGGGCGTGGCTTGTTTTGTGTAATGCATCCAGTTACCCAACAAAAATGTTACATTAAAAGGGTCTAGTTTTCAACAGTCATAGAAAAAAAATATTTCACTACATCATTCAATCCAGCGCTTGAAATTGTTGATGAACTATCTTCAACGAATTACTTTAACAACATAACTTTGACAATGATACCTTCAGAAACATTCATTCAACGAATGTTCAAAATGATAATCATTATTTTCTGAACAAAGATATCCTCATCTCACAATTGCTTTTAAGAAATTACTAAGCATTTCTGGGGTTATTCCATTGAATGCTTCGATGACACTGTCCCTTAGTTCCTCTTCTTCATCATCAAAGCTATTTACGTGTACAAAGTTTTTGATATATCCCCTAAAAAAAATCCAGCTGTGTCAAATCAGGTGACCGCGCCGGCCAAGGGACTGCAGAATGAGTACCAATCCATTTTTCTGGATAAAAACGCACAAACTTCTCTGGAATTATGTACCGGAGCGCCATCTTGTTGAAACCAACAGTTCTGAACTTCCGCAATCGGTAAATCATCCAGAGCTTCCTCAAAATGATTCTCAAGCAAATTTCTATAACGTTAGGAAGTATGTGTTTCATGGTGAATAAAAGGACCAATAATTATTCGTGTACCAAATATTACAACCCACATATTAAGGCCGAAACGGTGTTGGTGTCTCGCTGTAATGTATAAATGTTCATTTTCTCGTGAACAATAATGTGTATCTTTTCTATCGAAGATACCATGATTAGTGACCATGCTTTCGTAAGTCCAGATGATTGTTCGCGGAAAATCTGCAAAATTTTTGACATTTCCTGGTATACCACTCACAGAATGTCCTGCGCCTTTCGTCATCGCCTGGTTTTAGCGCTTGACATATTTTGAATTTGTATGGATGGAATTTTTGTTTCCGCAGAATGCATTGGGTTGTTGATTGAAACCAATTGATGAGGTATTGGTGTGTTGACTAATTTTCCTTCAAAATAAGTGGAACTGATGGCATTTTTCCTATGGAATTTCGATAAAACATTGGTGATGGTTAAAAATAGGTCGAAACACACATAAACCACCTTATATAATACATGGTTGAATTTGAAATAAAGAAGCCTTCCAGAATCTGTGAAGAAATTATCAGGACCGTATTTAAAAAACAAAAGTTGATGATGGTTCTACGAATACGAAACGTCGCAAAGAAAAATTGGTAGCACCACGTTGAACGTCATCAAAAGTTGCTATGAAAAAACATTTCCAGTTTTTCTGTATCTCTAATAATAACGGAGAAAAATAAAGTTGATATTCCTAAAATTCACTTTTTTCGATATAACTGAAAAACTAAAAATAATTTTAAAAATTTCCGAAGGCTCTTGATATGAGCCTCCGGATGAGCAACTTTTTCCCCATTTAACCGACTTCGTCTGGTATCTCCTACCGTTTTCGAGATCCAGCACGCGCTTCGGGAGACAACACAACCTCGAGCAAAAATCTAATACTTTTTCCCTTGTATAATAAATAGCTATTTCCATCTCGACGTTGATATTTCCTTTCGCATCACTGATGAAAACGCTTGTAGTAAATTATTCCACGCCACTGATGTAAATCCGCTCTATTGCTCCAAAACATTACAGCCAACATCTCTATCTAGAGGGATGTTTTCCAGCGACCGACTGAATAGAACAGTCGCTGATTTAACGGCTTCTAGATAATGCATGTAAATATAATCAATTTTTTGCGACATTTGAATAATTGGAATCCAGTCAGTCGGCCAGAAACCAAAAGCTTTATGTATTTTTCAGAGCTATATCCGAGACTTTTTCCCATAGAGAAAACATAATATGATAAGTGGAGTCAGTGCTTGTCGATAATCATTCGAGAGAATTGTACCAGCGGTAGCAAATTTGATAATTGGAATGAATAAGAAAAAAGAGTATTGTTTTATTAGGATCAATCGTGACAGTTTGTTTGACCATTGTCGATCTAAATGAAAACCTATAGTGGGATACCTAGTACGCGAGGATAGCTCTTGCCTACTAGATTGTAGATTGTGGATTGTATATGGGTAGACCTCTCGATCACTGCGACCTAGAAGATCTATTGTGATTACCCTTATCGAGATTTGGTCCTCTAACCCTAGACTTCTGATGAAGCCTAGAATTTTCCTGACGGTTGAATTTTCCACCTCAGCAGGGGTAAGATAGACCTGTTCTAGGTGGTTCAGCCTTTGGCGGACTAATACTTCACATGAGCAAAGTATGTGTTCCGCGGTTTCGTCGCATTGTTACAAAAGCGGCAAGTGTCAGTCTCCGCCAGGCCCATCTTTTTGAGGTGGTACCTCAGAGGGCCGTGTCCTGTGAGAAAGCCTGTGATAAGCTTTAGCTCTGGTTTGTTGAGGCTGAGTAGCTCTTTGGCTCGGTTCTGCGAATGGTTGATGAACCTTTCCGCTTGTCGTAGACCTGGAGTTGCTCTCCAGTAGGAGGACTTCTCAATTTCTTTCCATTTCCTGAGTTCTTCATACGGGTGACATTTGCTCATCCCACAAAAAGGTTCAGGACCAAAAAGTGCTGATGCTGCACCTTTTTTGCAAGGCGATCAGCTGCCTCATTTCTTTTGATCCCTGCATGCCCTGGAACACACATAAGTGTGACTTTGTTGTTCTTTCCCAGTTGCATGAGTGTTTCAAAGCGGTCCCATGTGATCTTTGATGTGAAAACGAATGATTTTAGGGCTTTTAGTGCGGCTTGGCTGTCTGAGCAGATATGAATGTTGGCACCACTCAGACCTTTGCTCTGGCACCTTTGGGCGCAAAGGATGATGGCATGTATTTCAGCTTGGAAGATAGTGAGGGAGTGACCTAAGGCTTCAAATAGCCTACATCTGGGTCCATATACACCCGCGCCAACCCCTTCTTCCATTTTCGAACCATCGATGTACCAAACAAGGGACCCTCTGTCCAGCTGAGATTCAGCGGAACCGTACCTAGGGCGGCTTTTTATAACCACTTCAAAGGTATGATCGATACTGAGCCTGGCTGGCATTATGTCCGATTGTTCGGTTGCAAATTCCATTTGTACTTCTTGTAGAAAAACCATGTGACCATTGTCATCACCTGGTCTGGCCAATTCAGTGGAGTTCAGTCTGTATGCACTGAGAGCTGCAGTCCTCTTGATAAATATATGCAAGGGTAGTAGGTCAAGCATAGCTTAAATTACTGCAGTAGGGCACGTACGCATAGCCTCTGTGATCCCAAGACACGCGAGTCTCTGAATTTTCTGCAGCTTGAGTTGTGCATTTTTTCCTTACTTTTGGTTCACCATACTAGAGAAGCGTATGTAACCATGGATCTGACCACCGTGAGATAAGACCAGTAGATCATATTTGGTTTAAGACCCCTTTAAATTGATCTTCCTTCTTTTGGTGAATGGAACGATGACTAATTGGCTGGGGTTTTTGCCTACTAACTACCTATTAAGGTTGTCATCTGGAACGAAAATGGTTTGACAAGCGAAATTTTCGTTCACGAGACAGATTCAACGCGAAGCCGAGCAATCAAATTTTACGGGTCGACAGCGTACTTTTTGATCCGAATTAAATATGCTATTTTTTCTGCAATTGGAATAATCGATATCTGATCAATGGAATATAGGTGAAGTTACCACTATTTCGACTCACTTGACCATGTCAGTGTCGGAGCACCTGTTATACGTCACACTTTCAGTTTCTAGGAGTTAAACTTCAACTTCAGCTCCTAGAACATACATACTAATCATTTTATCGTGTCAATAAGAAGAAACGTCAACTTCAGAGCTAATTATGGAACAAAAATGGATGAATCCTGAGTCGATTGCAAAGATATTCCGTCTTCACGAACATATCAGAGATATACATCGATCATAATAACGAGACAGAAGTTGAGAAAAGTCAGTTTCATACGAAATTTTGTCAATTTCACTTAAGGTTTCATATTAGATCATGTTTTGTGGGGTCACATGAAAAGATGGTAACAAAGACTCCGCCACTAAATATTGATGGTCTCAAACATTTCGGAATGTAGACAAATTATTGGGAACACGTTTCAAAAACAACTAAGAAATATCCACATTGTTCAAAGTGGAATGAAATGTTAAATAAATAAATAAATCTGAAAGTCATTTTCACACAATGTTCATGAAATGAACAACAATGGTAGATTTCGGGAGAAAAACAACTACTTGCCTGGCTAATACCACGCAGAACATTGAATTACATCCTCCCGAAATCTATGCATCGACTCGTATAAACGGATACTGATACGACTGATTCTTTCCTGAATGCCTTTTGATTTCGATTTAGTCAGGCCACGCTAGACAACCACAGACCGGTTTCGAGATCTTTGACTCTCATTAGTGCAGTGTAGTCTCCAGCCAGCAGTCCTAAGACCGCCGACTCAGCGAAGCCTAGCCAAACAAATATCAAGTCGGCATTATATTCCCCCCGAGGCGTCTTTTATCTACAATATGAAAGTAACGCCATTTGAGTAGAACAGAGGAAACAATTACTCCAAAACTGAAATTTCCATACGGAAGTGGCTGGTTGCTTGACTGACGTAATATCAACTACGAAATAGCCATAAGGCTCCAAGTGGAATGAAATGTTAAATAAATACAAAAAGCTCGAAGTCATTTCCACACAATGTTCAAAAAATGAACAAAAATGGTAGATTTCGGAAGAAAAAAACTACTTTCCTGGCTAATGCCACGCAGAACATTGAATCACACCACAGACAGGGACTGTTGTTGCCTTGCTCAAAATAACCGTCTGGCCAATAAATAAATGATATTTTCGTCTTTTTAGATTCTATTGACGTTTTGTCTTGACGAGTTATTTTTTATTTTTTTTTAACAACTTTCTCATTCAACTATTTTTCCAATCAAAACTAAACAATCCATGAAAACAAACAATATGCATATTATACAAGGTCCGTTTCTATCTGGGCTATATGCATATTATACAAGGTCCGTTTCTATCTGGGCTCGCACATTCTCCCTCCTGCTAAAGGAACTAGGTTTCTTCTAGCTCCAAACGGCAAATTTTTGTTACCGGTCGGGTGTATTCGGAAGTTGCAGTCTTGACGTTAACAACTCGGGTTCTACCATCAGGTCCTGGATGGACGGCAGTGACTCGACCCATTTTCCATTCATATCTAGGTGTTGTATTGTCTACAAGAATGACTACATCATCCACTTGAATGGGTTTACTTTCCTTGGTCCATTTAGTCCTTTTCGTAAGTGTAGGCAGGTATTCGCGAACCCATCGCTTCCAGAAGGATTCCGCCAACATCGACGATTTCCTCCATTCTCTTCTCAGGGATCCAGAGTCTGGGTTCATCATTAGGGTACTGCACAATCTCCATTACTTGAACCCAATAAAAAATGGTTGGGTGTGAGAGCTTCATGGTCGTTGGGGTCTATAGAAACCTTTGTAAGTGGTCTGGAATTTACGATTTTTTCTGCTTCCACGAAGAAGGTTTGCAAAGTTTCATCTCTCAACGACTGGTCGTGCAATACTTTTCCTATAGTCCGTTTCACAGACCCAATCAATCTCTCCCATGCTCCCCCCATGTGGGCAGCTGACGGAGGATTGAATTTGAAGTCAATTTCTTTCGAAGACATGGAATCAATCACAGCGGAGCAGTTCAAGTTTTTTAATGATTCTTTGAGCTCTTTAGCTGCCGCCACGAAGTTGGTTCCATTATCACAGAAGATAGACTGGGGTTTTCCTCTTCTGCACGCCATTCTCATTATTGCCATAACTGCCGAATCGCTATTTAAGGTGTGAGATACTTCGAGATGGATCGCCCTCACCGCAAGACAGGTAAAAATGACTCCCTACCTCTTTTCCTTCCTTCTTCCAACGGTGACATGGATTGGTCCAAAATAATCCATCCCGACATTTAAAAATGGCCTCACCGCTCGATTCAGTCTAGCTTCTGGAAGCTGCCCCATCATGGGTGCTATCGGCTTAGCTCGCTGATTCTTGCAGACCTGACATCTCGAGAAAGCGGATTTCACTGCTGCTCGTCCATTGATCACCCAGTAATCTTGCCTTATTTCATTCAAAACCAGCTCCACTCCCCTATGGCGAAGTTTCTCGTGATAATGGTGTATCAGCAGTTTAACATAATCGTGTTTCGGGCTCAAAATGATGGGTTGCTTTGTCCTTTCAGAAAGTTCATTAGCTGAGTTGGTTCTCCCTCCAAGGACTAGAAAACCATCCTTCAATTCTGGACACAATGAGTGAAGTGGACTCTGATTACTCAAAGATTGTCCAAGTTTCAAGTTTCGGATATCTTCTGGAAAACACTCTTGTTGAGTTCGTTGTATCCACTGTTTCTCAGCTTCCTTGATTTCGGCTACGGATAATTCTGGAGAAAATTTGATATCAACATTCAATATTTTGTTCTTCATCATCATCGTGAATCTCAGTAACCATGCAATGGATCTCACCAACTTCAGCCATTTCGAGAATCTCTTGATTTCAGGAAGGACATTTTCATGTTCTCTTGTTGCCAAACAAACTTCGGAAGTTGATTTAGACTTGAGTTCCTTTAGATCATCTTCTATGAGCTGGTCACTTTTTTCTTCTGTTGGCCAAGAATCCTCTGGGAGTTTCAAAAAATCAGGTCCACTAAACCAATATTCGGATATAGCGGATACTTTTTTATCATTGCGTCGAAATGTATCTCGTGTCGCCTCGTCTGCCGTATTGTGTTCACTCGGAACCCACCTCCAATCACTGATAGTCGTTCGTTCTTGGATTTCACCCACTCTGTGAGCGACAAACTGTTTGTAGTCTCTACCATTAGCTCGTATCCATTTCAAAACACACCTGGAATCTGACCAAAGATATGTCTTCTCTATTTTTATTTCCAATTCAGTCTTGATTGAATGGACTAATCGACATGACGGCTGCTTGTAACTCCAGCTTCGGAATCGACAATGGTTTCAAAGGTGCCACCCTAGTTTTAGCTGCAATCAGAGAGATGTCTACCTTTCCATTACAGAGTGTTCGAAGATAAACAACTGAAGCAAATGCCTTCTCGCTGCTATCGCAGAAGGCATGGATCTCAATTGATGTGGCATTCGGTATCAACAGGCTATAGCATCGAGGGATTCTTATTCTAGTAATTTCTTGGAACTCTTCTATCCATTTTCTTCAAATAATCAGTAAATTTTCTGGTAGAGGATCGTCCCAATTCATTCTTGCTCGCCATATGTCCTGCATCAAAATTTTACCTTTGATTGTAAAACAAGCGATGAGTCCTAACGGGTCAAATAAAGACATTATCGACTTTCTTTTCGTGGGTATCTCATCCAACATGAAATTTAGTGGATTCAATTCGAAGGAAAATTCGTCGCTGTCTGAATTCCACCACAGACCTAACACTCTATGCATTGAAGAATCATCGATGTTCTTTGAACTCGCCAATAGCATGTTGTCCGACAATTTTTCCTTTATCAGTGGTGAATTCGTCATCCAATTCACAACATCGAAACCGGCAATCTTCTGTATTCTACGAACTTCTTGGATGGCGTTGAGAGCTTCAACTTCATTGTCTCTGGAATCGAGATAGTCGTCCACATAAAACTTTGTTATGATGGCTTGCTGGATTTCAGGATCTTCGGCGAATCTCTCAGCATTCAGGTTCTTCACGAATTGTGCGAAACGGGGGAACATGTTGCGCCAAAAGTCATAACGAGAATTTCATAAGTGTCTGGATCTCGGTCAATTTCTAAATTCCTCCAAAGGAAACGTTGAGCACACCTGTCTTCTTTCCGGATACCAACTCTATGGAACATCTCGCGGACGTCACCGCAAAATCCGAAGCGCCGTTGTCGGAATTTCCATAGTATCGCTACTAGAGATTGAAGTAGATCAGGTCCAGCCATCAGGTTATCATTCAAGCTGACACCATGGGACTTTGCAGCCGTATCGAAAACTATCCTGATCTTGTTTGGTTTGTTTGGATTATGAACTGCAAAGTGTTGCAGGTACCAGGTGTGGGGATCAACAGTATCTGCTTCCTCTCGAGTCAACTTCCTGATGTATCATTTTTCTTCGTAGTCCCGGATCTTGTCACAGTAGTCTTTTCCTAGTTTATCATTCTGTCGACATTTTTTCTCCACACATCGCATTCTCTGTTGTGCTCTGTATCTGCTTTCAGGTAGCTGGATACCATCATTTCGCCAGAGGAGGCCAATTTCGTATCGTCCATCTACCTTCTTGACAGTTTCGTTCATTATTTTCAGTGCTCTCTCGTTTTCCACAGATAGTCGATCAGCTGTGACTAGCACGCCGAATGATTCAGTCGAGAACGAGTTTTTGACCAGTTCAAGCAATTCGTCTTCTGCATTTTTCTTCTCGCAGATGTGGAGGGTATGAGCTCGAAATATCTCGGCATCATTCCTTCTTGAATCGCAAGGACCGTGTACTGCCCATCCCAGTCTGCATTTACTCGCAACTGGCAAATTTTCCGGACCACTCCGTATTTGTCGAGCAATTATAAGGTTCGCGTTGTCTTGACCAATCAGCAGTAGCGGTTTTTCATTCCGAACGTCACTAATTGGCAGTCCCTTCAGATGTCTATATTTTCTCCAATCACTCATGTTGACATTTTGTGTTGGCAGTGACATATTCTCGATTGTATGGACTCCTCTCATGATGAATATGCTATTTTCTTCATTGGGTTTCGAAATTTGGACATCCATACGGAGTGAAGTCTGCTGTATCGACACCTCATCATTAGTCCACTGTAGACGAAGAGTCTCTGAAGATCCAGTCAAACCAAGTTTTTCAGCTATCTTTGCGTCCAACAGTGTGACCGTAGAAGCTTCGTCGCACAAGGCAAGTACTGAAATCACCCCTGCTGGTCCATATAACTGAACTGGAATCATTCGCAGAATGACCCTTTTCGTGTTGCTTCGTAGAGTACAGACCATCTCAACCTCTTCTGTTGAACCTTCCTGTATTCCTGAACTGCCTTTATCTATGGGATCTTTATGCAGGAGGAAATGGTGGTACATCTGGCATCCATCCTGGTCACATTTCTTCTTCAGTCTACATTTGAACTTATGATGGCTTCTGTTTAGGCAAGAAAAACATAACTTTTTCCTAGTCACTATCTTCCACCTTTCGTCTACAGGATCTTCTTTCATTTTGCTCCTTTTCTTGGGTGCTGAATACTCTCTCAGGTTTCTTGGCTTGAAAGTGTTGTTTAAACTGTCCATGTTTTTCAACATGGTAGCTTTGAGGTGTACTAACGTAGCACGCTGCATTTGCCATTTCCCCAATCCATTGTGAGAGATCTTCTAAATTCACTTGTCCTTTTTTACTGACTACAACTTCACCCCATTTCAATTTCAATGTATCTGGGAGTTTGTATAGAAGGTCTTTCAATAATTGTGGATTTTGGAGATGTCCTGTAGAATTCAGTGTCTTCATTATTGACACCACATTGCGAACTTCTGTTGAAAACTGAATGAGTTTCTCCAAATTTGTTTCCCTAATATAAGGTATGCTCCTAACATTGAAAAGCATAGCATCAATGATTTGTTCGGGTCTTCCAAAACGCATCTGTAGAGTCTGAATCACCAAATCAACATTTTCAGGTGTCAACATCATTCCTGCTACTGCTCCTTTCGCGTCCCCTCTCAAGCAGCTTTGCAATTTCAACATGATTTCTTCGTTGGAATATTCACAAAGACTGCATATATTCTGGAACTGTTTATAGAATAGGGGCCACTCTCGCGGGTTTCCGTCAAAGCGTGGAAAGTCCTTATCAACTGTGTGTCGTGCTAATAATTTTGAAGATTTATTATGAATGCTTGGCGGTGAAACAGATTTCAGAACATTAGAAAGAGTTTCACAAAGCATTCTTATATCATTGTTGGGATGTTCATTGTCATGTTTGCATACGACATCCTCAACTTCTTCTTCGGGTATTGTTTCTATCCAGTCTGCCACTATCTCCACTTTATTTTCTTCCACGAAACTTCTATTATTTCTTAAAATATCGATAGATATCCTAGATTTTTCACTGCAGCTTCTCATTTCTTCTTGTTCATACAATTCAGCATTCTGGAGATCATGTTCCATCTCTAGAAGGCGGATACTATTTTCGGTTTCTTTCTGTTTCTGTTCAAATTCGAACTGTACTTGTCTCTGTTTCTGTTCCAACTCTTGTTTTTTCTTCTCTTTCAATATTGCTAGCCTCTTCTTTTCTAAGCTAATGAGAGAACAAATGGAACTTCGAGATTTCTTCGTAGACGTCGATGGTGCCGCAGCATCAGAACGTGTGGCTATCACTTCCGTAACAATTTCAGCGGGTACATTATCAGTGCCAAAGTTACCTGGCCACACGAAGTCGACTGATAGATTGCGATTAACACCAGCACATTCTCGTCTAGGTCTCTGATCTTTCTCCATAGTCGTGATCACGTCGGGGTCACCAAATGTTGTTGCCTTGCTCAAAATAACCGTCTGGCCAATAAATAAATAATATTTTCGTCTTTTTAGATTCTATTGACGTTTTGTCTTGACAAGTTATTTTTAATTTTTTTTTAACAACTTTCTCATTCAACTATTTTTCCAATCAAAACTAAACAATCCATGAAAACAAACAATATGCATATTATACAAGGTCCGTTTCTATCTGGGCTATATGCATATTATACAAGGTCCGTTTCTATCTGGGCTCGCACAGGGACTGTGGTTGTCTAGCGTGGCCTGGCTAAATCTAAATCAATAGGCATTCAGGAAAGAATCACTTGTGTCAGTATTCGTTTATACGAGTCGAAAGTAGTTGTTTTTCTCCCGAAATCTACCATTGTTGTTCATTTTATGAACATTGTGTGGAAGTGACTTTGTGCTTTTTGTATTTATTTAACGTTTCAAGAAGTTCGTTAAGAATTGCAAAATAGGCTTTACTATTGAGTATAGCATATTGGAGAATATTTTGAATGATTACTTCGAATACCTTTACGAAAATTAGTATTTGATAACTTTTGTTGATCCAAAACACGATTCGTTGAAACTAAATTATTCATCTGGTTGTGGTGGTTTTTGTTCCTGCCTGAATTTGATCTATCTCAAGATAGTGTGTGCTATTTGAGATTATACAGAAGGGGTGGCTGGGGATGAAAGCGATGAGCATAGCATTAATTAGATACTGGTATTTTGATTCCCCCTCAACATCTAAAATTGACCTATTTTTCCTGAAAATTGTGATCACCGCAGATCAGAAGATTTTTTGGGTGTTAAGCCCTAGTATGATATTTATACGAACAAACTGAAACCGATACGAGACACCATTGAACAATCTGAGGAAAACTAGATCGATCCATCGGTGTGGAAATCTGCAACTCGCAATATAGCATACTATACATCAGAATTCGTTGGTGAGATGCTATAGACTCTTCTCAATGCTCGAAAATTCACTGTCCCATATATGACACACTCAAAGTTCCTCATTTACCTTATTCTCTGAGTGAAGATACTCACAATCGATAGATTCATGGGAGCATGAAAAATAATAGGCACCAGCAATAGATGTTCATATGTAGCCAGTTGTAATGCAGTGTTTTTGAGCCAGCAGGTTGGATTTTACTCGTTTCTGAGTTTGAGATGCACATGTGCTTTTCAATGTCAGATTTCCGTGGCCATGACAAATTTGTAGTTCAACCAATCAGAATCCAGGCTTAAGCTGTCCTTGCACCAAGGCTGATGAAGTGTATAAATACTAATGACGGCTAAGGAATCGCTCTCTTGCCGTCTCTCTTCTGATTCTCACACATACTCTTGATTTTCGCTCTTAGTTCTCTTATACCAGTGTGAAATGTTTTTCTATAGTGCGTTTGTGTTGGACATGTAAGTTCGAATATATTTTTCATCATTTCACCCTTTATATACGAATAAACCAACCCTGGATAAAGTGTCCCAAAAAAGCTCCAGTAGTACTCGTATTCTTTTGGAATGAACATTTTTGTGCTTTCATTCGATTCCTTTTGTCATTTTTTCAAATGATTCATTCAGTGTTCTTATAACTCCCAAACGAATTTTCGCTATCATATTTTTCTCTATTCGAAGGTCAGAGCACCAAAGCAGTTGACATTGCGATGTTCCTGTCATGGTTCTGTGCTCTGTATTCGGAAATTCGAAATCGAGAGGAGATAGCAACAAACCTGTTTTGGAAGATTAGAAAATTGAAGAAGAAGAAAAAATACATTTCCTGGCCTAACCTAAAAATACCAGAGACTGTTTTCGCCGAGATGGATTTTGATTCCTGTAATTATCCAGAATAAATATAATAACCAGCAATCCTGGCTGAATCTAGGGTTTGTAATTCAAGCTTACACTCTCTTGGCTTCTGATCAAGTTCTAAGCAATAAAAATGACCTCTGGTTTATACTGTGGGTACCAAGGTAGGTATACTTTCTATAACCATCTTCTCTGTTTCAACCAAGACCAGAACCAAGTTTGAAGGTCTAGGTAAAGAAAAACACTCTCATCTGGCGCCCGAGAAATCCGGAAGGAATACCAGTAGTCTGTCCGAATAGCGCCTAAGTGTAATAAGTGTCCCTGAATGAATAAAGATCACCACCTCTTTCAGACCCTTACACAGTTATGAAACGCGTCAGTTTGTATAACGATGGGATTTTAAGGTACGAGCGAAGCAAGAGGTAGAATGCTGAGGACTGAAACGGCATTTGTTTTTTTAAAGACAATGTGATCCTATCCAGAGTATAACCCAATCAATTCTGAGTACTCCCTAATAACACACTTATGTACCATGGATATCCTTAGGACGTCCTGTCGGGACATTCAGGACGTCCATATGACTTTCGAATTTGGTACCGTGGACGTCCATTGGACGTTTTTGGGATGCACAAATGTCCCTCTTGAGGACCAATTAGGGACGTCCTTGAGGGATGTCCCTGGGAAGACTATCGAATACCTAAATCCAACAGTATTCCTCATCAAGCACTACAGAGGACATCCTTGGGACATCCATAGGACAACCTATCAGCAACGCTGAGGGATATCAATTGGATGTCCATAGGATGTCCCAGAGACGTACGAGTTATTCTTGAACTTGAATTTCTTTGGGTCCCTCTAGGACCAGATCTTGCATAACTGATTAGGATAATCAGTTGAGTTGATGGTCCGTAGAAGGTCCCTAAAAAGTTTTCTAAGGATGTCCAATGGACTTACGTGAAGGACATTGACGAGGAGTTCTTATAGCCTACGAACAATCATTCGTCGGCGAGGAGTGAGTTAACGTCCTCGCAGGGACAACATACTGAAAGTACCGACTGGGACGTCCATAGGACGTTATTTCTAGGACATTGGAAGAGTTCAGTTCATGTACCAATTGGGACATCCGACGGATATCCCTAAGGGACATTTCGATTGTTATACAATCCTGGAAATATTAAGGGTGTCTGTGCAGAGATATTTGAAGGAATGTACCATCAGGGACTTCTCATGGTTGGCTAGAAGGGACATTATATAAGATCTGAAGTCATGCCAGAATATGTACCACTCGGGACGTCTGAGGGATGCTATTTCTAGGACATTTGAAATGATGTACCAGCTGGGACATCCCGTGGACGTCCTTGCTCGGACATTGCATGAGATGTACGGGATGGGACGTCCCAAGGACACTTATTTTTGGTTCGGGACATTCGGACGTGAATTTTACCAAATAGGGACGTCCCTAGGACGTTGTGTGCTATTAGGGCTCTGATCCTTCAATAAATTTAATTTGTGTGATAAGCGTAAGGTACCAGCAAAAAAGCTGTAATTCGGAAAATTTTAGAGATAAATGAATTAATAAAAAAACAAAATGCTCGCAAAAGAAGCATCTTTCCTATAGGGTGAAAGCATTTCGTATACCATTACTCAATTAACACACAGGGTGAGTCAAAAATTAAGAATGAATCATGGTTCGAGTTATTCCACCACCACCATCAAGGAGGCTTTGAAAACATTCTCACCTCTCTATATTTCTCAAAGACAAATGCATTACCTACCAACAAATAATAATAAAAAAAATTGGCCTACTTTCTTTTCCTTTTTTTTGAGAAGATAGGTCAAATATCAAGTGCGTCACTTATTTCGGAACTGAGTTTATATTGAAGTCTCGACAAATATGCTCATTCTGTACATCGTATAGGTAGGTGCATTGAGTGTGATAGTGATGATCAAGCATAAGGAAATTTGATATGTCGATATCACCATCTAAACAGTGAACTGTTTATGTTCTTGACATCTGATTGCAATCTATCAAATATCATGATTTGCTGTCCAAATTTCCCGAAAATATCGACGGAAATCCGTCTTCAGAGTGTACTGTTTTTGAAGGGGCGTAACTCCCATGAAAAATATTATTCGACAAATATTTATTGTTTTTGTTTTTATTTGAAATTCCTCAGAATTGTTTTCCTGAATTCCTCAACCATGTTAACGAAAAAATCTGTTCATTATATTCGTTTCCACCCATTGTCGTCATCACAAAAAACCGCAAATATATATTTCTGATAGATGGTTTCGCATTTCGGCTACCAATTCGTTCCTGGAAATCCAATCTTGACTGATTATATCTATCATTGTAACACGAAAGAAAGTCTATATAGGCCCATTATTTCCCGAGCTTACTTGGATTGTATCTTGTATCTGTGGATGCGTTGATAGGTTATGATGGCGAGGGAGTGAATGAAGGGAAGTTTTTATGTTGCTAGATTGGAAGTTTTTGTTCGTTCATCGCCGCTGGGAACTGGCTGGTTATTGAAGATTATTACGGAGATCAATAGAATCCACTCCCTTCCAAACGGGGTTGTCCTTTCGGAGTTTCTCAGTGCAGAGTATACGATTCTAGGTGATTTTGAAAGGATCCTGTTGTCTCAAGAGATATTCTTGATTTTTGCTCTCGAAATTATTTAAAGTTCATTTTATCGTCGAACTATTACATATTTTGTACTAATTTCCGGATGAAAAACTAACTATTAAGGAAAGATTTTTTTTTGTCGACAAACAATTTTTGTCGAGATTTTTGTCCGCTGTGGTCACTATACGGCACGATGCAAGAGCGTCGATTGAGTTGACATTTCAAATGATGTTTTCAAATTGATTATTTATGAAATTTGCTAGATTGTACAGGGTGCCTCCCTATATCCTAACCCACCTACAGCTACTATAGGAGGTGGAAAAAACTTGTAATATGAAAGTTCTAGGGTTCCATATGTGAAAATGGTCTAAATCAGTCTTTCCAAATGGAACCCCCCTGTATATTTCCAACTGTTTTGAAATATCTTCTCCTTCTGTTCACAAATATTTATAGTATGCTAATGTTTCCTCAAACCGTTTTATATACCAAATCCTTGCTGCACTACTGAAATTTATACTTTCATAATATTATCTTTCTATTTCTTATTTTTCCTCTACAGAATAACCCATTTTGAATAAAACAAAGCCTGTTTTGTTTTCATGGTATTCCTACTGTCTGTAGGTTAATCGAGGAGGTGGTACATTCATTTTACTTGATTTTTTGGAATTCTCTCTCCTCGTTTCTATATAATAGGAATATGCGTATTATTTCAATATATTTTCAGTGGGACAAATCAAATGATTTGCCCCAAAATGTCACTGCGTTTAACACTTTTTTCTATCAGGGAGCCTAAAAGAAAAATCGAGTAGCTTGTCAGTGTTAATCTGTCCAATATAGATATATTGAAAAAATATCGAATTTTCACTTATCTTTGGACGTTTCGAGACCGAATCTGCTCCCATTCTCAACATAAAAATGCAAAATGTCTCTCTTTGGAAGTTGTGCTGCTTATAGTTTGACACTTTTCAGTGTCATACTGATGTTGGCATATGAATGAGTGATTTTAGTCTACAAATGAGTTACAGGATGTTTTCATTCATTGATCTTGAATCTACCATTTTCATGTTCAGTTTTCAGTAGTGAATACCATGTTCTATCTATATCAACAGAACAGGAAGCAATGCTATTGTCTCCCGCTTGCATTCTACAGAAACCTTGGATCTTGGATTGAGATGCTGTTACGAAATTTTGTTCTGTGCAAACTAAACTTATTTTAGAGTGTTCTACCCTTCGGTAAATCCTACAGGTGCGTGTACAAGGGGAAGGGGGGCATTGGGGTAATAATCATTAACTTCCTAACCCCAGATGATCGAAAAAAAAAATCAGTGGGTCAACAAAATCAACATGATGATTCACGAAATAATTCTTGTTTCATTGAACGCGTAACTAGTTTGTGATCTATTTCTTACTACAGCATGCAAGTTTGTTGTTCATTTCGACATTTCAATATATGTTTATAAAATCCCGTTTGCCCTTTGATTTCGTCATTATGAAACGAAAAGAATTGGCGGAGTTCTCAAGCGGCAATTCAACTTATGTATGAACAATTCAATAAGCCGCTGTGATTTTCTCAGTACATGACAGCGAAAGAAAGTCTTTCTCAATCCTGCGTTGTCAGATTAGTATATTCATCTGTGAAAATGTTGCGATGATTTGGAGTAGAGAAATTGAAAAATCCTTCAACAATAAGGTGATTTACGCATTCATTACATTGACTTACCTAATAAAACTTGAGCATATTTTTGATCGTAATAAACTTGACATTAATAATTTGAACTTCGTTGCTGTTAAGAAATTCAACTCAAAAAACTACCAGAAAAAATTACTCGTCCTACGGACTCGTAGGCATTTTTTTTCGTTTCATTTCCAGGCAGAAAAAAATAAAAATGAGAATGAATTTCACTTCGAAGACAAAACGAAATCTAACATTTGCAACCTTGACAACCGGAATTATGAACGAATCTTGATGGCGATTATGTATATTTTTCTCAATCTGGTGTTGTCAGGAAAGTATCCAATGTAGTGAAAATGTCGTGATTTGAAGAGTCTTCGAGCAGAGAAATTGAAAAATCCGTCTACAATAATGTGATTCACGTATTCATTCTTATACTGAATGAATCTGAAAGTGAGTGTTTTTCAAAAAGGTTATATATCTCCCCATAATAAGCTGTTTTGCCAAAAATCGTTTATTCCGGAAATGTAAGATAACAGTTCACTTTGAAACGAAAATCAATAGGTTGACAATGAAAAAAGAGGTTCTTGATTAATTTTTCTCAGGAAATATTGAAACTGTAGGGTATCTTATGCTGGACTCATATCGGCTCCTTTGCGTTTTTTGAGTTGCAGTCTTCTTTAAACCTTTGAATACCTGTACCTCCGTTATCTCAAATATTTCATGTGTGCCCTTTTTTCCAAACAACTTATGTTGATGAAATATAAATCCTGTTTGAATATGCTTCTCAACACTTAGAAAAATAGTAGGTAGTGAATACCAAACGTTTGGTAAAATAGGCGCCAGTCACAACATCCATCAAATAATACCACAACAAAATCATATCATGAGTATCATACCTACTATTTTGTATTGGATTTGAATATGATCAAGGGTAGTGGTAATATTTGATATCGTATAGTATTATACAATTTTGTAGTGGTATAATTAGATGAATGAAGTGACTGGGGCCAATTTTACTAAACAATTAGTATTTACTGCGGACTGTTTTTTTCAGTGAATTTCATTTTCATTAGAGTCCAAGTGAACTTGACAATTTGTAATCCGAATTTTGTTGCCACTAGGAAATCCAAATTTCCAGGAAGATAAAATGAACTGACTGTCAAATAAAATCATTTTTTCTACAAACGTCAGTAAAAGTATAATTTTTGACGCATGCTGTCAGTGTTTGAAATGTCAGTTTATGACACTGGTGATAAAAGTGATTTATTTTTAGGAGAAAATATGTAAACATAATTCAAAATGAGGTGTTTATTCAATTAAAAGTACAATCAGCGAGACTACAATTATAATACGAAACTCCATGGCCAGTCTCATTGGTAGATGTGACAGAATTTATTTTCGTGAAGCTTGTACCAGGGCAGAGAGCATTATTATCTGCCGAAGATTTCGACAAAATTTGATCTGCAATGTTCAGTTTCCTTTGTAGCGAGTCTTATCTCTGCTACTGTACTGGACTTCCACCCACCATGTCTTTCAATTTTAGTAAGAATAGCACCAGAGTCCGCCAACAAACTAGCTGTGGAACGTCGGAGACAATGTCCAGTATACAGGGTGTTTCATAATTGAATGCTGATCCTAAAGGGTGGCAATCCTTGGATGATTTTAAGAAAAATTCTTCATGTGAACATAGGTCCGTAACAGCTTCGTTTCTGAGATACAGGATGTTGAAATTTAACAAAAAAATCAGTTATTCCCCAATATCTCTGAAACCACTCTGGCTTTTTTCTTCATTACAAATACTTAAAAATAGTTACCATAAAATTATGAAAATATTGCTCAGATCTTTTGGTTACCACAATTGTGAAATTATGAATAAGAGTTAAAATCAGATAGGAAAAAGCAAATGAATGCATTTTATTTTCTAACTCAAAAACCGTTCGCCGGACGAAAAAAAGACAAGAGACCATTTTTATGAGAAGATAGAGGATAATTTCAAAAATAATATTCATTTGGAAAAAAGACAGTGGCGTATCATTATTTTGATGAAAAATATGACAGGGTATGTTAACAGGGACGCCACTGATGGAAATTAAGAAATCCTTCATTATGGAAAAAATGTATTTCTATTCATACTCGGCATGTACAAAAATTGAAGAAAAAAGCTGTTCCAGAGATATTGGGGAATAACTGATTTTTTTGTTAAATTTCAACATCCTGTATCTCAGAAACGAAGCTGTTACGGACCTTTGTTCACATGGAGAATTTTTCTTGAAATCATCCAAGGATTATCGCCCTTTAGGATCAGCATTCAATTATGAAACACCCTGTATAGATGGGAATCAGGCAAATTAGGAAATTCGGCAATTTTGGCAGGCATCTTATCAAATGTGTTGATTCCAACTGGAGTCCTGGCACATTTATTTTTAATGCATTTTATAAAAACTCTAGAATGAATAATATCCACTGGACGAAGGGCTATGTACTTTTTGTAGTAGTTCATATACAATGTGCCACTTACAACAAAGGTGCGTTGCACATTAGTTTTCGTGTCTAGTATATGCACAACTAGTGAAGTTCCGGAATCCTCGATATCATTTATTGTCAAATCGCACAGTTCTTCTCAACGACAAGCTCCAAAAACATCACCAAAAATCGCATCAACTTTCTGCATTAGACATATTTCATCTGGGGCTTCTGATTTGTCGATTTGTTCTCTTGTCAATACTTTTGACTTTTTTGGTCGATATCCTTCACCCTTTCGCTTCAAAAAAGCCACAAGCTTGTGATATCTGCTTATGTCATGATGGAACAAGAATAGTTTTTCCAAGAAAAGGGTAGTTTTTTAATTCGATCTAATATGGTTCAGAAAATACAGCACTGGCCGTTTTTTGTGCACATTATAGAAGCACTATAATGACTCTAGTATGAGTTTAGGTGGTTAATGCAGCCCTTAGCATCTCTCCCCATATTCTTCTTCACATCAGTTTGAATGCGACTGTGCTTTTTGCATTATTTATCGTACAAGTTGGTTCAATGCAAACTTACAGTCGGAAATAATTATTCACTCTCCTGCCAAATTAGCAAAAATGTTCTCTATTCCACTCTTCGAGTCGACTCACTTTTGTGATGTATTCTTTCAGGAGAGCTTTCTTCAAGTCGGTGAACATATGATATGGTACTAAAAATGAAAGTTGATGTGATCTGAGATTCCAGACAACATTTAAACTTCCAAATCTATATCTGAAAAAGCAAGCGCATTTGTCATTAGAATTAGTTACGAGAATCTTTCACCAAATCTGGAAGGATGATATTGTTTTATGTTTTTTTCATTTCTCGGACGGTTTTTTGTATGAAACGCTTGCTTCAATTATGAATGTCTATATTATAGAGGCGATTAAAAAAGTTGCATAAATCCCATATCCTAAAAATCGTTTCTTTTTCAAAATGCAGGGATCAGCATAGAATATCATTATAAAGCAGGAATTGTATACTCATGAGTTGGGACGTGTTATTTTAAAATATTCATTCATGATATTGTTAGATGGAATTAAATAACTTTTGTTTGTCCTGAACAAAGCCCTATTCCGAACTATTCAACAGCATTAGCACAATGGAGTTTTGACCATCGCTCATGCAGAAATTTCATCAAACTACGTGAAACATTCAAATTTCATCAGGAAACCTGATTCTATACTGGGTGTGCTTTAATTTTGATCATTCATCCAAACTCTGTGAGTTGGATAATTCAGTCTGTGGTAAAAGTCCATGAAGTATCAAAATGTGGTGTATCAAAATAGACCAATCGAGTGGAACAACTTCATGTCCTCACTAATGTACAGTCCCAAGTAGCACACATATATTGGGACAATATCGGTGCAATATTACGAAAATATCGGCAGAATATTGTGAAAGTAATATTGGCGAGAAAAAAAATGTGAACATTCGGCGATATTGGTACAATATCAGTTTCCAAATGTGGGTAGAATATTCTCATATTAATATTGGTTGAATATTCGTAGAGTTATATCGGACACAAAATGTAATATCAATATTGGCGAGAAATTAATGATGAACATTCGGCAATATTGGTGTAATATATGGAAATATCGGTGAATCATTGAAAATCATCATGAAGGTATGTTGTCTCAGAAATATTGGTAGAATATTCTCATACCAATATTGCTGGAATATTCGTGAAGTTATATTGGTCACAAAATGTGATATCAATATTGCTGATAAATGGACAAAGAACATTTGACAATACTGGTGCAATATTGGTTGGAAATATTGGTACATTATTGAAAATCATTATGTAGCTATGTTGTCTTCAAAATATTGGTGGGATAATTTCATACCAATATTTGCGAGTTATTCGCATCAGGAATAATCACAAAGGTCAGCCCAGCCGAAGTGCAATGGGAGGGCCTTGCCCTGGGAAAGCCGCCTTGTTGATCACGGTTAACTCCTACTCCAGGTTATAATACTTATGAATCATCTAGAGCCAATATTTATATTCTCTCGTCTGATCGGCAATGGGAGTGCGTTACCAATCATCAATAGCGCCATCTATCGACATCGGTTTGGGAGTGCGTAATATGGAATAAATATCGAAATTTCGATATCGATATGTATTCTCAAAACAATATGTGAACAATATTGCTCACATGATATAGTGAATCACATATCAGCCAATATAAGATGATATTATTTTCTGAATATGGCTAGAAAACTATTCACCCGATATGCAATTGAACTTGAGAATACAATATTGTTTTCCTCTTCTATGTCCGATATAGGATATATATTGAATTGCCGTTATTGATATTCATATTTGAATCATTGAAAACCCCTTCAGAATCGACAGGGGGAGAATGTTCAAATTGCGATATTGGTTATGATTGTTGGAAACAATATGTTGTATACGATATTTTCCGCATGATATCAATCAATATAGGTAAATTCGATGTTCCAAATATTGTTGAAACAATATTCTTCCAATTTGCCGTCGAATCCGATCACACAATATTGTATATACGCTTCAGAATCGACATGGGGAGAATGTTTGAATTGCGATATTGGTTTTATAGTTGTTGGAAACAGTATGATATAGTTGGAATTATATCAGTCAATATAGGTAAATTATATGTTCCAAATATTCATTTGTTGAAACAATATTTTACCAATATGCCGTCGAACTCGAACAAACAATATTTTATAATCGCTTCAGAATTGACATGGGGAGAATCTCGAAATTGCTATATTGGTTATATTTGTTGGAAACAATATGTATATACGATATCTTCCGCATGATATGGATAGAATGATATTAATCAAGATAGGTGAATATGATATTTCGAATATTGTTGAAACAATATTCAACCAATATGCCGTCGAACTCAAATATACAATATTGCACAGTCGCTTCAGAATCAACATGGGGACAATATTCAAATCGCGATAATGGTTATAAATGTAAGAAGCATATTGTATACGATATCTTCCGCATGATATAGATAAAATGATATCAATCAAGATGGGTGAATATAATGTTTCAAATATTGTTAAAACAATATCCAACTGATATGCCGTTTAACTTGAATATACAATATTGCATAACCGCTTCAGAATCGACACGGGGAGAATGTTCAAATTGCAATATTGGTTGTAAATGTCGGGAACAATATGTATACGATGTTGTGGTATCGACATTCGTGAAACAATATTATTTAACATTCATAGATATGTTTTTCAACACATTGTTAACGAATTTTACAACACATATTGCTCCAATATTGTAGCTGACAATCCATATTCAGCTCAGGTTGAACCAATATTCCACCAATATTATCATTCCAATATTGTTTGTCCAATATACTCTCATATTGGACCTATATTATTTCTCACATGTACGATATATCTATATCGGCCCAATATGAAATCGGGTTCCAGCCAATATGATGTGCTACCTGGGGTGCATCCCATTTTGGTTGAGACTTGCAGGTGTCTCAGTTTTTATTGAAGATAGAGCATTACTGTTTTCAAGATAACGTTCCGTACGAATGAAAAAAAAAAAAGAATTTCATGTATTACTTTCGAACGGTGGCCATGGTATTAATGATATTGGGGCAACTAAATTTACTCATACTAATGCTCCTTTCGATATAATGATAATAATAATAATAATAATAATAATAATAATATGCTTTATTGTCTGAAGAAGAGTCTTGTTGACAAAGCTAGGTCAGATAATATTGTAAAAACAGGTTAAAATATAACGACATAAAAATAGGTGACAAAATATAGTCAAAATAAATACCACATTAAAATACTAAAATATCACAACTCAAACGTGACATTATAATATTCCTGCAAACTGTAATAGGTTCTATCAGAGAGGAACTTTTTGACTTTCTTCTTGAATTGACAGTCATTCAGACTTGCTGATCTAATATTAACTGGCAAGTGGTTGTACATTTTTCCACCATTATAGTATATGGAATCTTTAATGAACTCTCTTGTGGGTAGAGGAAGTTTCAAACTGAAATTTCTGTTACGCGTGTTATGATGGATGGGAGTTGTAGTGAATTTCAACTTGTGCTTATTTATCAGGCAAACAGATTCCAGAATGAATAGTGCAATCACTGTCAATATTTTATTATTGGAAAATAAAATTCTGCAAGAATCTCGAGGTTTGACATTACACAAATACCTTATCGCTCGTTTCTGTAGAATTAACAGAGTTTTTAAAGACGTTGGACTGCATACTCCCCAAAAAGGTATTCCATATCGTAATTGGGAATCTATTAGTGAATAATATACCATCTTGACAGTATGGAATCCTAATTCCCCAGAAATCACTCTCACTGTATAACATCCAGAAGAGATCTTACCAGTGAGTATCTTGACGTGGTTACCAAATTTCAGATTTTTGTCGATCAACAATCCCAGAAACTTAGTATCATTTCTACTTTCAATAAAATTATCACCAAATGTGAACGACAGAATATTGGAGTCACACCAATCTTCCACCTTTTTCAAATCAGATGATATCATTTGATGCAGATCTCGAGGATTCCTACTATTCCATAATATAGTAGTATCATCTGCGAATAGAGTGAACTCTCCAGTTATATCAATTTTCGTGAGATCGTTGACATACAATAATAAAAGTACAGGTCCTAACACAGATCCCTGTGGAACACCATGATCAATATTTCTCTTCTTGGAGAGTTCTGTCGTTTTGACCACTTGATTTCTTCCTGATAAATATGATTCGAACCATCTGTATGTCATTCCTCTGCATCCATACTGATGAAGCTTTCTCAGCAGTATTCCATGATCAACACAGTCGAATGCTTTTGATATGTCACAAAACACCGCCGCGGAAATCTCACCTGCATTTATTTCCGAATAAACTTTATACAGAAATGAGAATATTGCATCGTGCGTGTTTTTGTTCTTTTGAAATATGTGAACGGCTGTTCAGTGATTATGTTTAATATAGGATGGAAAGAATTTTCGACATTTTAGGTCTTTTGGACGTCAATGCGGTCTTATGACTTGAAATCGACTTCGTTGACTAGTTTAGGACGTCATAGCGACGTCTATTTTTTGAAAAATATAGACGTCATAGTGACGTATGTTTTCTGATAACTATTGATATATTGTCACGAGTAGAACATACGGTATATCAGTAATTTCGAACCATGAGGAATTTATAAACATAAAGTTGATCAAATCATCCGTTTTGACATTGAATTATAAAAACTGACCAAGGAAATCTCATGAGAAACGTGCAAATGAAATAATGATGTATATAAATATTGGATGTGAGGGTTCCGAAGTTAGTCTGGCCTGGGGATACTCTTGACTTGACAAGAGCTCGTCGTGATGATCTTCATAATGTAAGGTGTTATTAGGTCTTTATATTCATTGTTGTTTATTCATATTTGTCATCGTTACCCATAATGTTTCATGCTTCAATACATATCGTTATCTTTAATATAGTCTCGTACTTTCAGTTACCCCTAAAATATTAGTGCCTATTTGAATATAACCTCTCGCAAAGTATTAAGCCAAGCATAACCCCTTTATGAATCGATATGGGTGGAAACGAACTAACCATTATATCGTGACATGGTGGAGGTGACAAATCTATATTTTATCATGACATGGTGGAACCACCCTCTATATCGTAACAATATCCCATAGGGAAACAGAATCAGTTATAGCCACAATCCATATTTTGTGGCTGATGTTCATCCAAAAAAACAATATTGAGGCGAAAAAATATCGTCACTACATTCGAATGGGTAGACATTATCAGTTGGCGTCAGAGCTGACATGCTTCGTTACCCCCAAAATAAGCTACTGCTATCTGCTTCATCCTTTCAGACTACCTGCTATTCATTATCCATGAATCAAATGTGCAAATGGCGATTGTCGTTCTAGAATATTTTCAGAATAAAAGGACTACGTAAGAATTGTAAAGTTGGCAACATTGTTACGAGGTAAAAATATAAATACATTTCATTCTCTTCCACTCTTCAGGATATTGTGATTCTGGTTATGAATCATGAAATTTCAGAGTGTACTACGAAGATACACCGAACCATTTACGAGGAAATCGACTCGAATATTTTCTGATTTTTTATGCTCATTGATAAAAGTTTATCTGCATTACCAAAAAACAATCTTCCACTAACATTTTATTTAACAATTTTGAATTCAGAATTTTGTGATGAAGTGTTTTTGAACAGCTTCATTACTAGACTGGTTTTGATCAAAATCCAAGTACCTGAGCTGGATTCTAGTTGAATTTCACCTGTTCGAAAGCTCGAATCCTGAAAACCTGAGAGAGCTGAGTAATGCATTCCTGACTTCCTAAAACTGTGCCTGATAGTAAACTCTCACGAACATCATTACAACCCTAAAGACTTCCATATTTTCCAACCCTTTGCTTATGATATGAAATTAGATGAATTATCTATCTTTTGAAATGCTTGATGTTTGACTGCTCATAACTTTGTTGTTATTGAATATTTTCCAGCCAAATTCATTCAGTAGCATAAGCAAAGGTAGTAGATTCAGTTCCTGTGCCCTTTTAGGGTTGAATATTATTTTTTCCGCGTTTTGGGTTGGAGGTGCACATGTGCTTTCCAAGGACAGATTTAGTGGCCATGGCCATGAGTCATGACAAGGTGGAAGTTTTGACCAATGAGATTCCAGATTTACTTGTCCTTGTGCCAAGGCCAAAGCAGTGTATAAATACTGAAGACAGCTATGGATTCTGGGCTCTCTTCTTTTCTTTACAAGTCTGCACTACCTGCTCGACCTGCTCTTCAAGCTCTTGATGCTCGTGCTGATCTCTTAGTGCTCTCATAGTTTATTCAAAACCAGTGTGAAGTATTACTGTATAGTGATTTCGTGTTACACATGTAAGTTTGTATATTTTTCACCATTGTTATTCATCCTGTCCCTAGATTCATTTCAATCCTGTTGTTTTGCATACCAATACTCACCCGACCTGTGTAAAGAATCCAGAACTTTGAAATTGCGAATAAACGGATTTTGTGATTGCATATTTCAGCTTTCTTTTTCTGTTTTCATTGTTTTCAGTTCCGAATAGTTCCAATAATTTATTTACTGATTTTCAATATTCTCATTTGTCAAAATTGCAGATTATTATTATTGACTGACGACTGATACTGACAAGCCAGTTAACAATTCTTCTTCTTCTTTTCCTCGAGAAATCCTGTCCTGTGCATCCGGGTCTCTGTGCTTTGTGTCCCGTCAGGCGGTGATCTATTTTTCATGAAATATTGACATGGATGGAAAAATATATTCAATTAACCTCACTAGAATCTCGAGATGAGATATTAGAAAATCGAAGGAAAAGGAAAGATAAATATGAATTGCATCTGTATAATTCGTTTGGAACCGTGTTTCCGATTCTCCAGGTAGACATTATGAAATAGTTGGAATTAATAATTTTCCAGGCCTAACCTACAGATACCAGAGACCCGAAAGATATTTTGCTTCCATTCCGGTAATTATCCAGACTAAAAATAGCAACCAGTATTCCAGGCTGAACCCAGGGTTTGTAATTAGAGCCTACACTCCCTTGGCTACTTATTGATTCCAAATCGATTCAATACCATTGACCCCTGGTTTATACTGTAGGTACCGAGGTAGGTATACCTCCTGTACCTTTCTCCACCGTTGCTACTTTGGGCCCCTGTACAAAAATATTTTGTGCAGAGCAGGTAGAGTAAACTACCTCAAAAACAATCTGGCGGTCGAGAATCCCCCCCCCCTGTCAAATACCAGAGTAGTCTCCTGTCCTGAACAGAGCGTCAGAGTAAGGGACACAGAATAAAGACCCTTGCAATTTCATTCACAATTGAATGTGCATACCTCGTACACTAATTTTCAATTTGTATTTTTGAAGGGGTTCTGAAGTTATTGAGAAAAAGGCGTTTCCATGGTAGCCTATTTAGAGAAGCATAGGAGTAGACCATATCAATTGAAGGTTTTTGCCTTTTTTTATGCAAGGATGACCCCCTCGTAAGGATGCCGCTTACTGTTGCATCAACCTGTATAGTGCATACCATCCTATATAATATGTGGAACATTAAAGTTTCATCTCATTAGCTTCAAATATTGAAAAAGCTCGAATCATAACCTCTTCATTGGTTATTCTTTTGTTCAGCAGTCATTTATCAGTCTCATCAGAGCATTTCATTAATTTTTCATACAATTTTCACTGTGACGCATGAGGGGTATCGCATCTATTTATCAATTCTGAAACAATACCAACATGAGGATGGAAACGTTGATGTTTTGCTTTCATCTCATGAGGTGGACCGAAAAAATTCCCATTATCTCTGCATATACAAATCCTGGATTATTTCCAATATTTGTCTCGAATATCTGTGTTGAAATTTTTCATACAAAAGACACACACGCACTCATTCATCGTTACCGAATAACATTTTGCCAACTTTCATCTGGCGACACCCCGAGTGCTCTAGATCGTTCATCAGGGACATCTTTTTCATAAGACAGGTTGGTTATAAATCAAGATTTTTATGTGATTCAAAAAAGGGACGACGAAAAATTGTTTCCAAAAGGATCACTCTGTTTATTATTCCCTGAATGTTTCTCTATACCTAGAGTGTCTATATGCAAATAATCTGTTGATTCTTGCCCACTCCGAAATCGATCTTGAGAAAAAATGGAAGATTCAAGAAAAATATACTACATGTAATGATGACTCTGATAGCACGCAACCTCCTAGGGACGCTCCTTTTTGGTACAATTCGAGTCCGAATGTCCCGGACCTAGAATGATTTTCCTTGGGACGTCCAATCCCGTTCGTTTTATGCAATGTAAGAGCAAGGACGTCCATGGAATATTTGAGCTGGTACATCATTTCAAATGTCCTAGAAATATCTTCCGAACTCAATCAAACAATTAAATTCATTCGCCTCGACTAAATCGAAGACTTCGACAAAAAACGCACATTTAGCAAAACATAAAAATGAGCATCGAACTCCAGTGTTTCACGACCCGGCGAGTCTAGCACCAATTTCGATAATTTTTCGGGACATTGAGCAAACTATGCAAATCGCTCGCCAATAAATACGGGCGAGAATATTGGGACCGGTATTATTATGATTATAGAGATTCCATTGATTAATGATTTCCTTTTTTTGATTCGTTGATGAGTTAATCGCGGTTCGCGTCGGTCGCCCCTTTCTCGAGAGAACCCTGACGAGATGACCCATACTGGACACATCATCCCCCCAGCGAGTCTGGTCGCAGGAATGTTAGCAATATAATTTACCTATGTTCCATTTTTCATTTGTCAGTTGCCCCTGTTTATAGGAAAATTGAGAGCAATACTCACTTTGAATGCCGCCATTTGTATTAGGCCCTTCAGGCAACTCTCAGTGACTCCAGATATGAAGGTAGTTGTTGCACTAATGAAGGGGCGTGTCGCAAGTAAACCTGTTAGAGGTTAGTAGTCGTCATTAAACACTTGACTCATTATACACTCGATTTATTTCACTTGGTCTTAGTTTTTTACATACTTGATTCACTTCAATCGATTTGTAGCTATATTTGTTATTTTTTTATTATTCAATTCGATTTACAGTTGAGGCCTTATTACCCGTTTACACTCGTTTCGTTTTTTAGTCAACTTGGTTCACTATGTACACATGCCACTTTGCTTTATTTAATTGAATTGTGTTCCTCTATGGTCATGATCACCTCTCGCATGCCATTACAACCCTCATTAATCTAAACCCCACAGCTCGGCATATCCCACAAGGAAACGTAGCTGGGGTGGTAACCCATCACGGAGGAGTCATCCACCTCAGAAGGTAGGAAAAATCGTACGCACTCCCATGGTACAGAGGTAAGGGGGATTACCCTTCCGTGACCCTCCGAAGGCTCCATATCACTCCGTGACAATATATACCTTGTATATTCCTATGATAAATTTGCAATTGACCGACACATTGGAGAGAATAGTGACAGAAATATATTGTATCTACAACTATGGAGTCATTCATACATTGCTAACTCGATTTTCAACAGACATTATTGTGATGAATCGAGTAATAAGAGTGATAATGACAGTAGGATGGCGTAATAATCTGACATCCCAACGTCTCGTCGAATTCAACTAGGTAGGTATTCGTTCTACTAGTTCTACTAAAGCACGCCACTATATATACTCAATAAGGAGTAGTATGGACTAAAGAACATGCACAAGTACAATATCAAGAAAAGACATATCGATAAATCGAAGCTAACTGAACAGATCCTTACTGAACATGGACAAGATATGGCAGAGTGGAATTATATCGAAATCATAGGAAAGGAAGATAACAACCAAAAAAGAAAAATCAAGGAATCCGCTTGCATTCTTCTGAACGGAGACAATAGCATTGCTTACTGTTCAGTTGATATAGATAGAACATGGTATTCACTACTGAAAACTGAACATGAAAATGGTTGATTCAAGATCAATTAATGAAAACATCCTGTAACTCATTTGTAGACTGAAATTACTCATCCATATATCAATATAAGTATGTCACTGAAAAGTGTCAAACTATAAGCAGCACAACTTTCAAAGAAACATATTTTGCATTTACATGTTGAGAACGGGAGCAGAATCGGTCCCGAAACGTCCAAAGATGAGTAAAAATTCGATGTTTTTTCAATACCTATATTTCTTCCCTTCAAAAATTTTTTCAAACAAATTGTCACTGACAAACTACTGGATTTCTCTTTAAGACTCCCTGATAGAAAAATTTGTTTTGTTGTTTTTGGGGCAAATCATCTGATTTGTCCCGTTACAAATGTATTGAAATGATACGAATACTTTTATTTTATAGAAACGAGGAGAGAAAATCCCAAAGAATCAAGTAAAATGAATAAATATATACTACTGTTTGTGAAATACACACAACTGAAAAGACTCACCTTTTACTTGCTTCTCATAGTTTTAATCACCTTAATTCTATAAATACACGGAAAAATGAGAATTCACTGTTTTTCATTCTCAACAGTGACTACCATCATGAGTAACCATAACCATAAAATGAGACTTGACACTTGACAGTTGCAGAATGGCTCACACTTATGTGCGGGCTATTCGAATAGATTATAGTACAGACCATTTAGAACCCTGGAACTTCATTGTTGATAAATAGCGTCTAGAGACTGGGTACTACAATTTATCATCGCGATGGGGGAATGCTACAGCGGAAGAAAGTTGATGAATAATCTGCAATAGTATGATTCATTTTACAGCTGAAAAGTGAAATGGCATATGATACCTGGTAAGATTGACTGATATGTGATTGCACGACTTTTTTCCTGTTAATAAAAGTTAGATCCAGCATTGTTCATCATATTTTCACAACTACAATTATTGAAATCAGTTATGAGCTGTTCGTTAATTGAAATTTCTGTCAATGAGTTTTCGATGAAATTAATGAGTATGTCAAATTCGATTTTGTGATTTTGCAATATAATAACCTTCATTATTTCCAAAGATATATTTCTGAATTCTCGGAGTTGCTTTGATATTTGAATCGTTGTAGATGGAGTATAATATTCTATTCGCACATAATGACTATTACCTACTCAAATGATTACGTGGGTAATAGCCATCATTATGCGCTCGTTGAATGATATACTATAATCAGCACTACCATATATGTATTTTTGTCATTACTAACGTCATTGGAGGTTGAGAAGTGTCACATTACACACCTGTATTAATAATCGATCGAAATATGATGGTTGTAAATAAAATAGTATACAGAAAGTTCAATTCTTGTCTTGACTAATCTCACGACAGGAATGAATCTCTTCCCACCTTGGTGTGTATACTATGCCGTTATTTTTTGAGTGTCAAATTCAATTCTCGGCGTTCCTTTATTGATTTAATCAAAAAGTGTTAATGTTCAACAGTTTGGTATAGTAGCGGAGAGTCTGTACTAATTGATCAGAACAAATTGTAGATATGTTGTAAGATATTAGCTGTGCATAAATTGGAAAAATCTATTGTTAATTCTACAATATTTTCTAATAATAACCATTACTTGACAAAATAATGTATCGAACATGTCATCAAACAAGATGATAACAATTTTCAATAAATAAATACGACAGGATAGCTATGTCATCCCACTTATATTGAACCTATAACCATCATATCTAATCAGTGGGACTGTATATATATATACAACGGAAAAAATGCAAATTATTCGTGCATGGTAAAAATGGAATGTGTTGAATGTACACAAAATATTAATTTATTCAGGGGCCATTTTGTTCTGTTATTGTCTTTCAATCATATTATTATCCCACGAAATGTTTTGTTATTGAGAAAGTGGGAATGATACAATAAGAAAATATATCACATTGATTCGATGAATTGCTATCCTATTAACACACAGTTGATTAGATTTGACAAATAAGCAATCACAAAAGAAGATGATAGTTCGTATTCCTCATGCCAGGAAACCTGAAACTATACAAGATTTTATGTTCATGCTTTTAAAACTTGAAGAAAAATATTGAGAAATTTTATAATAAAGTCGCCTTCTAGAGCACCCTGTATCTTCTGAACCAGCAACATTTTTATCAGGCATGTTGGGCTGAATCTCAATATTTTAGTGTTCACTATCTGTAGTTCAGAGATTTCCCATTTTCAATGAATCACCCTGTATATACATATCATCTATTTTGGAATATCTTCTGAATCTAAACACTATTAGAGCATAGGAATGGAAATGAAGGTAATGATGGGTAGGGCTATTAAATTCCTCAGAAAAGTTGGAAAACACTATGGATGAAATTTTGGAAAATATATGAATCATTTCAATCCATATTTTTCCTGAAGCTGAGGATGGGTGCACACTGCACAGGGTTACCACAAGCAAAATTAATTCGTGATTCCCTAATCCGAATTGATCAATTGCTCATTTGTATATTGAAGCTATGACTATATTATGCCACCGATTGCATTTGTATTATTCATGGATATGTATATGTTTGTTGTTTTATAATGAAAATTTCGTGATTGTGGAATCAGTCCGATGTACACCATACGTCGGAGTAGATAGCACCAACATAAGATTATAGTGGAAACTATTGTGAATGGTGACTTCAAAGTACTTTTATTGGTAACACTTGAAATATTTCCTGTTTGAAGTAATGATGATTACAAAAATGAATCTCTTAAATGAATTTTAATGTTTTCATTTCATCTTTCACAGAAAACGGAAAACAGAAAAGATCAGATTCAACAGAATTCAACTGATATGAAGTCTCGGTCTTCTTCACGAGCATAGCTGCACAAATCAGGTGCTTTTTTTTATCGCTTGGAGCGCACGAAAGGGAATCCCTATAATGTGCTGGTCCTGTTGGTCCATAATGCATTGTTCACGTTTTAATTAGATTATGATATTGAAGCGCTTCATTACACTGAACTATTTCAGGGTTTCTGAAGCTGAAGCTAACTGATCAATGGTATTGACTACATACAGAAGTTCAATTAAAATTTCACGCCATGAATAATTTTGGATACAATAAAGGTGGGAAAAAAAATGATTGCTTTCTCTTGCGATGTTGTTGCCGTCGGCTTCAGACAGTGGTGAGAAAGAACATTCAGTGAGATTCCTTTCAGTGCTTTAGCAAGGTACCAAAGCGAGCGGGAACCACTGGGACAATCTATGAGTTATTTTGGAACTGTATGTTTCTATTGGGGCGTCTATTGTTTGGCAACAGTTTTTTCTGTCTCCAGCATTTTCAACCATAGTCACGAGGTAAGGGTTTTTGCGCAATCGATAGTAGGCTGTTTGTTTCAAGGCAGCTCTAAAACAGTTTTCGTTGAACTAAGGTTTCGAAGGTGATGATCTTTCCGAAGAATTAGGTATGTAAGTGTCCATTCCCAGCGTGATGATCTCGAATATCTCCGCAGCACACTGTGAATGATCCTCAGTATCAGATCATATTCTGTGCCAAGAAAACTCGGAGAAAACAATGCGAAGACCGTCCCAACCCAATCTCCTGAATTATTATACCATACTAGTCGAAGGGGTGCTGGAGCAGTTGAAGGAATGAAAAATAGGCAGGTTGTGCAGATGAAAGTGATTGGAATTGCCTAGTTGTGCTCCTACATCTGAAGCTGGCGTTCCACACCAGATTTTCGCTTCCAGCTATTCGCAGTGAGCCAATCAGGATTCTTCAAATTCAGCTGCCGCTTTCTCAAGGTCATGATGGTTGATGTTGTTTCAAGATCTAGTTTTCAGCAGCAAATAGTTTCACACATCTTTGTCTAATTTGATGATATGCTATTGCTATTCCAAAAACTATCTGAAGAATAGTATTTTGAACTGTGACATCAGTAATGTTGGTATAATACATATAAAAGAAAAAGTTTAATTTGCTGTTGGTGGTCGTCTCGCGACATTTTCGACAGATGCTGATACCATGAGTTTGTTCAGAGATAACCCTGGTTTGGAGATGGAATGTAATAAAATGAAGTGGAGAATATCAAACACCGAATACATCAGAAGTTATCCTTGAATGTTCGAAGTATTCATCATTTATTTATATCAGCGAGTCGCATTTCTTGTGTGATGAATTCTGATGGTCTTCATGCAGAAATATTGCATGACTAGTATCAATAGGACGAACCCAAAATCGACTCTTTTTTTTAGGTCTATCATTCTAAAAACTCTCATTATATAGGAGTACTACTGCTTACTGATATTTCATGTAATCAATCAATGACGAACACCATCAATCACAATTATTAAAGGAATATTTGTCTATAACATATCCCTTTTGTCACAATCAAATCAGGATTCAGTGTAGATCTAATGCATCTATGACCCAAAATTGATCAATTATCATAATTTTCTGACATAAGTATAATAATGATAAGTTATCTGACATTTCATAATTCATCTGACGTACCAAACGCAACGTTTTTCTGCACTGATGGAAATGGTAAAATAGTTGTTTTCCTAATAAGTGCGCAAAGTGCTACTTCTTCGCACGTAGAAACAGTTAGGCGAACGACGAGAAGCAGAGTTCGTATAAGTTTTTGCGTGCAAAAAATGCACTTTGCGCACGTGGTAGGAACAACATTTCCTCTACTGCTGCTACGAAAAGTAGCGCATTTCTCATAGCTAAATCAATTTCAAAACCATGTATTGCTCATACTGTGAGAAATATGTTTTCTCACGGCACTTTGCCAACACCACATACATTTCCATGGAGAATCAACAAAAATCGACCAAAACTCTGCTGTTCAGCTTTGAATAGTTGTCACAACTGTCAGAAGGAGTTTTTTAAATTCTTCAGGGTAGTTCTCATTAGTGTTTTTGATAGAAATCGCATTTTCCATCAGATATCATTCCAACAATTCATAATAAACATCAATATGATGTATATACCGAGATATGACGATTTTGATAAATACACCGCTAGGGACAGAGAAAGTTGGATTTGTTTCCGGAAATTACAAGCAAAAAGTATGAATTGGCATAAACGAAAAATTTATGGAATCTAAAAAAATACAGAAATAAAATCTTCTCCGGAAAGTGTACGTTTTTGAAATACTTTGAGGAACCAGGAAAGGCGTCTACTCTTTGGTCACAATATTTTCATTGTGGCATAGTGCCACATTATGAAATGAATACCAATAAGCTACATTACTAGGATTATTTGAATGAGTGCAGTTGTAGAAAAAGTATAGTGTGCAATATGTGGAGAAAAGTACTTTTCTCACTCGTGTGTTTGCATCACTCGCCCTTCAGGCTCGTGCCACAAACTTTCACACTCGTGAGAAAATTTGAACTTTTCCCACTTGTTGCACAATATACTACTTCCTTCGAGCTTCATATCATTCAACAACGGCAATAAAAAAATCACTGGCTATCCCGGAAATGATGACGACTTCTAGAACGTTCTGATCACGTGCCTCTTTCATAAATCTGGAAACTTTCACTACTGTAAGTTTTACCTCTTTCGGTCGGCATCTCACATTTTGCTCCTTTAAAAGTGATGTTATCGTGCAATATTAACTCAAATTCAAGTTTATTTCAACTCTAAGAACAGTTCATGACGTATTTGGCTGATATATTTTTTGTAAATCTGCAAAATAGGTTAGGAGCACCTCCTCCTCGATACTATTTGTTCCTTTGTTGTGGCAACATATTCAAAATGTATATTGTTTCTTATATTTTTGTTGAATCTGATACCTCCTCGTCAGAACTGCTCATTTGAATAGCTTTTAACCTTGGTTTTTGGTTTTTTGATGATTATAAAAGTGTCGGTGTTCGTAGATCTTGCTCACAGAAACGTAGGCTGAAATACATATTAAAAAATCGGATAATACAGTTGAAAGGTGAAGAGGAATACACTTGCAACGGCTTCTCATATTGCGTAAAATAGTCTACAGCAACTGAAATGACTAGATTTCAAATACTAGTGAGGAGTGAGGTTTTTGAGTAGTTATACTTTTCCGCGCTCAGTGCGGATAAAAATCTTGTTCGATAATATTTATTGTCCAACTATTGGGAAGAAAAATGCTGGTTGAATGGATCAGGTAATGTCACTTGAATGATTATTTTATTATTGAAATAACCGAGCCGTTCAATATTCGTTGATTGATAACGTGTGAGCTCGCCAGCTGGAAAACATTGTAGTGGTAGAGGTAGGTCAGTGTTGCCAGATGCGGTGAATGAAACGTCGCAAAAAAGTATGAGGTAGACAACATTTTTGAAAATTCAGCGACATTTTTTATCATAGAGTTTTGGTTTTATGCAGTGGCCATTTACGTCACAGATTTATATGATCAAAATATCTTCAATAATTGCTACAACATTTTTAACGATGTGAAAAACTCTATAAAATTCCGATATGTCGCCAGTCGAGTTCAAATGTCGCACTGTTCCAGGGATCGTCCTACCTTGAAAAGCTTTTGACATGGACGTACCAGAATATTTCGAAATGATCAAGAATAAATCAATTAATAAACCATGGAGAACTGGATTGATAACCTATGTTATGAAAACGGCATACTGTACACATGTATTTTACCTGACTTATAGCAACGTTACAAGAGCAAGACCTAATAAAATTCGACTAGACTTATAATAATCAATCCCCACAAAGAAACCGCTTCATGAATATTCATGATACATTGCTGGCGCACTGCCATCAGATCAATAGTTTCTAGAAATGCTAATAATTTTTCGTATCAAAAACACATATGATAATAGCATACTCTCCATATGCTGGACGTTTTCTTGCATATACCTACAGTATACTTTCACAGTAGCAGCTGATGGACTCTAGAGGTGATCCATCATTCATTAAACATGTTGAGTTTCGATTGTGTTGTAGCTTTCATCATTGCACAAATGATGGACGTGTGCGACATGTTCTCTGAAGATGATTGTACCTAACTTACTTGTCATATCCGACCATTGTGTTTTCCAGGCATCAGTCTACAGCTGGGAAATCCAGTCATCGCCCATTGTCCTTGAAGTCCTTGAACGAGCTATTACATGCACTAATGGTGAATTTGTGATTACGGTTTTCAGTCAGCCTTTTTACTTGAATGGATCTTCACAATGGGGGATTTTCGCTCATAACAAACGAATCTTTGTTTCGATTCAGTACACAAAGTATAAATCCACTGGTAAGTGCATTGGTAGAAAGCTCTCATGTCTTTATTTCTCGAAATAGTGAGAGTATTACTCGTATTTCAAGGACGTAGGAAGCCTTATAGGGATTTGAAAGTACCGAGAGACTCTGGTACTACAGCAACAGTATTTTCAGATGTAAAAACTTCCCAAACGATGAGATTTTCACAAGCTTCATTGGGTGACATACTGGTAAAATGAAATATATCAACCTTGGTTTGCCTAAATTTATGTATATCCTACTTTCCCAACCTGATGGATTAGAATTACTTCTGGAAAGCTTCGATAAACCCTCATTTCCGGAAAATAAGCACAATATCAACATCAAAATACAGTGTGATGGATTAACTTGAGATGATTAATAGCAAATACATATTATTCACTACCTACTAAGGAAACAAATTCATCAAGAATAATGAAGACGAAACTTCCAAATCCGAAATATCAGGGGTATACAAACTCAACTGTGGATCTTGGGATCTTGCCCTAAGGTATATTTGGGTCAGACAGGTCGTACTATTAATCAGCGCATTAATGAAGATGGGATGAATTTTTTGAAAATGGAAACAAATTCAACTTATACGCCAACCATATATTAGATAAAAACCATAGTTTTGATGATAATTCCGAAATTGTACACGTAGAATATAAAGAATAAAACTCAAGCATTTTGATTCATCAGGAATCAACAAACTCAAAAATTCTAACGTTTTACCTAACGATCAACTAGACTTCAATAGTTTACCACTGTTGAATTTGTTTTCTTTGTAGGTAATAAACTGTATTTGCTATCAACTCTTTCAATTCAATCCGTTACACCGTATTTCAATCTATATTTTGTGCCTATTTTCCGAAAATGATAGTGAAACAGGTGGTCATTTGTTATTGATTTCTATCAGGTAACGGCCGAGTCAATAAAAAAATGTATTTTCGAAGTTTCGCATTGATTTTTATGATTTTTCGTTGAACCTAAGCGCCCCCATTTCGATCATTGTTTCACAATGATTTTCCGAAAATGTTCTCTAAAATTGGAAAACTGAACCACACAAACAAACGTGGACAAAATGAAATACACTAATATGGTGTCTTGGTTCATTGCATGTAGTCTGAAAACTTCATTTTGTAGTTCAGGTTTTTATAGAAAATACAGGCTTGAGTTCTCGTGCTGTTGAATGATGAGCATTTCCAGTATCGTAAAATTCGACCCTTTTTCGCTATCGACCACATATTATCGAGGAAATCAAACCACAAATCAATCATTCAATATTGAGAATGCTATTTCAATACCTGATGTGAATTCAAACGCTACTGATCTGAGTAAGTAGTTGCGTTTTATTTATCCGATTCCGTCACCGGAATCAGTTTGATGTGTCGTTTTATTTGCAACTTTTCCGATACCGGTTGCTACTTTTCATTCCGTCTCACTAAAAGAAATGATGTGGAATGACTGTTGACAGGTGTCGAAAAATCAAATCTGGTGAAAAACGAAACTTTTTGGAAGTAAACGACATTTAAAAGATATTTTCATCGTGAGTTTCACTAGTTCATGATTCTTTCAAGTGAGACAGGTTTCATATGTTCATTCCCAGATAAAAAAATATCTCTGGATCTCAGAGAAGTTTCTTCAATCACCACAATCACTGCTCCAAATATTAGTCGATTCATTTTCTAGATTCTTGACTGTAGTGATTTTGAAATTATTTGGATCCCCCATATACAAATATAACCTCTTATGTAAATTCTCTCATTCAAGATCATGAAGTTTCTCGTTTTATTCATCCATTCTGTTTCCACCACCGCAACCAGAATGGATTGAATGAAACGCAACTAGTGTCTTCTTGCAATTTGATTGGTTGCAGTTTGCAGTCTGTGACGGCTGATAAGCACGTCGCTGTTGCTAGGTTTCTATTAAATACTTCAATTTATCTCAATATGTCATGATTCGAAATTACTATATGTAGTATAGGTGATTAGTTGATTAGGAATTTACTGCTGATCACGTTCAATTCACTCTGAACTTCGGAATATTCCAAGAGTTAGGATAAAATGTGATGCAGGCATGGCATCTAACAGTGAGACACTTTTTATATGGTTTGGTTTGAGTTGTATGATGATATAGTTTTGATGACTCATAAAATTACCAAAGTAACATTATCAGTTTTATTGTTAGCTACAGGAGGTTGTTACAGCCTATTTTAAAATGTCTTTTCAAAATTATTATACTTTTCCGCCGACCTCGTATTAACGACTAAGTTTATTAATGTATATGAAATCGTTCATTAATGACCCCTATTAATGATCAATTTGTCTATTAATGCAGGATTGTTTAATAGGCAACCTAACATACACCGCGTGCATTCATTGTTTATGCTATAACTTACGGAATCTGCATTTAAATCGAAAATATGGATTTCATCGAAGAATTTCCGTTAACCGGATCGCCTTTCCAAGTTTCTAACACGATTTTAATCCCTGTTTTATAACACAAGGAATTTATTTTCTATGTTGATCATTTCGACAAATGTCAAATGTCACTAATGTCAGTAACAAGGCTACTGCATGGGTGATTCTTAGCAGTTTCTGGATGAATGCGATGAATTCGCGAACCAAGTTTCCTTCATTGCAGGAGAAAAGAGAAATATAGTCGACGGAAAAATTTTGTAACCAACTTGTATATTAAAAGGCGATTAATGATCTCGAACATTAACGCGCTCGCTTCGCTCGCACGTTGAAATATCTCGATCATTAATCGCCCTCATTATTACACTAGTTGGTTAAATAACTATTATAGACGTTTAATTGCAGATTCGCGATTAGGTTTTCTAAATTCAGAATTTTTTTCTACGCCCTGTATGATGAATATCAATTCGTCATACATTCAAAAATGAAGAAATCGAAACACAAAATGAAGAATGAGTATATTTTTGGCTCATTTCCTAGAAAAGCCTGAAACCAACAGACCAAACACCCAAAGCACCTACATAATACGTCAAACTGATGTATACCTCATTGACAATAGCCATCACTGATAATCAGTAGATAATAGTTATTCATGCAACAAGTGCAAAAAGTGAATGTTTATTGGACAACACGTCGAGTGCAATAAACAATTTTTGCACGAGTTGCATACAACATTTTTTTCTACGTTCATGCAAAAAGCAAAAAATGATTTATTGAGGTGCGGCACTAGGTACAATTCTGTTAATTGTCAGAATTAATTTTTGACTGACGTTTCTATAACCGCAGTTGCATTATAGAAAATGTTTGTCATGATGACAGCACGTTGAAGTAGAATGACAGATGAGTGCAATAAAAACTTCATTGCACTAAGTGCAATAAAGAACTTCTTTTTCCACTAAATATAGTTCAATAAAGTTCTGTTTTTTGCATTAATGTAGAAAAAGAATATAAAACTCCTTTAAGTTGGTCCTATTTGCATATTGAACAAATCAATTGATTTCCTACGCTTGTAGAAAAAATATTGACCATAACTCGGCTGAAAGTGTATTTCCGAACCTGTTAGTATAATTACAATTCTCTCTTTTTTCCATGCTGAAATTCAGTAAATACTACTACTACTGCTGTAGTTTCAGATATCGAAGTAGACACTTACTTCCTTCTGACATATTGAGTATCCTCGATATTTACTCCATGCACCCCTTCCTGGAATTATAAAATTCCAGTGCCTTCTCAGTCGATTGATTTCCACCCCACTTGCGAATAATCATACGGTACATCGCTAAAATCAGTATTGCGATTTCAAATGACGCGCATAGTAAGTGCTCAAAGGGCCCTTCACGTGAACCAAAACGCATAAAACATGGTTTAACCAAAGGCGGGTGGTGAGCTGCACATCAAAACACCCCTGAGCGTAATTGTCCCCCCCTGCGTAATCAATTTTTGCGCTATCTGGCGAGAGAGCATGTATGGGTGGCGGTTCCCAAAAACGCTTACCGTCATTTAACCAGATTAATTTTCCCCCGAAAGGAAAGTGACCGATGTCGAATCACGGTTCACCTGAAATCAGAGTGCAGTGAAAAATTGCTGGGAAATTTAATTAATCAGTTTGGCGGAAAATGAATAATAGTTATTTATTACACAAGGGAAAAAAGTAGTACACAAAAAACCGTGAGCTGAAATCTAATATTCCAACTAACAGAATAGTGACGTATCGAGTCCAGAAGAACTGTTTCTGGACGTTTTGCGTATATGATACACTAATTCTTCGGCAAACATGTGTTACTTTTACAATTCTCTTCACCAGAAGGTGAAAATCATTCATCAGACAATTCATTTATCACGATGTTCTTCAATGATATACATTTCAATATGAAGATCCTCTATAGAAATATGATTTTCTTGTGATTTCTCCATAATTACTATATTTGGTGAACAAACATACCAGCTGCCATCTCTGTCATCTGTCATTCAATTATCAAGGACATTTCAAATATGCAAGAATACAGTTTCACCGTTGATAGGTAAATAAGACAACTTTATTCTTTTCTAAATATTCATATAACATGACTAGCCTTCGAAGTAGGAACAAGGATTGAAGAAGAAAGTATAACACATAAAATTATTCTAGAACGTAATCCAAAAGTGATTTGTGTGAAATTTATGTCCTTTCAAAATCTGTTGACATTTGATATTCATTTGGCATCTGAAATCGAATCACGGTCAGCTGAAATGATTATTCCAAATTTATTGTAAAATTGTTCTAAAATTGTTCTGAAATTGCGTATCCAGACAGGCAAAAAAAAGGTGAAAACTCCATGGAATATATCGATAAATAGTGGTTTGTTCACATTTTCATCATCAAATTCGTGTTTTTGAGACAAAAATACCCAAAATGTCCAAAGATAAGTGAAAATTTGATATTTTTTCCATATACCTATATATTCCTTTTTTCAGAACTGAGTTACACTGAAAAGTAAATTAATTTTTCTTTTAAACTCTCGGATAGGAAAATATTCAACTCTCCTCACGTATGTTCAATAATACTCTTATTTTTATGTTATAGTAACAAGGGGAGAAAATCCCAAGAAACCTGCAATAATGATTAAAATGGTACTTTTCAACATAGATGACTTGCACCACAGGTGATTTGACAGTTTCTGATGTTTGGGCCAGATAAGTCAAAATTAGTTTCATCCGGTTTTACAATACTTCATATCCATCTATTTTATGAACAAATCATGAACGATTTCCTGACTGTACTTTTGATTTTTCAGGAAATGATTGCGTGCTGTAGCAGCAGCTGCTGCAATGAAAATTGCACTGTCACTGCTCTTTTCCAAATTGCACACCTTCATAAATCAAAATGTCAAATAATTTCATGTCAAATAGCGGTCAGTCTTTGTTCCGGTTCAATGGCAATGATCAACTGCAATATCGAAACCAAATACCTACCAAGATTTTCATATTTTACAATGACAACAACGTTGTGATTCTTTCCAGCCTAGTCCGAGAGGTACGTTCTTCCCAGACTATGCCGGAAAAATGCTACTTTCTCAAAGAAAAATCGTTCAGGAAGTTGGTACTTCCAATCGGTTCCCAAAAAAATTAATTTTCACACACAAAAGGTATCACACATTCATATTGCATTAATGATTTTTTTCTACAAATTTCAAAAAATGACAAGGTTCGCACATTGATAACAAATTGAGAAGTGACACTTTTTTTCGAAACTATTCATTATCGGTCACGCGGTTTTCATGTCCGTATCTTAACTTTTGATTCACTATCTACTGACATTTAATAATTGGAACAGATATACAGGGTGACCAGAATTCTGAATCTTGAACCACCCTGTAAATGTTCCAATTAAATTTCACTAGATAGTAAATCAAAAGTTGAGATAAGAACATAGGAGCCGTTTTGACCAATAATGAAGTTTCGGCCTAAAAAAATCCTAAAGTTGGAAAATCTCGATTTTAAACACCCTATATCTCTGTAATCATTCCCGCTAAACCCCAAGTGTGGTGCATTGATGAAATCAGCTCTTCAGGAAGGATCTAAAAATACAATAAAATACAGGGTGTTCTATTTTAAAAAATCAATTAGTACTCTGTAGACCGTTTGTTCCGAGCACCCTGTATTTTCTGATGCAACGGGAAAAAAAATTCTGAAAAATCATTTTAGATTATCTTTCAAATTTTCAAAACGGTTCAAAAATAAGTGAACTAGAGGGGGGAAATTTATGGTGAATCACCCTGTACCACCTCCTCGATTAACCTACATACAGTATTCAATTTTGGTTCAGATTGTTTTCTCTCGACGGTATTGTGCTCATTGAATTTTCATAAGTAATATCACGATGTTCTGAATATTCGAGATAATTCTGTCGCTTTATTGTTCACGAAAGTGTGTTGCCGAGCAACACCACGAGCCTGTCAGGACGAGTGGTATTGATGTACGGCAACACAATGAAAGACAGAATTTTGAGGAGATATTCAGAAAAGAGTGGTATTTTGCTAGACTATTTCACGAAGCAAAGAAAGCATTTATCCTCGCATTTATCATACACATGAACCATAGACCTATTATCCACAGGAGACGGAACTATTTACATTTGAATAGGATCAAACATTCCCAAATTCTGGTCCACTGTATGTTCTTAGTGTGGTCGACTAGATTGTGCGGTTGCCAGATATTCGGTTAAGGAAGGAGATTCACCATAGTTATCATAATACGTTTAATAATTTAAATCAACATATTAGGAGCAATACAGTGCTGATCATATGCTCCGACTGATAATAATTCATACGGTATAATAATCTGAATTAAATAATATTATTCTCGAATTAATTACCATTGAACTATTCCATTCCGTCAGATCACAGATATTCGTAACTGAAAGCACGACAACGCCGCATACGGAATTCAGCAGCTCGTAGCCAATCACAGCCATCTCGTAGCCCTTGTGTGTGTGGTTTGTTTATGTTTTTTGTTGCGGTGTTGCATTGAGGTGGTTTTGCGTTTTGAAGTGATTTGGTTATATTTTCGTGCTTTTAATCCTATTTTTTGTGAAATTCAGTGAGAATTACTAATTAATATGGTTCGTCAGTGCCAAGTGTGCAAAAAACTGGACTATTTAAACCCGGATGTCTCTTTTCACAAATAAGTGAGAATACGCATTTTTCACAATCAGTGGTGTAGACATAGAGGTATTGTTAACGTCGGGTGTGGTTGATATGGGGATATATTTAGTTTTTCGATTTTTTTATTGCTTAATAATTGCATCATGATACAAGATTGAAGATGGTTTGTAATATATCATATTTACTTCTTGGAGGTTGCAAAGCAATTCAATGTATATTCATAAAATTATTTATATTAATCAATTGGATGTTAATTTCAATTCTCATTGTTTATGTCATTTGTTGTTATTCTTGTCAAAACAACTTGGGTTTGTTCATTTGTGTTAATTAAAAGCTATTTGACATCATTTCATCTATCTCCAGCTCATTCAGTCCATTACTATGTTTCCATTCAAAATAAAATGGATTCATTTGTCACAAAATAACAGGCTTATTGATGTAAATGTTTTCAACTTGTATTTATATTATGTTCTCAGAATTTGTTATGATTTTGATTATATTTTATTTTCAAATATATCTATATAACAATTTTTATTTTTCATTTCATATATTGGTTTTTATCTATGTACTTTATGTGCCTCTTGATGAGGAGGTATATTCTAGGATATCCACCTACTTCCTATCTCAACCAGATATGAAACTTTAAATGAAAAAAAAAAAGAGAATACCTACAGTTTGTTTACCTCAAGGAGTTACCACCCCTGTAAAATCGTTATTATCTGATCGATTTGGAAACACTTTTTTTGTTGATAGTCGTATTCAAAATGTCAATTCAAGGGAGTTATTTCATTCTTGGACTCTTATCGTGGGCAACTGTGACCAATTTTATGTACCTACCCATATTAAATAAATATAGCTCACTACCTACTTATTCTTTTTATTTTATTTTCCTCAGACACATTGTATATTTGAATGACGAAAATCGATACAGATATGTTTCAAATAATTCTCAATAGTGATTTGTCACCAGTTATTCCCAAAAATACCTCAGTACTACATTTTCTGATCACGTTTTAAAAAAACAATGATAGGTAGGTACTTGATTCGTTTTTTCGGACATCGTGTGTTTTAGGATGAAGAAAATCGACACAGGTAGGTGAGTCTGATTCAGAATCAATAATTAGTTTTTCTGAGAAAAAAATTCTTTGTAGTACTTTTCCAAATATGGGTTAATGAAATTGGTCGCAGTTGCCCATGATAAGAGTCCATGAATGAATAAATCACTCTCTTGTTGAATGGACATTCCGAATACCTATCCAACAGAATAAAATTCGGAATCGATTAGATAATAACGATTTTACAGGAGTGGTAAGTCCTTAAGGTGGTCACACTATATATATTCTCATTCATATTTTGAATCAATTGCGAAAAAAAAGTAATATTGTTCAGTGAATTCAATAAAAAATTATATCTTTTTACCACGCCGAATCTCAAATAAATCTGCTGAATAGCTAATGTGAAAATCGTCTGAAATTAGAAAATGCATTATCATTCATCATAAGAATTTGTTGATTTTCGCTTGTCTCAATCTACAAAAATGCGCCACGAGTAGTGACGGTTCAAGTCCCTATATGAATCACTATTCTATGCTATGTAACTAATTGACAAATAACATTCATATTTAGAACCTACAGCGCAGCACGCCACTGGTAGTCGTGGCCATAGCGACAACAATAAAGCAGTGTTGCCAATAAGGTGGCATAATACCTGTGTGATAAAGAGGTCCGATCGGTAGTCTCTGTCATACTTATAGGGATCGTCATGTAATCATTGGGGCAAAACAAACTTAATTTTATGAATGAGATGTTGCGTCTCCCTGGGATAATAGGTCTATGACATGAACAATCCTTTATAATCATGAACAATTCATTATGATCATGAAGATTGAATTACAATTTGCTATGAATATGAATAATCTGTTACCTATAACGATGAATAAGATTTAATGAACATACAACATTATTCTAGACTGTACTCAATTATTTTGAATGGTACAATTATAAAAATTTCGAATACCTAGTATATAGGTCCTTTATTAGTTGGATACAATAAGGTATTGTTATTGTTGGTGTTATTACTTGATGTACTTGGAGCATTTCTGAATGTATTCACTATATTCTGAAGATGTTCGGCATTGAGATGTAGATACGGCTTCATCAAGTTCGAACTTCCACGTCCAGTCATTTTCATAGTTTGTTGTTCACTTACGCCAGATTGTAGTTGACTAACTGCAGTGGCGCGATTGGAGTGATTTGTTATTTTCACATTTGCAATGTCTAATCCTATATTTTTTGCAGATAGTTTCGTCCATTTTAATATTGTATTGATACCTACAGGAAAATTGTTAATTGTTATACCAATTATTATTATATTTATTCCACTTGCCATTCACCGTCAGGAAAAGTTTGTCATTGATGATAATTCCCCTTTGTGAAAGTAGTTTCCGGTATAATCTTACAGGACACATTCCAGGATTTTCTGAATTTTGAGTGAGCCATTTAGTATCTGCACAGCTTTTACCGCCACCTTGGCAGCTTTTGGAAAATATAGGATTATATGCGATTCTGTTTGTTGAACAGCCTTTGTTGTCAGTTTCTTCCTTGAAAAAATGTAGCATGGCAAAAGTGGCTTCGTTGCCTCTCCATGCTAGTTCTACTGCAACTATATGGAAAAATTTCTTCTGTAGTCCCTCTGGTGTGTTTTCATCCCATTGCAAGCACATTTTTTCATATTCTTCAGTCATAGCGACAGAACTTACTTTCCTGTTTCCGAGTATAGCTTGCAATAATTTTCTTTTACTATCACGAGCCGCCCTTGCCTCCTTGAAGATTATTTCTTTGAAGGAATCAATATGTATCTGATACTCACAAAAATATTTTTCTTGCACTAATTTCGAAGTAGTGTTCCATATGGTTTTGATGACACTCTCCTTGTAATCACTACCATCTATTTTCCGCATATTGAATGCACAGTCTTTCAGAATGGATGCCAGTTTTACGGTGCTATTTTCTGCATCTACTTTGTAGTTGCGTTCCATACAGAACGTCATAAATTGTCTCCATACATAAGATTTTGATTTTTTGATATTTGAAGGTACATTTTCATCAATATTTTGGTTGATAACTTCATTTGACATTGCACCGAAGCGACTCATTCTGACGTCTGCAATTAATTTTTTGTCAAACAGCCAAACTTTGATGGTTACATCGTTGAAAACACGAACGCTGTCAGACCAATCAGAATTGAAAGACAGCTAGGTGTTTCGCGATAAGTCGACGTTGTCTCTGGCTTGTGATTGGTCAGATTAAGTGATGAGTGAAATAGTCGCTTTAAATGTTCTAAAATTTTCGTTGTACAGTTTTTTCAGCAAAGACACACATCCCTTTCGAGAAACAAAAAACAAATAATCATTATGAACGACCACAATCGATTCCATTCGATTCGAGAACTTTTGTCTTCACTTGTGAAAAAGGTCAAAAGACCTCATTTACTTCCACTATAGTCCTTATTGTGTCCCCGGGGCAAACCGAACGGGATATTTCTTTTTCGCTCGTTTACAGAGAAATACTTAAATATAAAATGTCGAATTCCTTTCGTTGTTTGTTCTAGAAGAACGTATTTGAAGGCGTCAGACTTCAATTTCACACTCTTCATGTTTATAACCTACTCGACTAGATTCGGTATTCGAGTGTCTTAATCAACTGCTTGTAATTTTGATCACTCATACTGAGGAAAGATCATAGTGGAAATCACCTATTTTTTTTATAGAGATCATAAGAATTCTCTGAAAATTTGATTGACACTAAGTCGTTTGAATGGAAAAAAAGAATTTAGATAGTCATACCGATTGCCTACGAGAATTTTTAAAATCGTCAGTAGTTCTTTAGAAAGAGATTTAACGAGGTGCGTATTTTTTTTATGTTCTGGTTCCCACGAAAAGGGATATCCTGTTATGTTCAGAGTACATCGTGAGACCTAAGGCAAATAAGGTAGGAATTGGTGTTATTCATGAATTTCTGGAGGTTATTTGCCTCGGGGAATACCTCCCTTGGCAATGTGTTCCAGAGCCTCGCTGTTCGTTGGATGAACGAGTCTTTGGAAATAGATGTTCTACAGGTCTCCAAAGTGACCACGAAGGGGTGCGAAGCCTCAACTCGACGGGTTAATCTCGCGGGGACTGCCAAGGGAGGCACAATTGTTGATATTTCAGAAGAGCATCGTTCATGAAAAATAAAGCCAGATCACCAACTTTCCTACGGTGTTCCAGATAAGTGAGTGTGTTTGTGAGGGAGGCATCACACACGAGACAAATTGCCGTTTTTTGGACAGAATCCAACAGGGTATGTTTGGGTGCTGCACTCCAAATATGGAAACAGTATTCCAGGACAGGTCAGATTTGTGCCTTATAGATCATGAGCAGCTGACTGGACGTGAAATAGCTCCAAGCCCGAAATAGAAAACCCGCAGTTAAAAGATGATATTGACTGCTCCACGCGACGTTTCGTATTCGTATATCCATCATCAACTTTTTTTTTAATATGGTCCTTATAATGTGCTCTCAGATTCTGAAAACTTCCGTTCTGAATTCGACCATATATTATGCAAAGTGCTTTGAATGTGTTTCGACTTAGTTCCAGCCATCATCAATGTTTCTTGGAGGTAGTACAGAGTAAGCAATCTTCGGAAGAAGACAGTGCACTTCTTTGAAAATATTATCTTTGGTGAAGGGTTTTGTACAATATTCTCAAGACATTTCTTATAGAGAGATAAATGTCTCAGAAATAGTTGCATATTTGATTCGAATTGTCATCAGAAGTATTTCAATCCGTATGTTATTCAGGAAATAGGCTATATAATTATAAAATGTGCAACGTGCAACTCTTCCATTTTCATTATACTCTTATTGTGTGCCATGAAGGGTAAATGAGATAATGGGTCTTTAAACAAAAGAATGAAGTAATGAAGTTGAGTTATTCGACACTTAGTCAAGCTACTTATTTATTCCATCTGAAGTTGTACAAGTTTCTGATAGTCTGATTGGAACACGATAATTATATATTATTTATCTAAGAAATTTAGTGGGGTACCTATTTCGAAATTAAGGATGGTATAAAGAATTTTAAAGAAATTCAAGAGAAATACAATAAATATATGCAAAGTGCTGACAAGGATTCGAAGGTTCGAAAAAAAGTTTGTTTTGAACTTATTTACAAAGGTGGTAAATGAATTACAAAATATATCAATATCAATCAGATTTGATATTGAGTTATAGATTCTGAAGCAGCGATGATGGAGAGAGTAATTTGTGTTGGCCGCTTTTCTGTGAAATAATTGACTTCGAGTGGAGTATTGCTGCAAGTAAAATTGGATGGAATTATTAATTGGGTTTGAGTCTATCATATTATTTACCAACTTTAACGAGAATTTTATGTCGGCAATATCTCTTCTATTTTCGAGATTGAGTATACAGGGTGTTTCAGACTCAAATGTACATACGATACCTGTAGATAGAGGACACTTTGGTGGTTCCAAATCACCCCCCATCGATATGTCTACCGTCTTTGATAACTGAGATACAGGACGTTATCTCGATATTGACAAAATCTTCATCTGGTTATAACTTCTGAACCACCTTGTATAATCCATCCATACTTGGTAAAAATATTTCACTTATATTACCCATCAAAACCAAATAAAAATCCGGATTAAAATCCAGGTCCGTCTTGAGGAAAAACAGAACACTTCTTTTATCTCAAAAACAACACTCTGTATGGCAAAATTTTATTGATCAGTTTTGATATTTGGAAAGAGCGGAAAAAAATGAATAAAGTGACCTACTTTTTACGAGTGCGCATCCAATTTGAAAGATGGTTATTTATCATCATGTTTTGAAATATTCAGCTCCATTTCGAGGCATTTTTATTGAACTCATAATTCAAAACCCAATCTTTATACAGAAAAATAACAGTCTTCAAAGTTCAACATCATTAGAGTCAAATTAGGTGAACTATCGATTAATTTGTTTGTTTGACAGAATAATTTGTCGATGATTTTAAAAACTTTCGAGGACTAATTTTATACTTTACTATTTATTCATAAGCTGCGGTAAAGTAGGCTGTGAAGAAAAAATGAAAATTCGGACAGTTCATAATCACTATAGTTGCGATATTATTGGTAAAGCTATTGTAGGCACAATTATGAACACTTTGAAAAGTAACAACCCAATACAAGCACCAGGAATAATTATCCCAACATTACCAATAATATTACACTAGTGATTATGACCTGTCAGAATATCAGATTTTTTTGCACATCCTACTTAACCGCAGCTCATGAATTAATAGTGGAGAATAAAATGAGCCCTCAAAAATGTATTATACCATAGACAAGTGAGTCTGTCACAACAAATCTATCGATAGTTCACCTAATTTGCCTCTAATGATGTTGAACTCTGAAGACTGTTATTTTTTTGTATTAAAATTGAATTTTGAATTATAAGTTCAATAAAAATGCCTCGAAATGGAGCTGAATATTTCAAAACTTGATAATAAACCATCTGTCAAATTAGATGCGCACTCGTAAAAAGTAGGTAACTTATTTAATTTTTTCCCGCTCTTTCCAAATATCAAAACAGACCTACAAAATGTTGCCATACAAGGTGTTGTTTTTGAGATAAAAGAAGTTTTCTGTTTCTACAGTGACGTTACAACTAAGACGTTGCACACGTAATGTGAATTCTACTGAAATATACCGTTTTATTTTAGTTCTGAGGTAACCATAAATATTAATAGTTTCTCAACGCTTTTTAAACGTTTTCAACCGATTTGAATGTAACGATATATTTTGGTTTCAAACCATTCCAGAATTCAGGTAACGTTGATCTCCTAGATTGAATCAACGATGCTTTATTTTATCGTCGAATCGATATTACTACCAATTTTAAAGATAACTAAAACGTTTCTAAGACATGCGGTGAAGTGACGTTTCCATTTTTACTACGGATCAATCTTTATTATTATTGTAAATCAATTAATAGTGATAAAAATTATCAAAATACAAATACAAGATTCATAATGTGTATAGTCATCTCATTACTATTTTGTTTTCGACTCATTCATCCGTTTCTTCGCAAACTTCAACCAGATCCGGACCCACGTATATATGAAATAAGTTTTATGTTTCTTCATGCAGAATCATCGCCTTGATTTTTTGCTCATAATTTCCGGACACCCTGTATAGGTTGCTCAAAAATATAGTTGATATCGAATAATCAATTCAACAGACTTCATACGTGATTTTTAAACGTTGAATGAAAAAACTTCACAAACGATAAGATTTCCACAAAATTCTAAAACACACGACATGTTCCGCTAACACAGTAGCTTCGTCAGATGATATACTGGTACAATGAAACGTTGAATGAACGTGAAAAAAAAAGTACTCAATTGAAACGTGAAAAAGAGGTTTCTCGAAGACTCAGGTTACTAAATAATGTCATACTCGACGTTATTGTGATGTTCTCCGAACCTCATTGAATATACGTTGAAAAATCACGATAATGACACGTTGCATAATGGTGGCTATATAAATGAGTTGAATCATAAAAGTATATTATGTTACAAGTGTTATAAACGCCCTTTTAGAAACGAGTAGTTTAAGCACGAGCGGAGCAGAGCGGAGCGAGTGTTTAATAAACGAGTGTCTAGAAGAGTTTATAAACGCGTTACATATTATGATTTTTCTACGAACTCCGAAAATAACATTAACATACCTGCAATTCCTGCTAACCTACAGAATAATTCGAATGGAATGAGAATTGAGATCATAATACATGCAACTGCATGCAACCAGCGAGACACGTATAAGTGATATTGGTTGTAGAACTTGTAAATGTGTCCAGTCCATTGTTACTTACTAACCTTTGTTTCACGTTTATTGTCATGCTCAGCGCAGAATAAATAAATTATTGTTCTCAAAGATGGATGCTTCATTTTTACACTTCTTGGAGATATGCAAGTACAACATTTTCTTCGATTTCACTTTCGTCTACTCTTCGCATATATTTTTAATGATGAATTCTGATACAAACGAATATTGTTTGAATAATTCTGATACAAAATTCGAAAATAACAGTTGACAGTTAATACAATTGACATGCCAGACATGTCTCAAATTATTGAAGCTGTGTTTAATGAACTGCGTTGCCATGGTAATGTGATTAAGAAATCGTGTTGCCATGGTAACGTGTTTAATATTTTGAATAGATCACAGATCGACAATCCGTGATTAATCGATCATTTAGCGTGGTACATATCCGTACGCTAAATGCCATTTTAGTTATGTGAGTACAAAAACTTTTATTATAAGTTGAATCAGCGTTTGGTTGAATTTGCGTTCCGAATGTAACGTTGCGAAATTCAACGAGTAACGTTCAATCAACGTTCACTTCTATATATAAACGTATATTACACGTGTGTGTGTTTATTGAGTCATCTTTTCGTTAAGTCTCCATCCTTGGAAAGACAGCAATATCGAATATCTTTGGCAATCCATATACTTGTTTGAATTATCATGACCAGCAACGACGACCCTTCTCCCAGATATTCGTCGGTGATCCAAATACTCTGTGTGATAATAATGATTATAATAATGAATCATCTTTATTCACCACGAGAAAAAACATAGGTGGGTGAGTACTTCAGGATGGACATAAGTATTCGTAATAAATGGGTAGAGATTTAGCTGAGGCTCTTTTCAAACCAAACTAGATAGTATATTTTTGACCAGACGATATGGATTTGCCTAAAGATCTTGTGACTCAGTCAAATGTTTCTATATGATTCTTTCAGATTCACTTTGAACATTATTTTGTAAATTATAGTACTTAGAGCCGTACAGAAATGGCAAACATCACTATAATGGAATTACTATAAAAATATATCATCAAACTACCATGGGATAACAGGGAAATTTGTATCTTTCGTTCCTTTTTTGTTGATATTCTTAGATAGCTATTGTTAAAAATCAGCAATGCATTTTCAATGTGTAAACTGGTAATCAAAACTTTCAATCGCATCTCTTTCATTGAACGAAAATCAACAAGTGGTGAAGTTGTAACCATTCATTGCAACGCCAATTTTATAAATTGTCAAAAACTTTAGACAATAAAACTTCCGATATGCGATTGATTGTCATACTCCCTGGAGTTGAGTTAGAGCCAATAATGCGAATTTACGGTTAAGCTTGCTAGTGCTATATTTCCGATAGTCATTTATATCGCAAACTTCGAAGCCATCTGCAGGTCTCTATCGGAAAAATGCCTGCTGCGAAGATTATATACCAGTTCCATTGATGAGGATTTATTGTTTTAACCTGGATATATCCCAATGAAAGAGACGAGACAATTCAGAGTTCGATATAAATGGATTGTAATGATATTCAGTCGGAGGGTGTACATACAGCACATGGAAAAGTGGATAATGGTGAAACAGAAATTGAATGATCACCACTATGCCTAGTTATAGTGATAGAATCAGGGGCGCCGACTTTTAGAAAACCCCGTGGGAGCCCATCATGATGTCGATTTGATGACTAGCGAACTGATATGAGTACACAGAAAAAAAAATTGTTTGAAACTACGGAATTTTTGTAAATTCAACAAAATCTGAGTGTCATATTATATCCACGACAAAATATTTTGTCACCACAACAAATGTTTTTTGTCAGTTTTCAATTCAAAATTCATTTGATGTAACTCATTAATGATTCAAATTAGCAGCAGGAATTGGTTGAATAAACAAAGATTATTTTGTTCTTCACAATATCCTGCTCTAATGAACGATTCAGTTGATTGAAATGAATATATCATTTCATTCAAGTGACAAAATTTTCAGTTTTTCAGAGAGTGAATATGATAAAATAACAATATATTTTCTTCGATTAACCAAATTTTATTTAGAATTGACAAAATATTTTAATGAATAATATAAAAAATCCAATAACTCAATTTCAAAACTAAGAGAAATTAGGGATCAATTTCCTCAGTTGATCCAAGACAATTAGCTTGTATAAGTGTCATAAGTCTAGGACAGCCTAATATAATTATATAAACGGATGTTTTAGGTAAGTATATGTACACCCCATTCGAGTCGAGCGTAGGAAGGTTAGAAGAAACGCCACGCATATAATGTATTTGTGGGTTCTGTTCAACGAAGTAATTTGTTTGAAATAACAACATATTTCTTGATAGTGATGTGAAGATTCAACAAATTATAATGTTGTCATAATCAAATCATGAAAATCATCCATTTTCTCAAAGTGGTCCACAGTATTTTCAATCAGCAATTTTGATATTTTTCAAGTTTTTTTTGACAGGTTCACCTTCTCTCTTGAACTTCCGGTTCTACCGGAAACAAACTAGCCATTATTCAGGTATAGGGCAACTTTTTTATTTAATCGATGCACCCTGTATATTTTTGCACATTCAGAAAGACTGGTCTTTTCTCTTCCTAACAATGTATAACAAGTTATGTTTTCCTAGAAAACTATCAGAGTTATAACTCTTTGAAGCATCTACTACATATAAAGATGCTATCCTGAAATGCTGAATTACCGTATATTGAGTATAAATCTGATGCAGATTTATGATGAGTTCATTTGCTTTTTCAGTCAAAGTAAACATTTTTTCGACTCGAAGAAAGTACAAATGCACTTCAATCTTTATTTGACACATCTAATCTGGCATTTCATGTGTTGTGATCAGGATTTCCAAAGACGACTTTGGTTACATTGCAAAATCTCATTAAACCATTCCACATGCAGTAGTTGTTTCAAACAGTTATAACTCTGATAGTTTTTTGAGAAAACATAACTTGTTATACATTAAATACTGTCTGTAGGTTAATCGAGGAGGTGGTACATTCATTTTACTTGGTTCTTTGGGATTTTCTCTCCTCGTTTCTATAAAATAAAAGTATTCGTATTATTTCAATATATTTGTAGAGGGACAAATCAGATGATTTGCCCCAAAATGTCACTGCGTTTAACAAATTTTTCTATCAGGGAGTCTAAAAGAAAAATCCAGTAGCTTGTCAGTGACAATTTGTTTGAAAAAATTTTTGAAGGAAAGAAATATAGATATATTGAAAAAATATCGAATTTGTACTTATCTTTGGACGTTTCGGGACCGATTCTGCTCCCGTTCTCAACATGTAAATGCAAATTATTTTTCTTTGAAATTTTTGCTGCGTATAGTTTGACACTTTTCAATGTCATACTGATGTTGGCATATGAATGAGTGATTTTAGTCTACAAATGAGTTACAGGATGTTTTCATTAATTGATCTTCAATCTACCATTTTCATGTTCAGTTTTCAGTAGTGAATACCATGTTCTATCAATATCAACTGAACAGGAAGCAATGCTATTGTCTCCGTTTAGAAGAATGCAAGCGGATTCCTTTATTTTTCTTTTTTGTTTGTTATCTTCCTTTCCTATGATTTTGATATTATTCCACTGTGCCATATGTTGTCCATCTTCAGTGAGGATATGTTCAGTTAGCTTCGATTTATCGATATGTCTTTTCTTGATATTGTACTTGTGTTCTTTTGTCCTTACTGAGAGAGGTCTCTTCGTTTCACCTGTATAATACTTTCCACAAACACAAGGTATACTATAAATACAATTTTTTGATGATTGTTCTTCATTTTTTGGCTTTGTTTGAGTTAGAATGAATCTCATTGTATTTTCAGTTTTGAACACAGTTTTCACTTGGAACTTATCACCAACACGTTTTATTTTTTCAGATATGCCGGGAATGTACGGTATTATATTCGTCGTTATTGATGGTTGTTTTTGTTGTGGTGTATTTTGTTTGTTTTCAATTTGGTGAATCGTTCTATCAATGAAGTTCCTTGGATATGAGTTGAGTTGAAGAACATCTCTGATGTGGTGGATTTCGTTATTGAAAATTTGTTGGTTAGATGATATTGATTTGGCTCGATCATGAAGTGATCTGATTATTCCTTTTTTGATAGCTTTCTGATGATTTGATTGAAAATTGAGGTATCTGTTAGTATGAGTCTTCTTACGATATACACTTGTTGAGAAAACATTGTTTGATTTTTTGATAAGAACATCTAAAAATGGTAACTGATTGTCAGATTCAATTTCCAAAGTGAACTTTATAGTAGGTTCTGCATTGTTTACATGATCTAGAAAATTATCTAGTTCTATAAGGGTATGTGGCCAAATTATGAAGATGTCATCTACGTATCTCCACCACGTTTTTGGTTGTTTTTCGTAATTTTTAATAACGTTTTCTTCGAAATTCTCCATAAATATATTGCTCAAAATTGGAGATAGTGGTGAGCCCATAGCCATGCCAAAACTCTGTTGATAAAACTCATCATCCAATTGAAAATATGTAGTTTTTAGGCATAATTCCAAAAATTCCAAAATTCCTTCGATACTCAGATTGGTTCTCTCAGTAAGAGTTTCATCATCTTCTAATTTATGTTTCACTATTTGTAAAGTTTTATCTATAGGAACATTTGTGAATAAACTCACTACATCAAAACTAACAAGAGTGTCATTTATATCCAATGTGATATCGTTCAATTTTTCTAAGAAATGAGGAGTATTTCTAATGAAACTCTCACTCTTACCTGATATAGGATTGATAATATTCAAAAGAAATCTTGCTAAATTTTGACATGGAGATCCAATTGAACTCACTATTGGTCTCGAAGGAATATTTGGTTTATGTATTTTTGGAAGTCCGTAAAGATGTGGAGGTTTGCTGTGATATATGGAGATGTTCTTCCTCTCCGCAAGTGTTAGTTGATTTTCGTGTTTCTTTATAGTGTTGCGTATCTTTCTCTCAATGTTCGCTGTAGGATCTTTATTTAATTTCGTGTAATTGCCATCGTTTATCAGTTGTTCAATTTTATTGTCGTATTCAATTTTGTCCATGATGACTGTAGCATTGCCTTTATCAGCTGGGAGTATTTTGATTGTGTTATCGTGTTTCAAGTTATTGAGTGACTTTTTCTCTATGTTACTAATGTTTTGTGTGATTTTGTGTTCTTTTTCAATTCAATAACCTCATTAATGAGAAACATCGAAATGAATTGAGATTGAGAAGTCGTCAACAACATTTCTTCGACAAAACTGTTATTAATCTATCATCGAGATCACTATCAGATACAGAGAAATTAATATTATCAAAAGGTATGAATTTTTCAATAACTCCAAATGTTTTTCCGAGAGTAGATTTGATAGCAGCAATAGAACAAACTGCACAAAGACTTCCTGATGAATTTTCAAATGAGTACCGAATCAGAAACAAAATCATCATTGAAAAAGAACACAAAATCACACAAAACATTAGTAACATAGAGAAAAAGTCACTCAATAACTTGAAACACGATAACACAATCAAAATACTCCCAGCTGATAAAGGCAATGCTACAGTCATCATGGACAAAATTGAATACGACAATAAAATTGAACAACTGATAAACGATGGCAATTACACGAAATTAAATAAAGATCCTACAGCGAACATTGAGAGAAAGATACGCAACACTATAAAGAAACACGAAAATCAACTAACACTTGCGGAGAGGAAGAACATCTCCATATATCACAGCAAACCTCCACATTTTTACGGACTTCCAAAAATACATAAACCAAATATTCCTTTGAGACCAATAGTGAGTTCAATTGGATCTCCATGTCAAAATTTAGCAAGATTTCTTTTGAATATTATCAATCCTATATCAGGTAAGAGTGAGAGTTTCATTAGAAATACTCCTCATTTCTTAGAAAAATTGAACGATATCACATTGGATATAAATGACACTCTTGTTAGTTTTGATGTAGTGAGTTTATTCACAAATGTTCCTATAGATAAAACTTTACAAATAGTGAAACATAAATTAGAAGATGATGAAACTCTTACTGAGAGAACCAATCTGAGTATCGAAGGAATTTTGGAATTTTTGGAATTATGCCTAAAAACTACATATTTTCAATTGGATGATGAGTTTTATCAACAGAGTTTTGGCATGGCTATGGGCTCACCACTATCTCCAATTTTGAGCAATATATTTATGGAGAATTTCGAAGAAAACGTTATTAAAAATTACGAAAAACAACCAAAAACGTGGTGGAGATACGTAGATGACATCTTCATAATTTGGCCACATACCCTTATAGAACTAGATAATTTTCTAGATCATGTAAACAATGCAGAACCTACTATAAAGTTCACTTTGGAAATTGAATCTGACAATCAGTTACCATTTTTAGATGTTCTTATCAAAAAATCAAACAATGTTTTCTCAACAAGTGTATATCGTAAGAAGACTCATACTAACAGATACCTCAATTTTCAATCAAATCATCAGAAAGCTATCAAAAAAGGAATAATCAGATCACTTCATGATCGAGCCAAATCAATATCATCTAACCAACAAATTTTCAATAACGAAATCCACCACATCAGAGATGTTCTTCAACTCAACTCATATCCAAGGAACTTCATTGATAGAACGATTCACCAAATTGAAAACAAACAAAATACACCACAACAAAAACAACCATCAATAACGACGAATATAATACCGTACATTCCCGGCATATCTGAAAAAATAAAACGTGTTGGTGATAAGTTCCAAGTGAAAACTGTGTTCAAAACTGAAAATACAATGAGATCCATTCTAACTCAAACAAAGCCAAAAAATGAAGAACAATCATCAAAAAATTGTATTTATAGTATACCTTGTGTTTGTGGAAAGTATTATACAGGTGAAACGAAGAGACCTCTCTCAGTAAGGACAAAAGAACACAAGTACAATATCAAGAAAAGACATATCGATAAATCGAAGCTAACTGAACATATCCTCACTGAAGATGGACAACATATGGCACAGTGGAATAATATCAAAATCATAGGAAAGGAAGATAACAAACAAAAAAGAAAAATAAAGGAATCCGCTTGCATTCTTCTAAACGGAGACAATAGCATTGCTTCCTGTTCAGTTGATATTGATAGAACATGGTATTCACTACTGAAAACTGAACATGAAAATGGTAGATTGAAGATCAATTAATGAAAACATCCTGTAACTCATTTGTAGACTAAAATCACTCATTCATATGCCAACATCAGTATGACATTGAAAAGTGTCAAACTATACGCAGCAAAAATTTCAAAGAAAAATAATTTGCATTTACATGTTGAGAACGGGAGCAGAATCGGTCCCGAAACGTCCAAAGATAAGTACAAATTCGATATTTTTTCAATATATCTATATTTCTTTCCTTCAAAAATTTTTTCAAACAAATTGTCACTGACAAGCTACTGGATTTTTCTTTTAGACTCCCTGATAGAAAAATTTGTTAAACGCAGTGACATTTTGGGGCAAATCATCTGATTTGTCCCTCTACAAATATATTGAAATAATACGAATACTTTTATTTTATAGAAACGAGGAGAGAAAATCCCAAAGAACCAAGTAAAATGATTGTTATACATTGTTAGGAAGAGAAAAGACCAGTCTTTTTGAATGTGCAAAAATATACAGGGTGATTCGATGAAATAAAAAAGTTGCCCCATACCTGAATAATGGCTAGTTTGTTTCTGGTAGAACCGGATGTTCAAGAGCGAAGGTGAACCTGTCGAAAAAAACTTGGAAAATATCAAAATAGACTAGTCCAAACTGCACAACGATAACTTGAATGGTTTCAGAGATATAAGCATTTGAAATGGGTCAGAATATAACTGGTCACCCGGTATAAAATAGGGATGTCCTTTCAAGATTAAAAAAAACTGGCTAGCTTCCACTAAATGCTCTTTCTCTTCCCCGCACAAGTTTCCACTATCTGGAAACTTCTTTGAAATCTAAGAAGTGAATTTCAAATAATGGAGACCACGATATCGAAAATTTCCACAGTGCAATGAAATAAGCTGATCAAGAATATAAAAATGAAACTATTATCAGAGAGTCACATAACCTGATCTTTCGAAAAAGGAACATATTATGTCAGGAGCTAAAGTCTGATATCAATTATTTTTTGTGTAAAAACTTCACAAACGATGAGAGTTCTACAAAATTCTCAATCAAACGACATGTTTCACCAACACTTCACCAGGTGAAATACATGAACTTAACCAACCTTGTCTTCCTGACTTTCATATATCCTTCTTTCCCAACCTGAAGGATAAGAATTTCCTGTGAACAGGTTCGATGAACCTTCATTTTGGAAATTAGGCACAATATCTACATCAAAATACCGTGTACAGGATTAACTTGAAACGGTTGATAGCAAATACATATTATTACCTACTAAGATAACAAATTCAACAGTGGTGAACTATTGGGGTCTAGTTGATCATTAAGTAAAATAATATAATTTTTGAATTTGTTGATTTCTAATGATTCAAAATTATTGGGTTCCATTTCACTAATTTCTACATGTGGAATTTCGAAATTATGATCAAAACTATGGGTTTCTTCTGATATACCGAGTGACACAAGAGACATGTAGCAGCCTTTAGTTTTTTTATTTGGAGAGATGAAATAATGAAATTCACAGGGGGTAAATAATGAATGGTAGCGCACTTTACGAACTTAACGAAGTGGGGACTCCCACCGAGGCATGGGTTCGAATCCCAGTTAGGCCATGGATGTTTGTGAATGTATGCTTTCCTAACCCCGCACAAGTTTCGACTTATGCAACTGAAAAATTAAAAAAAAAATCTTTTTCGCCTTGAAATTCTCTATCCAACCATGTATCACAAAGTGGCATTTATTTCTTAATTCGCTGCTGAATTGCTTTTTATTCAAAAAGAATAAGTTGGCTTTGACATGAATTCGATGATATATCGACACTTGGTAGGCTTTGGAATTCAAAGATCATCAGTGATTCGATAATATTCAAAATGTTTTGATATTCTGATTAATGTCTGCAGGTAGTCAATAGCTTGTTCGAGTCACGATGGAAACCTTCGAAATTAAGTCATGATATTGAGGAATCTAAGACAGGAACATATTTTTTCGAATTCTGCTACTCGTACAGAAACTATCTGTCTTTCATTTTCGCCATGTACCTATCACATGATCTTCCCATTTGAAATAATAAAACTAAAATTGTTCCTTGTATACGATGATCCACAGGGCTATCGGTCAATTTTTCATAATTATTTTACTTAGTAGGCGGTGTACCTACACAATGTTTTATGTGTTTGACAGTTAATCGATTGCATCAATAATATTTCTTGTTCATTCGTGTGTTGATAGTAGTAGTAGTAGCTGAATTCGAAAAAATATGTTCCTATCTTAGATTCCTCAATATCATGAGTTATTTTCGAAGGTTTTCATCTTGACTCAAACAAGCTATTGACAACCTGCAGACATTGATCAGAATATCAAAACAATTTGAATAATATCGGTATACTAATGATATTTGAATTTCAAAGCCTACCAAGTGTCGATATATTATCGAATTCATGTGACAGCCAACTTATTCTTTTTGAATAAAAAGCAATTCAACAGCGAATTAAGAAATGAATGCCACCTTGTGATACATGGTTGGATAGAGAATTTCAAGGCGAAAAAGATAGACTGAAGAAATGTACAGGGTGATTTAAAAAAAAAAGTTGTGGTCACTTCCGATCAAACAAGTGGTTGAAAATAATTGTCGTTAAGTTCGTAAAGTGCGCTACCATGTATTATATACCCCCTGTGAATTTCAAAATTTTATCTCTCCAAATAAAAAAACTACAGGCTGCTACATGTCTCCTGTGTCACCCGGTATGGTTGACGTATGTTGAATTTGTTTTTTATTCCGAAAAGTTCAACTCATGTTCATGAATGCGCCGAAATATACCTCAGGACAAGATCCACAGTTGAGTTTGTCCACCCCTGATTTTTCGAATTCAGAAGTTTTGTCTCTATTATTTTTGATAAAATACTGTCTATCAAATTACTTATTAATTATTAAATACTGTCTATCAAATTAACGATGTATCAGTTGTTGACTGCAGTCTGTTTTATGATAATTTCGGAATTCTACACGTAGAAAATGAAGAAATGAGACTCAATAATTTTGAATCATTAAAAATCAACAAACTCAAAAATCTCAACATTTCACTTAACGATCAACTAGACCTCAATCATTTGCTGAAATGAACAAATCGAGAAATGAATATCCGACTAATCATATAGCTTTTCTGTCCAAATTGGCAAACATTGTCAATTGATTGGCTGTCTCACTCCGTCTGGTAAGCAGATTAGATCATAATGCAGCAAAAATATACAAGATGTAATACATTTTGTATCGATAGGGAGACGCCATTTCATGAAATGCCAACGCGCTGTCCAAGCTCGTCATGGTCGCCATGTCATTTGTTGGTGCATGTCTGGCCACGTTTGGCTTCGGTAATAGGTATTTTGTTTTTATACACGTCCTATATTATATGCGAGTGATAATAATGCATATTGGTAGGTATTTTGGAAGATATAAATAGAAGTAGTGGTGATTTCGATTAGCAGTTTTTGGGGAAGTTGTTATCAATTTGTTCAGGTTATAGGTATATACATTTTGTGGATTTATACACTTTTCGATTCGAGGGGATCGTTCGATCGACAATAAATAATACAGAGTGATTCTAATTATTCGCGTACAAAAAAACAAACAATTTCATGATTACAGAGAACGAACTACGAAATAGCCACAATTCTCAAAGTGGAATGAAAAGTTTAAATACAAAAAGCTCAGAGTCATTTCCACAAATTCCACACAATGTTCATGAAATAAACAATAACAATGGTATATTTCGAAAAAAAACAACTACTTTCCTGGCTAATGCCTGGCCTATATGCATCGACTCGTATATAAAAAGAAAACTGATACAAGTGATTCTTTCCTGAATGTCTATTGATTTCGATTCGACTATGACACTGACCAATTCAATGAGAATATATGGAACCAAAACGTTCGAATGAATTTTCAATTTCGACCTGGCTGATAACTCTTATCTTTCAACTGGATTCATGTAAATTGATTTTTTGTACATTTTTGTTGGATAGAAATTGACAGAAGGGAGTAGTCATCATTTTTGATAATTTGAATTGTTAGAGTTTGATCAAAATTCTAGATAGATATGATTAGTCGTAACTCTATTCCATGATTTTTTTGTGGAGTATGCCCTGTTTTTGTTTAATGTGACTTGGCGTTTGTTGATAGGTAATCGAAATATTCTTGCACTCAAGATTTCATTTCATATTTCAAATAATGAACAAGACGAGAATTCAAATGCAGCAATATTTAATATTGAGTTTTGTCATTGCAATGGATTCAGAAACTTGCTTCAGTAGCTTTTGATTTCTGTCCGTTCTTGAAAACTGTGGCACAACTTGGGCAACTTTCCGTCTCTTGGGGAATATACCCTTGAGCGATTTGATACATAGCTCAACTAGTGACTCTAGACATGATCAAACCCATTCGACCCTAAAATAATTTTTTCCGCTTTCGTATATTATTTTCCTGAAATCGATCAATATATGGTCCAATGAGTCGAGAGAAAATCTAGAAATTGCTTAGCAACATTTAAGCTGATTCAGAAGTGACAAAGATGTGAGAAAATTGTCAAAAAATATGTGAAAGGGCTGGTTTTAGGCATATTCTGTAAAACATCTGCACATTGGAGAACAGCTGATGCTCCCTAACCCGTGTATTCATGTTTGTCTGGAAATGTTGTCGACGCACCTTGGTAGAGATCAAAATAAACAATGTATCCACTTAAAATTTGTACCTCCACCTTATAGGCTTGACTCTAACTGACTCTAATGAATTGCTTACCGCAAAATACGGTATCATAGCCTTTTCAAAACTGTGATTCTCTCCAACTGGGGCAAGATCAAACACTTTTTATTTAATCTGTTGAAAAGAGGACGCCGTTCTGAGTACTTGTAATTTATATCAAGGTAAGTATGGATCGAAATATTTTTTTGGAAATATCGACTGATAAAAGTTTCTTTGCAATTTTGTAATACATATATTATGTCGTCTTGGAACAGTTGTATGTCCACTGACAAGCTACACCCATATGAAGCAGTACATCTCATCTGCAGTAAATTTACCGAGGCGTTTTTTTGTTGTTGTGCATAGATATTGCTAAGATTGACCATTCTTCCTATCAAGTTTTTATCAAAAAACAGCTTGAATATATTTCCATGGAAACGATTGCTGTGTGAAATTTGAACTGGGTGCCATTGCATAAACGTAGAATCTAAATCTTCATTGAGAGTATAGTCAAACGTCGTTTCTATTTCAGGTCGCCTTCCAACAAAAGATCGTTATCACTGTCCCGTCGTCATCACCTTCCGCGTCAAATTCAATATACGCAATGGCCGTTAGTTGCACTCCGGGTGAATCTTTTGGAACTGCATCGTCTTCAGCCCCAGAATTTTCATCGGTATCGAAGTTTTCGTTGGCATTTAGGGTTGAAAAATCATAATGTCTGTAGAAATGTCCGGCGTAGAGTCATACTTCAATTCGTTTAAGTGCTTTGCCATGGTTTGTGGCTTTTCTCAATACCTGCAAAAAAACAGCTTAGTAGCATATAATCCTACCGTCCTTTTGGATCTTCCATTGAATCCGTTGAATTGATCGAGGAGTGTGAAACATAACCACGCCGTTGAATTGATCGAGAAGTGTGAAACATAACCACAAGTATAAGGCATTTTTTTTTTAGGCCTGCTCTCTTTATATTGAGGAAACCAGAGTTCATCGAAAACATTCGATATTTAGTAGTTTGGTCTGAATTTCGTAAGATAAGTTTGGCAAGCATACAAAATATCCTCATGAACGAGAAGCTGAAGTAACAAAGGGGCTATATGCCGGAAATTGAAATATTTGTATATTATGTATAAAAACGTAGAGCCCCAATAAACTAGCAAAGTACCAAAACTTCAAAGTCTATAAGCAATCAGGCAAATAGGCTGAGCTTTATGCAAGTGATCAGTTGCTTATACAATAGAGGGGTCAAGTGCCATTAGAAGAAGATCTCAACATATATCGATCAACCAGCTACCAGACATAAATAAGATCGGTGAGCAAGAGAAACCACTCAATATCAATGATTCCTCATCTGAAATATCATTAACTCCAGAAATTGTTCTCTAATCTTTTTTTTCAATTTTTTATCGTCTTTTGTTGTTTGAAAATAAAATGTTTGTTATTTGGGTATAAAATGATTTCATTTGAATATATCTTTCTAACAATGTTTGCACTTATTCCCTTTGTTATTTCGGCTCCTCAAACGAGGCCACTTATACCACCTATCGAGTTGAAAACGGTACCGACCCCAGTTGGCAATTGCATGCGATATGAAACATTGCGTGTATAACAAACGTATAATATCACAGTTTCACGTAACTGCGCTGTTGGCAATAAAATAATGTCAGAATTACGGAATCCACGCACCAGGTCACGGGGGAGGCATCGTAGGCATTCACTCAACCCATCAAGAGTGCCATTACCGGGCTCCGACAACTCGAGTGCCTATTAGTTTCCCCGAAAATTCTCAAGACAGTGGAAATTACGCCCAGCGTTTTTGGAGAGCGAAGCAGAATGGGGGACGATTAATGCGCGTTTTGTCTGAAAGTGCTTGTCGGCTGGTTACTTCGATGGAATGGATTTAGGGTTGGTGTTGTCCTAGCAGCAAGAAATTATTTTGTATTATCTAGAACTAACTAGACCCGCGCGATTTATCCAGATCGTCCAATGATGAAGCATCTCCACAAGTCTATCTAGAATTTTCTGGGTTTATCTCCTCATCTCTAGGAATGAAATTATTGGTCCTACTTCAAATACCTGTAGTCAGGACAAAGCCATAAGGCGCGGTGAGCCCAGACTGGCAACATTGTTCAGAAGGTCTACCTCCAGCCATTCGCACAAATACGATATATGGGTTCTGGATGTACTCGTACTGGTACTGGTGCGGGACGTTCGCACGTCAGCAACTAGTCCCTAATGGGACCTTTTTGCAAGCCCCAAGGTGTTTTCAGGCACCGCCCTTCAGCTCTCTTTCAGAGTTTTTCGGCTATGTTTCGTTGGCTAGTAATGTGCTCACTACCATATGATGCAATAGCAGGCCTGCTAGCTATTCTCGTTAACCCCCGTCGAAGACCAAGGTCCACTAAGCAGCTGGCCCGCTCTCACGCTCAGCTGGTAGTTTTCCAAACCCACCTACATACACTGTCCTACTTCTTTTCTGATGCTCACAACCACATCATCATATCTTTCTGCGTGTTCTGTGTAGGCTATGTTACTAACTCCATGCGCCACTTTAGGAGCAGCACTGTTAATTGGAAAGCAACAGCGAATCGTGCAGGACTATTCCCAGCCGATGCTCCGAGACTTCACAATATTTAATTCGTAAATAAAATATATTCAGTGCGTACATTTACTTTTTACTGTGTGGTCCTCCGCGTGGTGCAGAGGTGGCTGGTGTTGGCCAAGGAGTGTGAGTGCATATGTGAGGTGTTAGTCACAGAGGCCTTTCTCCGCTGAGCCCTAATAGGTAGTCTCGAAGACTTCTGAGGGTTGCTCGTAAGGGGGCAACCGAATGACGGATAGAACAATTTTGGAACAATTTAAGAATACCCAAAGAAAGGTTGTATGTACTTGTAATATTTAATGTATATGACAAACAAGCCAGCGGCTATAGTACATAGACTAAAATCATTAAAATCAAATCTCGAACGTTTTCGGCAACATTGCCATCATCAGGAGATTTCTGAAAAGTGGAATTTAATTTTTATTAACATGTGCTTGAAAATTTTTTATTTGAGGTTAGGAAAGTAAAGAAATTTTGAAAACTCACTTGTCAGAAATCTGTACAAAAGATTACATAAGAGGTGATCATTTCGTCAATATTTGTTGTTATCCAGTTTAATATACTATAAATTACCGTGTAATTATAAAACCAAATGGCAGCCAAGCTGCCTCCACTGTAAAACGGGAATGACTGAATTTAAGAAATGACGTTTGAAAGATGACATTGATAGGCAAATTGAATGACTTACTGTTGACATATGTTGACAGACTACATGGAACATGAAAGTAAATTGAAAATTAGAAGAAACTGGATTTTGACACCAAGTTGACAGATACATTAATTTTTGAGTTTGAGTGTTAACCTAGAACAAATAAATAGGATATAATGCAATTGTTGTATAACAATATTAAATTACATTATGATGAAGATAATGTTAATGAAACAAATGAAAATGTCTCTCCTGATCAAAGACTATAAAAACAAATATTATTGTGAAGAAGAACTACTAAGTTCTTTTAGAGATTTGAAAATTGGTTGAAAACGAGTTTGGTTTAAATGGATTTGAGTATTCAAGCAACTATTGTTTGTTGAAATTTCCTTAGTTATTTCTAAGTCTTCAAGGAGATCGAGTTGTAAGTTATTACCATTGACTGTATGTAAGATTTTTGTTCCTGATTCTAAGTCAAACTTATGTTTAGTTGCAGAAATATGTTCACCAAAACTGGAAGTTTGTGGCCTGTTAAGGTGTTCTTTGGTTCGAACTGAAATTTTCCTAGCAGTTTTTCCAATATATGTACTACTGCAGTCTGAACAGGATAGTTTATAAATACCACTTTTATCAAGAAAATTTATTTTATCTTTTGTATTTGTGAGAATAGAACTTAAATTGTTTAATGTTTTGAAAGAAATTCTGATATTATTCAATATATCTGAGAAATAATTGGATACTTTTTCTGAAACACCATTAATGTAAGGAAGGGAGAAATATTTAGGTGTTGGAACCATTTGTTCCTGACTATTGTAAGCTAGATTTCTATTTCTTTTGTAAATTGTTTTTTGAAGAATTTTGTCGACAATCAAAGGGTTATAACCATTGGTATATGCTATTTGTTTAATTATGTTAATTTCTTTTTTGTAATTTTCATTGGAAAGAGGGATATTGAGTAATCTATTGATGTAACAATGATAAGCTGCCATTTTGTGTTGATAAGGGTGATGAGATTTTGAATGAATTGTATGATCTGTTTGAGTTGATTTTCTATAAATATCAAATTCTAATTTATTGTTTTGTCTAATAATTTTTAACTTTATTAAAACTCTGTTTAGATCAAGATTTTTTCCAATTCAATAACAAATTTTATCGACAACCAGATGGTCTAGCCATGGGCTCCCCCTTATCACCTTTTCTAGCAGATTTATTTATGGATAATTTAGAGTCCACATTTATAAAAAATTGCCCAGAAATATTACATTGGTTCAGATATGTAGACGACTGTTTAGTTTTCATAAAAGGTGGGGAAAATGAAGCCTCACTAATCTTAGATAAAATTAATAAACTACACCCCAAAATTAACTTCACCATTGAACTCGAAAAAGATAATAGCATAAACTTTTTGGATTTAAAAATTATTAGACAAAACAATAAATTAGAATTTGATATTTATAGAAAATCAACTCAAACAGATCATACAATTCATTCAAAATCTCATCACCCTTATCAACACAAAATGGCAGCTTATCATTGTTACATCAATAGATTACTCAATATCCCTCTTTCCAATGAAAATTACAAAAAAGAAATTAACATAATTAAACAAATAGCATATACCAATGGTTATAACCCTTTGATTGTCGACAAAATTCTTCAAAAAACAATTTACAAAAGAAATAGAAATCTAGCTTACAATAGTCAGGAACAAATGGTTCCAACACCTAAATATTTCTCCCTTCCTTACATTAATGGTGTTTCAGAAAAAGTATCCAATTATTTCTCAGATATATTGAATAATATCAGAATTTCTTTCAAAACATTAAACAATTTAAGTTCTATTCTCACAAATACAAAAGATAAAATAAATTTTCTTGATAAAAGTGGTATTTATAAACTATCCTGTTCAGACTGCAGTAGTACATATATTGGAAAAACTGCTAGGAAAATTTCAGTTCGAACCAAAGAACACCTTAACAGGCCACAAACTTCCAGTTTTGGTGAACATATTTCTGCAACTAAACATAAGTTTGACTTAGAACCAGGAACAAAAATCTTACATACAGTCAATGGTAATAACTTACAACTCGATCTCCTTGAAGACTTAGAAATAACTAAGGAAATTTCAACAAACAATAGTTGCTTGAATACTCAAATCCATTTAAACCAAACTCGTTTTCAACCAATTTTCAAATCTCTAAAAGAACTTAGTAGTTCTTCTTCACAATAATATTTGTTTTTATAGTCTTTGATCAGGAGAGACATTTTCATTTGTTTCATTAACATTATCTTCATCATAATGTAATTTAATATTGTTATACAACAATTGCATTATATCCTATTTATTTGTTCTAGGTTAACACTCAAACTCAAAAATTAATGTATCTGTTAACTTGGTGTCAAAATCCAGTTTCTTCTAATTTTCAATTTACTTTCATGTTCCATGTAGTCTGTCAACATATGTCAACAGTAAGTCATTCAATTTGCCTATCAATGTCATCTTTCAAACGTCATTTCTTAAATTCAGTCATTCCCGTTTTACAGTGGAGGCAGCTTGGCTGCCATTTGGTTTTATAATTACACGGTAATTTATAGTATATTAAACTGGATAACAACAAATATTGACGAAATGATCACCTCTTATGTAATCTTTTGTACAGATTTCTGACAAGTGAGTTTTCAAAATTTCTTTACTTTCCTAACCTCAAATAAAAAATTTTCAAGCACATGTTAATAAAAATTAAATTCCACTTTTCAGAAATCTCCTGATGATGGCAATGTTGCCGAAAACGTTCGAGATTTGATTTTAATGATTTTAGTCTATGTACTATAGCCGCTGGCTTGTTTGTCATATACATTAAAAATTTAAGAATAATTTTAGAACAATTTCAGAACAATTTTAGAACTGTGTGGATTCCCTGATGTGAGGTGGGGGAGCTGATCAATCGCTTCCTGTGGTGAGTGAGTTTTGAATGGTGTAAAAACACGCACATTCCTCACTTGACTATCGTAGTTATTGCGAACATACGTACAGAACATAATAGAGAGTTGAAGTAATCACTGTACGTAGACCTCCACGTAGACGTTAAAGTCGTTGAAGTCGTCACTTTGGTCGTCCCTGTCATCGTAACGTTACAATACATTTTGTTCTCGGTTTGTATTCGTCATTTTTGGATGTATGTTTAGATTCGAACATTTATTTCTGTTAAAATAAGAGGACTCTTTGATGCAGAACTCCTTGGAGATCCCGAATTTGATAATTTTGACTTATCGGCATATTTCGAGTATAGTTTGGTTCACGTACGTTGATATTCAAGGTATACGTGAAAGTATGTGAGATAACCTACACCCGTCAGCCCACTATCAACGCAAACATTGATAATTAGAAAATGCGCATGCGTACCTGTTATTAGCATTCGTTAACGTCCATGGCAACACTTCTCAATTTTTTAATATTCATTTATCTACTTCCGGTTTTATCTGAAATGAACCCACCTCTAGTTTGGAATAGAAGACCCTGTATATTTTTTTATTTTCAGATTTCAGAACCGATTCTGGGAGTGATCATGAAGCTATGAATATAAAATGAGCTTACTTGAATCTTGAGAAAGTCCATTAGATAATAACTCCAACTGGACTGAATAGACTCAAATAGTGAAGATAACACTCATCATACAAGCTAAGTTAAATAATATCAGAATTCAATTAGACAAGATATGTAAAAAGTTTTCATCAATCACATTTTCAAAGACGAAGATGTTTGAGATGTTTCCTCAAGGCAACAATACTCGAATTATAAATGTTGAGTATACTTCGACCAAAAAAAAATACTAGACTGTAATTTGGTGAGACAATTTAATGGAAGGCGTAAATCACATTATTGCTAATCGATTTTCCAATTTCTATAATCGTTGACTCTCCAAATCGCAACATTCCCACAGGTTTTTCTCACTGATTATTGTCAATCCAATGTGACAATTACAGGTAAAAAAAAACGTTGGCTCCATTTCGCCATAGTAACTTCTACTCATGAATAATTTCAAACACTGATTTCTCTTTATTATCTCTAAATGCTCCCACATTAGAATGTTAATGCTTTCGTCGTTAATCCTGTTGCAATGAAATGTTTCCTGGAAATGCCAAACTCAGTTTCATTAGGACCAAGCAATAGTCATCAATTTTCAGAGCTTTTGACCAGAATACAAATGAAAAATAGCATCCCAATGAGACATTAATGGTTGAACACAGAACGACATAAAAGAGGAAAACGATAAATGCATTTTTTCTATTCACTGAATCGAAAGTAGGCCTCTGCTCCCTCATTTGGGGTAACAAAGATATCAATTTATACCCACGGGAGGACAAAAATATTAACTCCCGTGGGAGGAAAAATGAATTGGTATTGAAAAGGATTATTCTCAGATAATTTTTTTTTACGCTTGGAGCGCACGAAAGGAAATCCCTATAATGTTCAAAGGACATCGTGCGTTCCTAGGGAGGATAGGGACAGGAGGTAGGTATTGGAATTTTTTTTGAAGTTCTGGAGATTATACAGTATGATGCAAATGTATGGAATAAATTCATTTCAAAACAAGACGACTTCCGAAAAAAATCCAAAAACTAGAGTTCAGAACTTTTTTTATTGTGTATTTTTTCAACTAGACGACCCTTAGATGTTCAATTCTCAGTAGCAGACCTCTGCAAGATTCAGTTAACCAAATGATAATCCATTTCAATTGCAATATTCTTATGCAAAATTTTGACTGTTGGATAGACGATCAGTAGACCTTTCAAACGAGGTGACCCCTGCTCGTATTTGAAAAAATCGTCCATTACGTCATTACTTCTACACCAGTGACGTAACATCTCTCATGTGAATGTCATGAGATGAGGCTTCAAAAATTAAAACTCACGTGTTTTTGGAATTTCTCCAAATGTCGCCCATTTCTGAAATAATGAATTTATTCCATACATTTGCATCATACTGTATATGTTGTTGGGAATACTTCCTCAGGCAATGAATTCCAGAGCTTAGCCGTTCTATGGATGAAGGGATTTTGATAAAGTGCTGTTCGACATCTTTCGAACGAGAGGATGTGCTGACTGGGCTTGTCTAGTTCGTCTGACTGGTATTGCTAGTGAAGGGATGATAACAGAGATTTCAGAACAACATTTCCCGTGGAAGTATCGATAGGAAAGTGAAAGGTCGCCGACCTTCCTACGGTGTTCCAATGATTTCAAAGAGTGAGTGAGTGTGGCGTCACCCACCAGGCGAATGGCCCTTCTCTGGATGGAATCTAAGAGCATCAGCGTATGTTCTGGTGCTGAACCCCATATGTGGGAACATTATTCTAAAACAGGCCGTTTCTGCGCTTTGTAGATCATGAGAAGCTGTTGAGGTGTGAAGTAGCTTTTCGCACGGAACAAGGATCCGAGTTTTTGTGAAGCAGCTTTGGCGATGGATCTGACATGATTATCCCATGAAAGACTGTTGCTGATGGAAATACCGAGCATACATTACAATATCGGGCATACTGAGTTCCGCCTTTCTAGAGGAAATACAGGCTTGAGTTTTGCTAGCGTTGAATTCAACTGTTGTTGGTTCCCCAGGCTGTGATTTCAGCAAGGTCTTCATTGACAGAATCGACCTGCCTGCGCCGCGAGTTCTTGGTTACCTGGGAAGAAATGGGAATTCTGGAAGAGAACGCAGTATGGAGGGTACTATATCATCTGCAAAGCTGTGGATGGGGCAAGTAGGTACTCCCAACAGATCATTGATATGAAGAAGGAATAATGTTGGTGCCAAAATTGATCCTTGTGGAACGCCGGAATTGATGCCAATCGAGATTCCGATGGTATCAGACGATACACCGTCCACCACCACGTGAAGCGATCTGCCTGAGAGAAAACTCGATAAGAGTTGGAATAGCTGAGGTGGTAAGCCGTATGATGGTAGTTTGTGGAGGAGTCCTTTGTGCCAAACACGGTCGAATGCTCTCGATATGTCCAACGCGACAGCTAGAGACTCCCCGTGTTTTTCTAATGAAGCTTGCCATAAACAGGTGACGTAGGCGAGTAGATCTTCAGTAGATCTTCGGTGGCGAAAGCCGTATTGTCTATCATTGATGATTCCTGAGCTCTCCAGATATTTGATAAGCTCAATATCGATGGCTTCCCCTATCACTTTGGAGATTACTGATAACAGGGCAATGGGCCTGTTGTTATTGGGCAGGTTCTTGTTCCCTTTTTTGATGATTTTTTGGACTCTAGCTGTCTTCCAGCATAATTGAAAAATACCCGATCTGTACGAGACGGTAAACAACTTGCAGAGAATCGGTGTTAATTCTGGTGCACATTTTTTTAGGATAATGGTTGGAATTCGATCAGGACCGTTAGCCTTATTCGTTTTGAGACCAAGCAAAATTCGTCTGATAGTGGGTTGACGGAAGACGATTTCGGGCATTCGACTCTCAACGGGTGGAATGTCTGGCGGCACTTTTCCTTGGGTGCAATCAAATATTGCAATTTCTTTTATCCCTTGCGAAACATTTACGACCAAAGGATGCTGCTTTCGGTTCTAGAAGAAGAACTGACTCTTGAACATCCCAGTAACTTTTTTCCGTTACCAAAATGCCCCCCAACCCATTGATGTAAAGGCTCCAGAGAAAATGCGAATGCGAATGTAAGAGGGTCCATGTTCTTTAATCAATTTAATTAACCCCCCATCTATTTCGCGTTTCGATGGAGATGGTTTTCCTTTTTTAATTGAAATTTCTGTTTATTTTCAAGGATGTGATATTGTTATTCCCAGATACTTCACGTGAAACCAACTATATTTCATAACAGTAGTCACCAAAAATATTTTTCCTATTACTTTTGCCAAGAAACGTGTCCTGCAAGTATTTTTCCCCTGAATATTTTCGCGAGTTTCTTGATATTTGTTTGTATCTCATGTGATAAGCCTATGGTCATTCATACAGTATCGAAAACGAAACCCAGAAATTCAATTCTTTGTGTTGGAGTACCTATACTTGTTTCCCAATTTATGATGAAACCTAAATTATCCAGATTATTTTGTGTTAATTGACAATAATGTTGGCAAAGCTCTCGAGGTTTCCCTATTATTGAAATATCATCAGGATAGATCACAAGATGACAACCCTGCTCTCGTAAAGATACTCAATAATAGGCTTGAGCGATTTTGTGAATACGAACGGTGCTATGTTCAAACCGACATGTAGGTATGTGAATTCATAAAGATTTTTCCTGTACATGAATCTGGAATATTCTCGATATTCTTTGCCAATATTAACCAGGAAATGTGCATTTGTTGAATCTAACTCAATAGTGATCTGACAATAATTGAATAACCGTCTAGTAGCTTTCTAGTTTGAGATGGGGTGCCAGTTTACGAGTTTAGCTTCTTGAGAATCAAAATGAATCTGTACTTGCCATTATGTTTTCGAATCAAGAAATGGGACGAAATGAATTCTTCTACTTGATGAGAACAACAAAAATTAGCTCCTTCATTCCATGAGGATCAGATACACAATGAGGAAATTCTGATTCCGAAATTTTTAAATCACGAACCCAATCAAGAATCACTCGGTTGTCCATTTGCCTGGCCCCCTTGATTCAAATAATTTCAATCTACCAGCAAATTTCTCATTCACCTGTTGTGACACTTCTGATATCTGTGACTCTGATAAGTTCAGTATCAGTATCAGTATCATTCTGTTGGACTGCTGGACATGGACTCTTTCTGGCCTTGGAAGGTTTCGGCCTCCCCCTCCTCTTGTTTCATCCTGAATTTGTGTTGGGTGCGTTTTTAGTTTGAAGAATTCTTTTTTGAAAATCTCTTCGTGGTTTCCTTCTTCGTGTTTACCCCAATTTCCTGACAGATTGCTGAGATTTTATTCTTTTCATGAACTCTGATCCGAACAAGTAGTCATCTATTGGGCTCTGGAGAGAACCAGCGCTAGTATCTGCGTTGATGAAATGTATAATATTAATTCTCCTCTGGATAAATAGAGCATGGGTTCACGTTGGCGGATATTTGAGCAGCTTTAGCCAGCACCTGACATATCTCATTCATGAGGATAACATCATACCTAGTTGGGCTCTTGTAATTTGGAGTTGAGGATTCCACTTAATGCACTCATAGCAGTGCCAAATTTGATGTTTTATTTCCTCATTTATTTTCGGAGCCTTGGGTGCAGAACACTCTCCTGGAAAGAAGTATTTTTGCTAAGCCCCTCACGCGATTCGGAAGAAACGCCATCTCTTAGATATATAGCTCATCTTGTGATTAACTCTCCATGAATCGTTTCGCTGCATTTCGCTTCTTTGGACGGACTTTTTCCCAAAAGTGCTGATAAGTCATTATCTTGGGTGAATTCTGCATCGACATGTACTTTTTTTTCCACCATTTCAGCAGATCTTCTATTAGGTTCAGCACCCTCGAGCGGTTCGTCTGACTCGGACGAGTAGCAGCCCGAATAGCACAAATACCTTCTGAGGCCCTTCTGAGGCGTTCACAATAATGTCCTCAGGACGTCGAGGGCGAGCCTGACGACGTCCCTAGCCCGTCCTCCTATTACCGTTCTCTACATCCTAATAACGTATAGGACGTTATGGAAACATCTTTAGGCAGTATTCAGAAATGTCCAGGGATAGGTTGATAAAAATGAAATTTTATTGAAAAAATATGGATATTATGCTATTTGAGAAATTTCCCTGGAATAATAATATGTTCAAATGAAAAACTTGAATTCTATTATTTATAACTTATTGGTGAAGATTTTCGAGTCTCGTTATGGAAAAATGTATCTCAGCTTCTTGTTGAGCAGTACTAGAAGTTATATTGCCCATTGGTAATATTTCTCCATGTTGTTTTTGATTTCTCAACTTTGGATATGCTTCTTATGCTGAATCTACTGAAAGTTGAAGCCTTCATATAGATGACATTAAGTATGTGTTTTCCATAACCTTCTGAAACAAACAATGATCCAATATCGCATATCCATGTGATATCTATGATTTGATCCACCTACCTCTGTTCCTTTCTTCCTCAGAGAAAACTCATCATCAACATAATAACACATTATATGGTGATTTTTGTTTTGTTATTATTCGGTTGTAAGTTCTCTTTATGTTATCATTTGTGATTTCTGAACCCTGGACATACTTTCTAATGCTCAATTTACTGAGAGATCAAGCCTGCATCTTTTATAGATTCCGAAGAAGCCAAAATATCTTTGATTTTAACATCTCTGATCTGATGATAGCATCAAAAGGTTGTGTTCTCAATAACCTCCGGAAATGAATAATGTATTAATATTCCATGTCCAGTACCTATTATCAATGAGTTGAAAGTTCAAGCCTTTATACAATGTTTGATAGATTCATCAAGTTTGTGTTCTCAATAACCTCCGGAAATAAAATAATATATTCAATATTTCATGTCCAGTACCTACTATCAATGATTTAATCAATTAATTACCTGTATTTCTTATTATCTCATCAATTCCATAGAGAAATATTATCATGGGACATAACCTCACTTTTAGTATTTCTAGTTCTTCTTCTTCTTCTTCCTTTCGGCATCGTCGACACGTTATTTCATGAAATTTCATCTAAAGACATCCGTAGACACGAAATCCGCTGCAGCCTCAGGCTGTCACTGAAAGAACTTTTTTATGACAAATTTGGCGCTAAATCTACGCCTGATGATTTTCTTAGGTTGTAGAAAACATACCGTCCTCTCTAGGCGTATGGCGACACATTGAGGATGACCCTAGGCGATTGTGTGCTATCTGATGGATGTTTGGGAACCTTGCGCAACAAAAAACAGGTATGTCACGATGAGCTTACACTATTTTTATATCAAGAATCAGTCAGGAGAAATTCATGAACATGTGCATGCTTATATTTTGGAATACACTCTCTTCATTTGAAATATTTTCGATAATGCAGCAGTTTTGCCGCTTCCACTAGAAAGTAATAGCAACAGTGATATTTCGAATCACATTTTCAGATTCTCCGTCATTACTGTCGAATGAAAAAATTGAGATTGCCCTATTACCAATTTCGAACTCCTATGAATGTAGTAAACGTGGTCCAACTTGTGTGCTTCTATCATTAATTGCAGAATTAATTCACCTATCTGTCAGACTTCTATACATAGTCAACTTACTTGCACAATATCGTTAATTGAATCATTAGGTTGAGCTTCAAATCAGCCTAAGACGTCATTTCCAATTGCTCCACTTATTGAAGTACGTTACTTGGTTCTAGTTTTTCTGAACATATTTTCATTCGATCTGAACTCCCAATACAATAGCAGGAAGTATATATTATATCTGGGAGGTTACGCATAGGAAACAAGGCACTATAACCTAGTTCAGGAGTTCGGTGGCAATTTCTTTCACAAACGATTTAATATTTCATCATATCAAATTTTTCTAAATGCGTAAAAAGTATTCATTCTCTTAAGAAGAAAACACATCTAACATTCGACATTTCAATCTTGATGATATTTATAAACGTTTAGTACAATAGGCGCCACCAGTACTGAATTGAATAATACTATACTATATCAAATATTACTACTACAGAATAGTTTCATACTTATAGTATAGTATGATACATTTTTTTGTGGTATTATTTAATGAAGTTAGTGACTGGCGCCTATTTTACTAAACGTTTGGTATTCACTACCGACTATTTCTCTGAGTGCCTACTTAATTTTGAAATTCCTGTGTAGTAGAACGATAGAATGTAAAACATATATATAATAAATATCATCGGAAATTTCCTTTTCATCTTTCTTCCAGTTCATCCGCTCCATTTTCTCTAATAGCTCTCATTGAAGGATACTCTCATTCCGACAAGCAAATATTTACTGTTACTCAAAGAGGATGAATAAGACTCTTGCTGAACTTCGATGTTTATGAAAGTGATGGCTGATCGAAATTCCTTCGGCTTATAGAGTTTCGATTTAGAAAACTTTCAGAATTCCCGTTAACCACCTTATATTGGTTATATGGGACTAATGAAATGAGAACTCATTTTTTATTAGTTATCTATAAAATGCGTGAAACTTTGTAGGGAAATTGCTATAGTATATGGCTATTATTATTATTATTGGATCTTTCTTTTATTTTATTCAGACCTCTCATCCTGATATTCATTATGGAACAAAATAAAAACGGTATTGAAGTTTGATGCGAACAGCCCTTCTGTCCCAAATGAGTTTCAGAAATACATTCTGAAAATTCAAAGAGATCGAACGGAATAAATAGATATCAACAACTTGAGAATAGCAAATTTGGTCATAATGTCGATATTTTCTCTAGTTTATGGACAATCTCGGTCTTTTGAACTTTGATTGATTATCTGGGTCATAATCAACTGCATTTCGAAGAAGCTGATTCTCATGAACCTCAGCTTCTTCGTAAGTCTTGATGTTTCGTTCTCTAATGACTGACACAATTGAAGGGAGTTTCAGATCCCTGCGACCAATTGTGTTTTTGTAGGATTCAATTTGATCTTCCATCTTAGGAAGTACTCCTGAAGGGAATTCAGTGCGCTTTGTAGGTTCATAGCTGCTTGCTCGAAATTCGTCGAATATGCTAGAACTGCCGTATCATCAGCGAAAAGCGACATCTTGCACATCACTGGTCTCGGCAAATCGCTAGTATATAAACTGTACATCAGCGGAGATAAAACTGCACCCTGAGGAACACCAGCTTCAATGGGCTTGATACCAGATCGTTGATCATCAAGTTTTACTTGAAAAGTTCGATATTTCAGAAATGAACACATCAACTGAATCAGATCGTCACACCTTGTCAAATGCTTTCGCTATGTCAAGGAGAGCAAGATGGGTTTGTTGTCTATCATTTCTCAACAATATTGTGTTCTCAATGAGTCTCAAGACTTGTAGTTCAGTTGAGTGGCCAGTGCCGAAACCGAACTGCTCATCTGGTATTAGCTCGTTGTCGTCGATAAATTACTGTAATCTCTGTTTAATCACTCGCTCAGTTATCTTAGATGGAGAGCACAGGAGACTGATAGGACGATAGCTCTGCAGAAGAGCATTATCCTGGCCTTGCTTCTTAAGCATCACTACTTCGGCATGCTTCCATCTTTGAGGGAAATATAACAGTTTCAATATGGCGTCGATGATCTTACATAAGTAAGTGATGAAATTACCAGGAATCCTTTTCAATATTCTGTTTGTAATTCCATCATTACCTGGAGCTTATCTGAGTTTTTGTGCTTTGATGTATCTGATTATTCCATCCGTAGAGGCGAACGTTAGGTATTCTTGAATCGTGAACGTAATTATTCAAATGGGCCAGGACTACTCGCTCCACAGAACCATCACATTCCTGATCATACTCCTGCGACTCATTCAACTTGAATTGTGATACAAGTGACTCAGCAAAGACTTCAGCTTTTTCGGAAGTGCTGTACTTGACTCCATTCTCTCCTCTTAGAGGAGTATATGGCTGTATCTGTTACTAGTTGAAAAACACGTGTTATTATTTATCGAGCTTGTTCAGTTTTTTGGCAGTTTTTTTTACGTACCTATACGTGTAAATGGTGAATAATGGTGAAAAATATCAAGAAATATGTGTTAATCGTGTTGTACGTTTACTATATTGGTCCGAATTACTTTGGTAGACATTTTCAGGAATCCATAGCAGTAAGCGAATTTTTCAAGAGTGTCTTATTCGTAGTAAATGAGTTACCCTTTCCAAATTCCCATACTTCAATCCTTTCTTTCCATTGTCGTAGATTCTTAAAATGTTCAACTACTGAAAAAAAATCAAGTTCTATACTCATGAAATGATATTCATCATGACCATGATAGGTATGGGTTTTATGTCAAATAAAGCTATGCCAACGTACCTATCGTATATCAGTTGAAGTCTCATGAGCCGTTCCGCAGTAATAAGAAAAAATGATTTGAAAATTGTGACTTTAATTGCCCTCACTGAGTGCTTCATACTGAAGTGAAGATTTCTTGAATCAAATGATTTTGGTCTGAGGAATATGTGGTAGGTAGGTTATTGTAGAGACCTTCTGGGGATACCCTGTATATTGTTGACTCATTTGTATCACATGGAATTTGTCCTAATGAGAACTTCATTTCACCTTGTTGTAAGTACGACTCCCATTTTGAAGGCATTTGACAATTTGACCGTGAAAGAAAAATATTCACCTGCCGTGCATTTTTCGGTATTGTCTACTGGTTGAGAGTATTCGATTCTGGTGCCCTTGGAGAAAATTTTCATTTTACCGTGGAGTAAAAGATTGGCAGATAATTCCGTTTTTTTTTAAACATGAGATCAACTTTTTATCCAACTATATTAGTAAAAAAAAATCATTCGCTAGTGGTTATTCCAGTAGAAAGTAGAAAGAATAAATCAACTATTTAACAAAAAATAATTGATGTTGGTCCATAATATATATTTTGGAATCTTCATTCAAAATTATTGAAGATTCTCCATTGGGAATATATCGTGGTACGAGTGTTACTAGATGTTTTGAACCGGCAATAGGGTTTAAAAGAATGAGTCAACACCAGTGAATTGGCAGATGTGATGTTAATTTTCCGGAAACTGCTGATCGAATTTCAGGAGATATGGGCAGCGATTCGGCTGATTGGTGCAGGAGTTCGACAGTGATAAACAAGTGGAGATTACACCAACAACCATCATGGTCATGGATAACAAAATTTTGATAGTGGAAAGTACTAACAATGTCACAATATATTTGAGAAGAGAAACAGTCCGGAATACCAATTCTTTTGATTACATGATCATTCAGCATGAAATGCTGAGAAATTTATCATTCTATAGTTCATAATGATATGACATTATTCTGGAACACGATGAAAAACTGTTGAAGCAATCTGATAATAAATTGAATGGAGGGTCCATTCTCATTGCATTTTGTGATAATTTGAGTGAAGGTGAAGATGAATATGCTTTCAGAGAACGTCTGTTCTGTTATAAATACGATGTAATGAATACAATAAATGAATAATAAAAAAGTGTTCCCCAATACTTATTCATGTATCAAGGTCGTCAAATAGACTTTATCCACGACTGTTGTATCAAATATTCATAATACATGTACTTCCTCAAGCAAAACGGTAGCCATTTTCCACACCAGTGAATAATAGCAGTGAATAACCATAATTCACTGGTCTGGAGTTTCTATAGGGTACGCGATATGAACATATTATGAGGAACTTTAGACCAGTTAATAATGGTAATTCACCGCTATTATTCACTGGTGTGAAAAATGGCTATCGTTTTGCTTGAGGAAGTAGAACAATCGTGGACAAATAATTAATATAACAGGAAAATGAATTTATACATAAAAAAGGACAGTAGTCAAGGACAAAGTATAGTATTCTACTCGCATATACTGAGCTATTATTCACTCAGGTGAATTATATGCCACTTGCTACGCTAGTGACATGAACTCAACCTTCGTGAATTATAGCCCCCATAATGCATTATATGCTTGCTGAATTATATACTATTATTTTGGTTCATTTTGTATGCTTGCATTCTATATCAGGAACCTGATGATGAGCTGTATCAACTTCTTCATTATGATTAATCACCCGATCTTTAGTCAAAATTTCGAATTTCCTTCTGTGATGTTAACCAAGAAAATAATTGAAAGTGATTTTTAGTTTTTTCAAAATATTTCAGGCACAGCTGAATTTTTTTACAATTGCAAAACGTCATATGAAAGAGGTTTAAATCAAGCAACTCCTGTCTTTTTATCGATTAGTGTTCCAGAAATAGCAATACAATTGTCCTTTTTTAGTAAGGATATTTTTTGCAAATTCGTCAATCCTTTCCCACTTATCGCATTATCGCTATCCATTGAGTCTTCATTGCAGATTACTCAAACACTTATTTTCTCCTGAAACTGTTAAAAACATCAAGATTCAATTCATTCATTTTTCACTCATTGGCTGGACTAGATAGTGAAATTAAAGTTTAGAAGCCACTCTAAAGTTAGGAGAATTCAGAAAGTATACCTATCAGCTCATGTTATTCGAAATTTTCAAGACCTCGAAAGTTGCTGTTAACTTTGAACCTAAAGCAAACTTCGTGAATGAATAATACTACACTTTTCCCGAAAAAAGATGATGCCAAGGGATACGCGAATTATATAGGAGATGGAAGGCTTTTATCGGATTTTAACATGCTCAGGGGGTAGGTTAACATGACTATAAAGCTGTGACACAGATTTTCTCACGTTCTGTCTCGTGACGAAATAGACATCGGATATTATATAAGGATCCTGTCATGTTATTAGAGGAGTTCACGACCGAGAAAGATTCGCATAATTATACAAGGAATATACCATCATAGAGGGTGATTCAAAAGTACTTTGGCAAACTTCAAGTAATGATTCCTCACGATATCCTCACCAAAATTGTTCAGTCAGCACATTCTTTCGTCGTTAATCTCGAAATGAATATGTCGAACAACACTCTATCAGAACTCGTTTGTTTATAGATCAGCGAAGTTTTGGAATTATTTGCCAATAGGAGCAATCTCATCAAAAACTTATTACCTCCAGGAATTCAAAAGAAAACATCACCTAGGTACCTCCTCTCCCTATCTTCTCTAGGTGCGCACGATGTTCCACGAATATTGTAGGAATTTCCTTTCTTGTGCTCCAAGAAATAAAAAATAAGTATGTGTCCGAAAACGCTTACTTAAACGTCGAATTCATTTCCTAAGCATCCTTGTGGAAAATAATGATATCAGATTGAAATTCAACTCCCGAAAATCCTCTCATTACGAATCTACGTTTAGGTTATGTCATTTTTTCGAAAGTTTCCGGACAGAGTACTTTCGTATCACCCTGTATAAATCATATCGGAGTTTTTGCCAACGAGAACTTGCCATGGGGATTTTTGGTGCGATATTAGCGTATAGCTGAAAAGAAAAGCTCATATACTAAGATTTCAATTTGGAAAATAATATATATTTTGATTTGCAGCATCGTCACAATAACCACTGAAATTTCAAATGGAAAGTGTAGATCAGTTGAGTCAGTCGTTTATCATTAGAAAAACTGTCAAGTTATAGGGCAAATGCCCAAAGAATAACATTATCACTCAACTGACCTGAACGAAACTATACTGTACTGGATGTTAAATTTGGAACAGTAAATTGATGATTGAAAATCTTGGAATGTATACAGGAGATTGAGTGATCTTATTCTATAAGTATTTGACCTACTTGACACTACCTTTCATAGCTAATCTTTAATACCACTGAGAATGTTATTTTGGCTCATTTGTCACAAAAATCCAGAATAATTGAATCCTCTTCCCTGTAGAGCATGAACTTCTTGCTGAAAAGAAGGTAACTTTTGAGCCATAGAGTAAAGAACATCGTTTGTTTCTTTTTTCTACTCACATAACTAAAATGGTATTCAGCGTACGGATATATGTATGTACCACGATAAATGATCGATTCATCACGAATTGACGATTTGTGATTTATAATAGTATATTATGTAACAAGTGTTATAAACGTCCTTTTAGTAACGAGTATTTTAAACACGAGCGGAACAGAGCGGAGCGAGTGTTTAATAAACGAGTGTCTAGAAGAGTTTATAAACGCGTTACATACTATGCTTTTTCTACGAACTCCTGAAATTACACTAACATACCTGCTTTTTCTGCTAACCTACAAAATAATTCGGAAGGAATGGGAATTGAGAACGTAATAGATGCAACTGATGCATGCAACCAGCGAGACACATATAGGTGATGTTGGTTGTATTTGTGTCCAGTTCATTGCTTACTAACCTTTGTTTCACGTTTATTGTCATGCTTAGCGCAAAATAAATAAATTGTTCTCAAAGATGGATGCTTCATTTTTACACTTCCTGGAAATACGCAAGTACCAAAACATTCTCTTCGAGTTGACTTTCATATTCTACATATATTTTAAATGAAAAAATCTGATACAAACGAAAATTGTTTGAGTAATTCTGTTACAAAATTCGAAAATGACATTTGACAGTTAATACTATTGACAGGCCAGTTGCAGGCCAGACATGTCTCAAATTACTGAAGCTGTGTTTGATGAACTGTGTTGCCATGGTAATGTGTTTAAGAAATCGTGTTGCCATGGTCACGTGTTTAATATTTTGAATAAATCACAGATCGTCAATCCGTGATTAATCGATCATTTAGCGTGCTACGTATCCGCACGCTAAATGCCCTTTTAGATATGTGAGTAGAAAAAATTCATTCGATATGCATTTCCAGGTTTCTCACATATTCATGTCATTCAACTAATTCATTCTGATTGTATGGTTCACACGAATCGGTTGTGTTAAATAACAAGTAAATCTTATTGTTTCTTAAAAACGTTTTTCGTTTGCCAAAAAACTTAAGTCAGTCATGGGAATGGGAATGTTGGGAATTTTTATAGGTCTGTGTAGAGAAAACTCATTTGAATGGATCGCATCACTGATGTGATGGAGCACAGTTTGATTGGCTGATTTATGGTGCATGATTTGATGATTCGTCTTGTTCCAGATCGCCCTGGTAGGATGTCGCCGCCCCTGTTCGCGCTCGCCGTCGCCTCGGCCTCGATCGTCGTCTGCCTGGCGATGGCAGCGGCGGCGGGTACCCCCTTTCCTGCCGCCTGCAGGGTGTCGGAGTTTGCGTGCGGCAATGGCAGGTGCGTGCCGCACAACCGGTACTGCAACAACCAGAACGACTGCGGTGACGGGACGGACGAGCCCAGGTACTGCACCAGTGAGTATTGCGATATATTTTATCTACTCACTGAATCTTATTAGACCAGTGCTGGAGCCTTCGAAAACGGTAAAATGTGAAGGAAAATCATAGTGGGATGAAACTCATTGAAAAAGAAAGAGAATATAACAAAGATGAAAGGGAATAGTATATTCTTCAACGAGCGTATAATGATAGCTATTATTCCCGAGGATTCCGAAACGAGCCGTAGGCGAGTTTCGGAATTATCCGAGAGAATCTAATTATTATTTATGAAAATAATATACTTGATGTATGAATTTTAATGATATGATGATACAATTGACAGGAATCTTTAATATTCAACGAACTCAATGATGAAACAACACAATAATTATTAGGTCAGTAAATTATGTTTCTCGTACATAGTGACTGAATTTTTAGTGATATTCTCACAATTCGTGAAATTTTACTGTTGGTGTTGCATTTAAATCAACACTGACATTTTTATTCATATTGCTAGTTGATGTTTTCTGTGTGAAGGAACTGTTATTTGATGATGATGAACATTGTTAGATTCATTGAAGAATTCGAATCTGCCGTTTTTTTTATTCAACATGGAATCTTCTAGAAATCCTTCTGCCACCGATGTGCTCTTCCAGCCACCATGTCTTTTCAATGCTGTTATACCTCCACTTGCATTGACAAGCAAAGCAATGCCCGGTGTACATCTCGGGATTTGGTAGCTTCAAAAATATAACTATTTGTTTTCCTATTGCTGCAAACTTATTAATTCCAATTTCCTAAAGAGTACATTTTCCTTTCTGGTAATTCATAGAAAAATTGGAAATACCAACATTTGCTGCTCGTATATCAATGTACTTTCCACAAAATTGATAAAATTTCCCGGTTACAGTGAACCTCCTTACAATTTTTGTTTTGGTCTCAGGAATAGTTATCATCCATGGAGATCCAAGATCTCGAATATCTTCAATATTCATAGAGTACATTTCTATGGAACGGCAAGCCTCCATTATATCCTCCAGATATTAAAGTTAAAACTTAAAAGACTCTATAACTCAATCTGACATTCGCGAAAGTCAAGCCGTGACGTGACCCGTAAAATGAAGCAGAGCCTTCTTGAGCAATTTGTTTGGTAGATTTGCTGGTTTTTCATCAGTCTAACCTTTTCAGTTGCTGTGGATCCTGAAAATTCTGAATCTGTGATTGGTTGAGTGCCGTTGAATAATGAGTTGGGATCCACGGTGTCTTGGAATCATCTTCATTCATCAATTACTAACCTATATGTAATCAATGTAGAATACGATAGTCGTAGAGAAAATAGATTACGGGCGATCTGAGGTCGGAAAGTGGTAGGGCGTGAGTTTTCGAGGGTAAAAAACGGTTTATCTTGATCATTTGTCTGTTCATTCAATCAAAATATTATGTCTGTCTGTCAAGTGGCGCTGGGGATGAGAAAATGGAAAGAGCTCATTTGTTCATGTCATAATAGACCATATTAGGTTGATATTCTCTTCTTCTATTTTTTTCCAATATGTACTCAACCACAGATGTGCTTTCCATCATTGACGTGATATTTGATACAAAGGCGATGAAGAAGATTCTTTCATGAGATTGAGATGTCATAATCAAAAAATTATATTCTGACAGTTGTCACTAACTTATAACTCCGTCTTTGTGAATATGTTATACTTTGAATTCGTATTCTTGAAAATTACTATTATTCCTAATTATTTCTTCTAGTATTGGTTTTCTATTGCAGTTTGTTGATTGGTTTGTGAGTGCGATTGTGTTATTTTGCAATGTTATCTGAAAACTTCGCACTCCAGGAGGTGGAGGTGTAAAATTATCAAGACCTGGTTTCCCCTATCCTCACTGTTGTGAATTTGAGCCACAAATCCTCAATGAGTTTATGCCATATTCATTGGATTGCAAGGTGAAATTTTTTTCTCGAATCGCATAATATTTGAAACTTGATGCATTGATATTTCAGGAATGTGAGTATTTGAAGTGAGCGAACATGATACTGTATGTTTCCAACATTTTGAGGGAACTGTTTCTTGCCAATGAAGAATTGGAAACGGTTTTGGAAGGAGGGTTCGGTTCCAAGTTTGTTAAAGGAAGGTATATATATTTTTTTATCGCTTATTAGTTTCTAGTTGACTGGAACTATTAGTTTCAGTACAAAAATTACCAAGAACTTGACTTTGGGACCTCTAAAAATTGTTTCATAGTCAATTGTCATTAAATTAATTTCAGAATGGTACAGATCATTGAAACTGGGAACGAAATAGATATAAAATATTTTTATAGTTTCAGACTCATCAATGTAGTTTAGAATATGATGCTGAAGAGGAACTCCTTCCTTAAGGAACACGACCTGAAGATTAAGAAGCATCTGAGGAGGAAACGGGCATTTGAACAGATATTATAGAATGATAATAAATAATAATGAAGTTTATTCAAAATGATTACATAATATAAATTAAAAAGTTATACATATCGGTATTGAATATTCCTATGGTTCAATTTGTGGCAATTATAGACACATCTTCTCATATTTAGTGAAGTTAGTGGATAAGATGATTTTATAAAAAATAATCATTGTTCAGCAAAACATATATTTAACCTATATACCTTTAGTACAATATATATAGTGTTTTCAAACTTACCTGCCAATACATCTGTACAACAATAAACAGGGTATTAGAGGAGAACAAATTAGTAGAATAAAAATTGCAATAATAATTCTTTATAATTAGGTATATTCAATTTATTAAAGAATATATTTGTATTGTCATTCGTACATATACAAGTTATTTTCCAATAAAAACAATTCTAAATATCCCAGCATCTTGATGTTTCGTGTTTCGAGCAGAATATCCATAAGACATTGATGAAATAAACAGATTTAGTCTAACCTTATTACTTCTATATATTCATTTCAGATGGGAAATTTTCCATTCTGTTCTCACATATCATCATCCTTCTGGTACATTTCATCTGAACATTACTCACATAATGATTCCTGATGTGATTCTTCCACATCAATTTGTTTGTATCACTCATAGTTTTTCGTTTTTCAACTGAAAAGGTATTCATGTAGGTACTCTTCGCTGTAGGTAGGTACCAGATATTTTCAAGTATAGTGATTCCGATGTGTACATAGTTTACATCACTAAAGACATGTTTTCACTGCAAATAACGGAATTCCATGAATTATATAGTAACTTATCAAAAATATAGAAGGAAATAAGCAGCCCCTACCTTTCTGCTTGGCTTGCATGTCGAAAAAGTGTGAAAGCACTGATGAGTTTCCGAAGTTTCCACAGTTCCAACTTAAATTCAAGTTGCATCATAAGTCAACCTGATACAGCATTGCCTAAACATCTCCCTACTTCCATTCAATTATAGGTAGATGGTTTTCATACTTGATAATATCTTTCGTGATAATGTTTCATTTTCGGGTTTCAACATGACATATTTTTATTTACAAACTTGACAGGACCATGAAAAATTTTATGGGTTAGGAATAAAATATGAATAACTTAGTTTACTGAGTTCACGTAGATGTCTCTGAACTACATATTTTCTTCAATTGTCTTTTCAATGAACAGACAATATTATAGCTCCTGCCTACTAACTACCTAACTAGGTTGTCATCTAGAACGACAATGTCTTGATTCCCAGTGAAACTACGAGCCCTCAGAATTCATGTGAAAAATTAAAAAATAATGAAGTTTTCGACTTTTCATTTTTATCTTATGCAAAAAACAATTTCATGGTGTAAACTTACCTTTCCATGTCCTACAGACACCTCATTCTGACTTATTATCGGAAAAAACACCCTAATTTTCAATCGAGAATTCTCACGTGAAAATATCAGGTTTTCAAAATAACTCGGGGCGTTTTTTGTTCGTTGAAATCTCCTCTTTCTGACAATATAAGAAAATATATACATCACCATGGTGAATGTTCCTCAGAAAATGCGAAGAAAAGAAAAAAAATTCGAATCCGAATTTTTTTAAATCATGATCATGAGAGGCTTTTGAGGTGTATCGAAGATTCTTGCACGGAATAAAAATCCGAGTTTTTGTGAAGGAGCTTTCAAGATGGATCGAACATGATTTTCCCATGGAAGAGTATTGCACATGGAAATACCGAGCATCGATATAGATAGATAGATAGATAGATAGATAGATAGATAGATAGATAGATAGATAGATAGATAGATAGATAGATAGATAGATAGATAGATAGATAGATAGATAGATAGATTTATTTGTTTCAAAAACATACAGTTTAAGAAAAAAACGTCAAAAGTAGGCTAAAGTACATAAATAAATAAATATCGTAGGTATAAAACAAACATAATAATATACAAGATTTCACAGGTACATAAACATAAAAAGTATATGAACGTCTACTCTAAAAACATTATTCATCAGTCAGCGATGATTGGATCACAGAAGAATTCATCCAAGGTGTAATAAGATTTTCTCAGGAGCAAGTTTTTCATTTTATTCTTGAATTGGAATTTATTTTTTGATTCTTGTATAGATTTTGGCAGGCAATTGTATAATTTACATCCATTGTAATATAAACTTTTCTGATACCGAGCAGATGAGTGTTGAGGAGGCAACAGATAATCTTTGTTTCTTGTATTGTAATTATGTTCGACTTTTTCAGTCTCAAAATAACTTTTATGATTAAATACAAAACAGGTTACTTCATAAATGTAAAGGGAAATCATTGTGAAGATACCCAGTTTTTTTAAATATTCCCTGCATGAATCTCTTGCTCTCAGATTTCCCAAGATACGGACTGCCCTTTTTTGTAAGGTGAAGGCCCTATGAGCTTCTGCGGAATTCGCCCAATGCATGATTCCATATTTTAGATTTGAGTGGAAGCATCCGAAATACAATTGTTTAATGATTTCTCTACTACATTGTTGTGATGAAATGAAAAGGGCATAGCATATCCTAGCTAGCTTCGAACACAAACTATCTACATGTCCATACCACTCCAGGTTACTTTCTAAAATAACACCAAGCAATTTAGTATTTAGAGCGCAGTTGATTTTTGTATTATTTAGAGTTACGTGGTTAGGATATTCTGAACCAGAAGATTTGAAAATAACACAGGTCGATTTATCATTATTCAGACAAAGATATAGTGGTCTTGGTTGGGCTGGTGCTACCACACATTGTTATATCAGGCATACTGTGTTTCAGAACTATCGTAATTGACAGTGTTTACCTGCCTTCGTCGTACGTTTTCAGTTTCCTGGAAAGAAATAGACATTCTAGAAAAGAACGCAGTATAAAGAGTATTATCGTCTGCAAAGTTGTGGATTGGGCAAGTGGTTGCTCTCAACAGGCAATGATGGTGCTAGAATTGATCCTTGTGGAACGCCGGAATGGATGGCAATGGTATCAGACGCTCCGTCCATCATCATAAGGAGCGATCTACCTGAAAGAAAACTCGATGAAAGATATGGCATAGCTGATGTAGTAAGCCGTATGATGATAGTTTGTGTAGGGGTCCTTCGTATGCCAAACATGGTCGAACGCCTTCTATATATCCAACGTCACAGCTATAGAGATTCTTAATGTTTTTTTCAATGAATTCATATAAAGGAAATGAATGACGAAGGCAAGTGAAGAAACCTCTAGTTGATCTTCGGTGTTGAAAGCCATATCGTCTATCATAAATGGTTCCTGAGGTTTCCATATATTTGATGAGCTCAATGTTGATGGCTGTCTCCATCACTTTGAGGATGACTGATTACAGGGCATTCTGCCTATAGTTGTTGTCTCCTGTTTTGGGAATTAGTTGGACTATTTTTCAGCAAGATTGAAACATACCCGACTATCGTACGAGATGATATGGTGATTAACTTGCAGAGAATCGGTGTCAATTCTTTTGCACTCTCTATTGAGGACAATGGGTTGGACTTTCTCATAAACCAAACGTATACCGAATCAAAAGTTCAAAAAAATTGAATTTTACCATAAATTAATGCATAATGACACGAGTGCCAAATCGTTTCGAATGATGTCAATTATTGTCCCTGATAGACTGATAGCCGGAGACCGCCACTATATACCTATGTATGTTATTACTCGTTCGGTGGAAACCTTCTGGAGGTCACAAATCTCAAATACCGGGGCATTCCTGAGATACCGGAAAGTTGGAAAAAATGACTGGTTGAAACGTAATTTCAACAAAGCGGATTTTTTTGATGTTCAAATGGACCCTAACATGAAATAGAATAGGTGTATGGTGATACCTTCATTCCAGACAACTTCAAACATCGTAAACATATTTTCTAAAGTTGTCTGGCAAGGAGAACACTCTAGTAGGTTATTCACAGGTTTTCAACAATATCTCAGATCAATAACACATCAATTGAATTCTGAAAACTGAACAAATTCACGTCGTTGTATTCACAGTATGGCCTGCAAGGAATTTTTGAGCAGTGTTGCCAATACTGGTTCACCAAGGATTTGTGTTCTGTATTTACGAGGGCTGTGGTAGAACGGTTGTACATAAAGCAGTTAACGACTAAAGGTATGGTCATGCTTGAAGGAATTCCGCAAAATTTTTGCGAATAAAATGGCGACTGTGAATATCGCAATGCAGTTGAAATATTTGAACTTTTTTGCGAATTCGGATGGAATTATAACCACATAAAATGTATTGTTATTTTGATAACATCAACATCGGGGAATTAGAGAGCGGACTGCAGAGGTCGAAAAAAGACGAGACTAGACACTAGAATACAGGTAAGAACAAAATAATTATAATTACAAATTTCATTTGATTAAATTTTCTTCGCAGGATGGATTCTCTGGACGAATTAATTTCAGCATCATCTGTATTGTCTCTATAGATAGAACTAATGATATATCCACAAGCATAAAAAGGAGCTGTACTGTTCGAAGCATTTTCAAATGCTGAAAAATTAATGGAGATTAGTACAGACTCGTTCGGTAAATGCGACCGATTGACCCTAATAAATATTTTTACTTTCGTGTAAAGTGCCTTCAATTTGATGAACTTCTATCAATGGTGGGACCAGAAATAAAGAAATTAGTATCACAACAGAACCCTTATCTCCTGAATATTTTGTCGCATGAGTATGAACGTCAAATTCTGTCGGAAATCATATTTTGCGATTCGCATAAATTTTGCGGAATTCGTACAAGCATGAACATACCTTTAGACTTAGTCGCGATTTTGGTTTGTTCACTAACGCACGATCGATTACCTATAAATTTGTTGGATATTCATCAGAATATAGATTATGTTTCGTACAATGTTTCATTCGGTGTTGCTCGTTGGCTTTTGGTAACTTTAGCATTGATTTGAATTTACCGCCATGACCGAATTCTTCTGATTGATATGAACGAATCGTTATGTACCTATGTTTTTTTTATATATAAGCATATAAAACTTGATACTAGCTGAATGATCTGCTCACAAGACCGCTATATATCCTCCGCCTCCGTTAATAAAAAGTAGCTCCATGTTTGATTTTCATTTTCATATCTATAGTAATTCATTTCTAGTAATATTATCAATCGATATGTTTTCGACAATACTTGGATTTCTTCAATCAGATTCGGCAATTATTTGATATTGCTATGCATTCATTCAAAACGAACTGATCATGAATTAGTACGGTTTTCAACCGTATAGCTGATCCATACCTGAAGATACATAAAGTGTAACGAGTTATACCTCCATCTAGGTTAGGTTTTTCAGTCCAAATTTGATTTGAACTTGAACATCATTGATTTCAACATCAATAAGGTACGCCTGATAAAACTCAATACTGTGTACCGTTTTAGAAAATCGAAAAAGATATTAATAAAAACATGAAATATTGAATACACGATTCTATATTATTTTCTCAAAAAATAAATACTATTCTGAATGATAAGGTCGTTACAGTGATGTTCAATCCTGTCTTGCAACTTTTGACGTGAATTTACCTCTGTAGCATAGACTTCCTGCTTAAGATACAACAAAACTGTGTAATGCATGTTTTTAGTCAAATTTGTTTCAATGTTCATTTTGTGATTGATTGTTCAATTAACGAGTTCAGCATCAAAAATATATTGTTAATGTCGATTTTCAATAAATAGGTGATAGGTTTCCATAATAACTCACTAACTTACATAGCTATATATCAGCAACGCAGTTATAATTTCATCATTCTCTAATCGAAATATTTCGAAAACGGAACATTAAGTTTAACCAAGAGTATACCCTTTTGACGTGAAATTGCATGATGTTCAAGATCACATCGAATTTGGAATGAAAAATTCAACCTCAAAAAAGATAAATATGTTCCACATTACTCGGTTCGAATCGTGTTACTTACACCTTCTATGAGAGTCAGATATAAATATAAAGTTCATGTGATCTGTCAGCTTCTAAAACACATCCATACAACATTTCATCACAATGATGCCAGTTTGTTTCGACAAAGCCGTGAAGATGTGTAAAAAAAACATATTATGAACACCTTGTATATCTTGGAAAGCAAAGCAACCTCAACTCATTCTGGATTGTTCTATCCACCCTACCAGCTTTCATTGAACACCCTGTATAAGGAACGTGATGTGATATTTATTTTGATCACTTTGAAAATTGGTATCAGTTAGTAGTAATTCTGCCTTTGATCGCGATTTTGGATTATGGAATTGATTCACAATGAATTCTCCGCGATGACTGTGTACTATGGCAGGATGGAAGACCTTGCAAAATAATTATGTTTTATCACTGTTAACAATGTTGAGAAGGAATCACTCACGCGATAACGCTTAGCAATGACCTAGCCTTGAAACTGCTTCAGGAATAATATCACTAAAGTAAATCGAGTTCGATCTACCCGACCTCATTGCTTATTGAATTGTAGAAATCATTCATACTCAAAGTGGTCCAATGTATCTCCAAAAGAAACTGAAAACTCAAAAGTCGGTCGACCACACTTCGTCGAACAGAGAGATTTGTCTGTCTCTTTAGCCGTTTCAAACAGACATTTTTTATACCTGACCTGCCTGATGTTCAACCTAATGACAAGTTTCTTGTATCTATTTTGTTGGTTCAATGCCCATAAGTTTGAGTCTGAAATTTCCTTGGAGTAGGTATGTTATTCTCAGTTGTGATGCCTTGTATAAACACTCATCTAAATTCAAAAAGGTTCGAATGAGTAGTGAGGCAGGGGTCCTTATGAATCACGATCTGAAGAGATCACTCTGCACCCCAAAAAACTCGAGAAGCAATTTGGAATTTCTCTTTGAATGTTTGCTGAATTCATTTTCAGTGCTGAATCCTAATTTATTTAACCATGATCCACGATTCTGAGATATAAGAGATAAACGCAGGATGGAAGATGATTCATTTAAGTTTTCCCGGAGTTTCCCGGCTGAGACTTTCCGTTTTTATGCTTTTTCTCCGTCGGGATAAGGACATACTCGATAAATAGGTCAGTCTCATAATTATATGGGTTATAAATGTCCTTTCTGGTCTCTTTGTTGTGGGGTTGATGGCTATAAGTTGCCGCCCGCTTCAGGCGAAAGAGATAGATCTACGTTCGACTCGTTGATTCACAGTGTTCAGTTTCACTAGTCCAGTCCTTCGAATGCCATCTCTTCCGATTACATATTGAATTCCGGTTTCCATGATACATTTTCCAATAAGGATGTTTCATGGAATCCCCGATTTTAACCGATGGAGTTTTACACTAATTAGTTCACATAACTGCAATTTGTATGGCACCAATGGGGATACTTCAATTAGTTCAAGAAGCTACTGATGGCTGAAAATTCAGTTCTGTTCCATAAATAGAAGATAAGGAATAGAGGAGAATTTCCTCCTTCCCCGCATCCTCATCTTTCTAGCAGTAAATTCCAAATGAAGTAATATCAATTTCATGCAATATCTCCACGTATTCGCGAAAATGATGAACTATAACTGAAAATATTGATGGAGATATTTCAAAAATGAGAAATTTCAAACAGCATCACGTCAAAAGTACTTATACCATGTGAATCATCAATCATGTAACTATATCAATGTTTTGTAATCCAAGCGAGTACACAGTACGAGAACAAGGAAAATAAAAATCTCCAAGTCGCTCGACCACACTTTAGGTAAAAATAAAGAGTTATGAGACTGACAAGACAACGCCCACAATCCTATGTTGTCACGTTTAGCAAGCCATATCTCCTCTAGTGACCATTAAAATAATTGTTATCAATACAAATTCATCATATCTACAATGAGACCCTACATATATACAGTGAGGACCAAAAGTCCGTCGCCCCCCCCCCTGTAACTTCTTTATTCTACATATTACAAAAAAATGTTGAATACATAAGTTGTAGGGTTTCATTCGATCTCTTTAATAGTTCAAGTTTCATTCATACAGAGTGTCTCTAAAAAGCACGGTGACTTAGGAGTTAATTTTTTTGTATAGGACACCCTGTATTTCATTGCGTTTTCATATTCTCTCTGAAGATCTGATTACATCGATGTATCACACTGGGGTCTAGCGGCAATGATTACAGAGATATAGGGTGTGAAAAATCGTCATTTTTCAACTTTAGGAATTTTTTTTGTCGAAACTAGTCATTATTGGTCGAAACGGCTTACATGTCCTCATCCCAACTTTCGATTAACTTTCTACTGATAATTAATTGGGACATTATACCGGGTGATCAGGATTCTGAATTCTGCATCACCCTGTATTTGTTTCAATTAAATGTCAGTAGATAGTTGATCAAAAGTTGAGATAGGGATATGTGAGCCGTTTTGACCAATAATGAATAGTTTCGACAAAAATAATTCCTAAAGTTGAAAAATGTCGATTTTTCACACCCTATTTCTCTGTAATCATTTCCGCTAGACCCCCAAGTGTGATACATCAATGTAATCGAATCTTCAGAGAGAATCTGAAAATGCAATGAAATACAGGGTGTCCCATTAAAAAAAATTAACTTCTAAGTCACCGTGCTTTTTAGAGACACTCTGTATGAATGAAACTTAAACCATTAAAGAGATCGGATGAAATCCTACAACTTATGTATTCAACATTTTTTTGTAATTTGTAGAATAAAGAAGTTACAGGGGGGGCGACGGACTTTTGGTCCTCACTGTATGAGAGGAAAAATCACAAGACAATGGATTTTTTATAGCTATAATAATCAAGAATATCAACAATACATAGTTTAGAATTCGTGAGTTATTAGATAAATATTATTTCTGAAGTTTCCTGTCGTAATTCGACATATGGCAACTGTTGCTGTGTTCTGCCCCTACTTACGAAATCGTGACGTCAGTTTTTATTTGCGATAAATTTGCAGCCGTTTGAAAGAAATATGAAAGGAATTGAGTAATAATTCTATTTAAGAAATAAAGAAAGTCTACTCGCTTATTTTTATAATGACTATTCCACTCTCGATCTCCAGAACCAATCAGAATCGACCATTTTCATGGTTTCTTCTGTATTCTAGCGATATTTTTCGTTTATTAAATTTTATCGGGCTCGCTCTACCAATACAGAAGCCGAATTGACCCACACGTGACCAACTAACCTCGTTTATCAGCGATGAAATTTTGACATCGTGTCTGGTAAAGATTGCTTTGGATTCAAATCTGAGAGTTCTGAGACAATAACCTAAGTTCCTACTTTTTTTATTTACTTATAATTCGCGTTAGTGAGATATTTTGTATGAAAGGCGAGACAATTATATTCTGACTGGACGTTTCATGTGTAATTTAAAAAGTTTGCATATTTGTTGACGGTCTGACATAACAATAATAGAATTCAAATTCCTTTTTGAAGTAATCTTCTTCAATTACTCAAGTTATTGTGACTCACTAATCTATGCGCGAGGATACGATATCTTTTTTTTTTATTAATCCATGTCACATAAATGATATTTATTTTGTTTGAATTGGATAGTAATTGTATACACTCTTTTGAGAGCAACCATCTCCAAGATAATAAAAAAAATATTGTTCATCAAAATTTTACATTCCACTTTGTGAATAACTATAAGTAAGTAGGTAGATAATTTCTAAAAAAGTAAATTCTGTATTTCATTTCTATCATTATGTTCTTCTTCGCAGTTCGAGTTGGAATATATTTAAATTATGTTTCCTATTTCTTATATATATTGTCTCATTCAATCATGAAATAGTCATACGAATACAACTCGTGATACTATTTTTCCTGGAAATATTCGTCGATTGACATACTCCAGCTTGCTGCTCTAATTTCGCTCATGACATTGATCCAAAACTACTCGCCGACGGCTCGTAGTTTTGATGACAATGTCATTCACGAAATTACTAGGCAACAAGCTGTCATAACAATCACCGAATATTTCCGGCAAAATATTATCACTTGTGGTATTATATATGATAAATTTGTGGGGATGACTTTAAGCGTGCCTTGTTTCTGAATCAGTGCCTTTGATGGGCTCTCGACCACTGGGCTACAATGTATACGGCTAATCGGCTATACCTCAAACCCCACATTTCACTCAGTGGTTACTTGTCGCATCGGATGCTCGACCTATTCTAAACCGATTTTTCATTCCAGGATGCAACAGGACGTATTATGGTGTGGTAGGCAAGACGTACAATCTGGAGCTCCATCGACCGAAAGAAGACAAAATACCCTTCATTTGTATCCTGACGTTCACGGCGGCAGGTGGCGAATTTGGGGATCTGATACAGGTGACTAAATGATAGATAGATAGATAGATAGATAGATAGATAGATATTATTGGAAATATTAGTGGGATGCAGTCTGAACCAATGAATCAATTAAATTTCTTCGTTATTTGTCGTCGAGCTTTCGAAAATTTTCATTTTCTTTATCAAGACTAACTGAAAACATCGAATGGAACAATAATATTAAAATATAAATGTACATCAATTGGAATTGGTATACTTACGAACATGAAATTCTATATAAAATTGATGTACATTTACATTTAAAATTAATGTTCCATTCGATGTTTTCAGTTAGTCTTGATAAAGAAAATAAATTTTCGAAAGCTCGACGACAAATAACGAAGAAATTTAATTGATTCATTGGTCCAGACTGCATCCCACTAATATTTCCAAGAATATTATTATAGAACAGTCACGAAAGCTTCCCCTTGATAGATAGATAGATAGATAGATAGATAATCTTTATTCACGTATAACCTTTAACAGGAAGTGAAGAGTCACAGCCATAGTATCAACAATCATATATACATGAAAATATTACATACATACATCAGTTTGTGAGGAAAAGGAAATTTCAATATTAATTCCTGCAATATATTTATGATTGTAGGTATTCCTCTATAGAATAAAATGAATTTTCTTTAAGGTATTTTATCAACAATTTTTTGAATTGACTTACATTATCAACATTTTTTAAATCTGGTGGAATTTTGTTGTAAATAGTGCTGCAGACGAATACAGGACCTTTTTCGAAAGTTGTTAGATTAAAATTCCTGATATGTATATTACAACCGTTCCTTGTGTTGTGGTTATGAATGCTATTGTTAGGTGGAAACAAAGATATATTACTTTTTACAAATAGAGATGCTTCTAATATCAATATATTGTAGACAGACATCATATTGTTTGATTGGAATAATAGGCGACATGAGTCTAAGGGTTTTATACCAAAGATGATTCTAATAATTCTTTTTTGAAGTATAAATATACGATTTATATCGACTGCTGAACCCCAGAAGATTATGAAGTATTTCAAATGTGGATACACAAAGAGTAATAAGTACTCATCAATTGTTTTTTAGACAAAATTGGTTTCAAATTACGTATTGCTAAATATGCTGAACTCAACTTTTTGGAGACATGTTTGATATGTTCTGACCATGAAAGGTTGCGGTTGCGGTTTTATCATTAAGGACAATCTTAATATTTTGGGTCTGTCGTCTGAGTTGAAACGATATATATTTTGTTTTGGATCGTTGATAATGAGTTTGTTGCAACAACACCATTTATATAAAATTGATCAAGTGAATTGTTGGCCTTTCACTGAACTTCATCACATGATTCTCCTGTTACACTTATAGTTGTGTCACCAGCAAAAATGACAAGGTTATGATCTTGTGGCAAGTGGTATTCAAGATCATTAATGAAAATCAGGAAGAGAAGGGGTGACAGGACGCTTCCCTGGGGTACGCCTAAGTTTATTTTTTCTGTTGTGGATTTCATATTGCCCACTTTCACTATAATTTGATCTGATAGAAATGATTCAATCCATTTATTCAAAGGTTAACGAACACCCATACACGATAGTTTCTTTACTAGTTTTCCTTTGTCGACACAGTCGAAAGCACGTGTTCGGTCAAAAAAAATTGTCAAGATATGTTTTCCTTGGTCAATTATTGTCTCATATATATTTTGGAAGAGGCTGAAGGCAGCTGTATTTGTGGAGAAATTAGGCCTGAAACCATGTTGTTTAGCTGATAGTAGTCGGAATTCGTACAAAAATATAGTTATTCTTTTTTGTACTAATTTCTCGAACAGTTTTGAAAAACATGAGAGAATCGTAATGGGTCGGTAGTTTTCCAATAGACTTATTTCGCCTTTTTTGTGAAGTGGAATTATCATTAAAATTTTCAAGAGATTTGGGAATATTCCCTGGAAAATTGACAAGTTGAAAATGAAACATAGGGGGTAGATGATGTAGTCTGCAACATATTTTAGAACTTTTATAGATAATCCATCATGACCACATGAATTTTTGTTGACCATTTCTGCTAAGTGTTCGGCTACTTCCTCTGCCGTTATTTCATGAAAAAACAGCGAGTTGTTGCAAGTTGGGCAAATGGTACAATTTAAGTTTTGTTGCCCTCCATAAGCTGAGTCCACTGCCTTTTCGGCAATATTTGAAAAGTAGTTACAGAAGCAATTTGAGATCTCAAAGGGGTTATTTATTTTGTTGCCATCCTCATCAGTAATAGATGTGATATTCAGTTGGTCTTTTAGTCTGCCCAGAGTAGTGTTCACAATGTTCCAAATTTCTTTGGTGGTATTAGAAGCATCTAGAATTTTGTTGTGATAAAATTCTTGTCTTTGTAGTTGTACTTTGTCGTAAAAATACTTTTTGGAATTTTTATATTCCTCAATTATGATTGGATTTTTTGTGTTTTTCTGAAGCCAATATAAATTCTTAACTCGTTTGCTTTCTTCAACTTCTTCTTCATAGTAATTCTGTTTCTTGAAAGCGAAGTCGTTTGAAATTCGAGGATAATAAAATATAGACAGTGTCTTCCACATGACAACACAACACCATTTCAATTTGAGGAACAGGAGAATATATCTTGTCAATAATTTGGCCCTAATTGCAAGATGAATTTTGCGAATAGCTTGGCTGACTGCAATTATTATGAGTTTGAACGAAAAACACATTTTTCTTCGCGCGAGGGTCCGAAATAGATTCTCGTTTCAATGTTATGCTTGAATTGCTTGAATTGAAAAATCAAATGAATCGAATAGATTACCACTAATCAAAATGTTTTCCACTTGTTGGCAATCCCGAAAACGTTACTTTTTGTTGCACTTCCAAGTATTAGAAATGGCGAAGGCGCCATAATCAGGAAACATGTTCGATGAACTAAAGATTACTGAATGACTACGATGAACGTTTTTATGTCTTGTTGAAATTGTGAAATTGAATGGAGCATGTACCATACCTCTGATTTGGATGTTCCGTGTTAGTTGACAATCCTAAAAATATTGGACTGCTGTTCTGCAGCAATTTCAAATATTCGAAATGGCGAAAGCGCAATAATTTGGTGAAAATGTTCGATAAATGACCATATCATTATGTTGAAACACATTTTTCATGCTTTATCGGATTCTCCTTTTATCAACATCAACATCTACATAAGGCCTTTGATATAGAATAGTATTAGTTGGGAATTATATATTGTTTTTCTTGGTATTGTTGAACATTATATAATGTTGTTTTCTTTCCAAAACATCTGGGACAATATATGAAACAACAATATTGTATGAACATAACAGTGATATATGAATATGATGTACCTACCTCTCATTCGCTATCTGAGTCTGATGAAACATTCAAAGGCTCGTCCAATTTAGGTACCTCAGTATTCGAACATTTGAATAAATAGGCATGATTTTGAACATGAACAGAACAGCTTGTTTCACATCAGAACTTCATCACATCATTGCTTTGGAAGCAGGACCCTCTGTTGAGGATATAACCTCATATTTATTGTCATTAAGCACTCAGCCGCAGTTTGAAGGACTAGACAAATCTGGAATAGGTACCTACTATCGGTATACTATTCTGACAAACAGCAGATATCAATCTGTCTCTATAGTAATGAACTGATTAAAATCGTGTCAATCCTCCCAAAAATTCTCACATCAACAAGATATCCACCTGCTATATTAGATATATTATTCCGGACTTGTGAAGACGAAGAACAACAAATTTCTCCGTTCATCATCATCATCTAAAAAAGTGCATCCTAGGTTGGCAAGGAATCTGAGGATTTTCTCGTCTTCTAACTTCAAAAACAATTTGCAACATGACTCCTTGTTTTTCCTGAAAAATTATCTCGACACATCCCTTCCTGATCCCTAATAACACAATAACATCTGTGAGACGTCGTAGAAACATCCATATGGGATGATAGGAACATCTCTGGAAAATCCCTATTTTCCTTGGGACATTCTTGGGATGTTGCTGGCAACACCCTTGTCAGCATTTGCGATGTCTTATAAACATCCCATCGGAAGGTTTGTGGGATGATACGGGATGTACCAGACATTCAGGTTACTTGATATGGAACATCTTAAAGAAACTTCTAGGATGTTTTTTGTTTGAAGACAGTGATGGATGACACGGTATGAATTATTTTCAATCTGAAATCCTGAAAATGGACGACCTATTTCCAGATATAAAGTGACAATCCGAATCCGAAAATATAAGGTCGGTGCGGTCCAATAAATAATGGAAGATGATTACAGTTGTGTGAGGCTCATATTTGTTGGCGCTGGGCCGACGGCTGTTAGTAACTCTTAGCAACGTAGTTGTACCGCCATCTATCGGCTGGTATAACAAATAAATTCAGCAATAAATATGCTGGAGAGATATATTTCAATTTTGTCGTTTCGTTCATGATGTTAAACAGGTACTTTGGTAATCCTATTGAGGAATATTTAGTATAATTATTTCAATTTGTATTCGATGAAATTAGCCGGCTTTGGTATAGGTATAAGTATATGAGTATACGAATACAGTTTTGATTTCCATTTTTTACCAACTCTTCAATGTTTCAAATGTCACAATTGTTTGAACTATTCAATCATGTCAATCATCATCAGCGAATATGGAACCATGATATTGGTTATAAAAAAAAATCAAATGGGATGTTTCTAGAAAATCCAATGGAAACATCTGATGGATGTCCCAAGAAAAACATCTCTGGGATATCGTACCTAAGTCTGAAACATTGGGACATTTGTAGGACCTTAGCGGGATGTACCAGCAAGATTCCGCGTTGTTAGGGATGCGACACCATGAAAACCAATTAAGGCGCGAGCGTATTCTCTGCCAGTTGCTTCATGTGCATAATATAATACTCATCTGGATTTACCTGTCAGTTGGTTGAGTTTCATACAGGCAAACAAGGACAGAGAATATATCTGTATCTGAACTGTATAGATATAGGGAGTCGAATGTTTTTTCCGTATTGTTTCGTTAAACATGCAGCATTGAGAATTAATGCTTCCTCATGCTTCCTCATGTTTATATAGGTTCTCTCAGATTTCTTCAGGAATCTCAACTTTTGGAGGTTTTCAATTTGATTACCAAAACTGACCACAATTTTTCCCAGTTGGTCCTCGACACTTGTTTTATATTCTATAAAACTCTCTAGCAGAAACTGTTATCAAACTGATTCTCTGTATGAATGTGAAATCGGTTAAAATATAATAATTTATTGAAGAAGAAGAAAGAATATCAAATTAGTATACGAATGTACTCGAGAATGGATCCGTTCGATAGAACGCCCTATATAGTGGAAAGTGCGTCTGCGGAAAAATGAATGACTATTATTTCAACTCTTGCAATTTTCTCCTGAGCTGATTCAAAAAATTTGTCACAGGGTGTTTCGAATTAATACTATCAGGTAAAAAAAGTAAGATGCTCAGTCCGCAAAATATCATGGGAATTAATTTTCATAGGATTTTAATTTGGGTTATTTCCACATAACCATACAAAGGGTGAATCATGCTGAACCGTTACCACCGATACAACAAGGCCTGCATGCTCCGTGGGTGACGTCACTTAGTGAGGCCTAACCAGCGACTCGAAACGACAAGCGCTTATAGCGCTATAAGGCGACCGCGTATTTCGATTTTAGTTTTAGATCATCATTGAGCCGATTCTGCTGTTTTTTGAAAGGCTTCCGGTTAAAACAGGATGCCAGTCGTCAACTGAGCCCTTCTTCGCACCCCATTCGATTTTATTATGGAAAAACGAAGATTTAAAGAAAAAACCAGGATAAAACACGAATATCCACCTGCAGCAACCCATTCGAATTAAATATATTTATTTTATCAACAATTTTTTGAATTGACTTACATTATCAACATTTTTTAAATCTGGTGGAATTTTGTTGTAAATAGTGCTGCAGACGAATACAGGACCTTTTTCGAAAGTTGTTAGATTAAAATTCCTGATATGTATATTACAACCGTTCCTTGTGTTGTGGTTATGAATGCTATTGTTAGGTGGAAACAAAGATATATTACTTTTTACAAATAGAGATGCTTCTAATATCAATATATTGTAGACAGACATCATATTGTTTGATTGGAATAATAGGCGACATGAGTCTAAGGGTTTTATACCAAAGATGATTCTAATAATTCTTTTTTGAAGTATAAATATACGATTTATATCGACTGCTGAACCCCAGAAGATTATGAAGTATTTCAAATGTGGATACACAAAGAGTAATAAGTACTCATCAATTGTTTTTTAGACAAAATTGGTTTCAAATTACGTATTGCTAAATATGCTGAACTCAACTTTTTGGAGACATGTTTGATATGTTCTGACCATGAAAGGTTGCGGTTGCGGTTTTATCATTAAGGACAATCTTAATATTTTGGGTCTGTCGTCTGAGTTGAAACGATATATATTTTGTTTTGGATCGTTGATAATGAGTTTGTTGCAACAACACCATTTATATAAAATTGATCAAGTGAATTGTTGGCCTTTCACTGAACTTCATCACATGATTCTCCTGTTACACTTATAGTTGTGTCACCAGCAAAAATGACAAGGTTATGATCTTGTGGCAAGTGGTATTCAAGATCATTAATGAAAATCAGGAAGAGAAGGGGTGACAGGACGCTTCCCTGGGGTACGCCTAAGTTTATTTTTTCTGTTGTGGATTTCATATTGCCCACTTTCACTATAATTTGATCTGATAGAAATGATTCAATCCATTTATTCAAAGGTTAACGAACACCCATACACGATAGTTTCTTTACTAGTTTTCCTTTGTCGACACAGTCGAAAGCACGTGTTCGGTCAAAAAAAATTGTCAAGATATGTTTTCCTTGGTCAATTATTGTCTCATATATATTTTGGAAGAGGCTGAAGGCAGCTGTATTTGTGGAGAAATTAGGCCTGAAACCATGTTGTTTAGCTGATAGTAGTCGGAATTCGTACAAAAATATAGTTATTCTTTTTTGTACTAATTTCTCGAACAGTTTTGAAAAACATGAGAGAATCGTAATGGGTCGGTAGTTTTCCAATAGACTTATTTCGCCTTTTTTGTGAAGTGGAATTATCATTAAAATTTTCAAGAGATTTGGGAATATTCCCTGGAAAATTGACAAGTTGAAAATGAAACATAGGGGGTAGATGATGTAGTCTGCAACATATTTTAGAACTTTTATAGATAATCCATCATGACCACATGAATTTTTGTTGACCATTTCTGCTAAGTGTTCGGCTACTTCCTCTGCCGTTATTTCATGAAAAAACAGCGAGTTGTTGCAAGTTGGGCAAATGGTACAATTTAAGTTTTGTTGCCCTCCATAAGCTGAGTCCACTGCCTTTTCGGCAATATTTGAAAAGTAGTTACAGAAGCAATTTGAGATCTCAAAGGGGTTATTTATTTTGTTGCCATCCTCATCAGTAATAGATGTGATATTCAGTTGGTCTTTTAGTCTGCCCAGAGTAGTGTTCACAATGTTCCAAATTTCTTTGGTGGTATTAGAAGCATCTAGAATTTTGTTGTGATAAAATTCTTGTCTTTGTAGTTGTACTTTGTCGTAAAAATACTTTTTGGAATTTTTATATTCCTCAATTATGATTGGATTTTTTGTGTTTTTCTGAAGCCAATATAAATTCTTAACTCGTTTGCTTTCTTCAACTTCTTCTTCATAGTAATTCTGTTTCTTGAAAGCGAAGTCGTTTGAAATTCGAGGATAATAAAATATAGACAGTGTCTTCCACATGACAACACAACACCATTTCAATTTGAGGAACAGGAGAATATATCTTGTCAATAATTTGGCCCTAATTGCAAGATGAATTTTGCGAATAGCTTGGCTGACTGCAATTATTATGAGTTTGAACGAAAAACACATTTTTCTTCGCGCGAGGGTCCGAAATAGATTCTCGTTTCAATGTTATGCTTGAATTGCTTGAATTGAAAAATCAAATGAATCGAATAGATTACCACTAATCAAAATGTTTTCCACTTGTTGGCAATCCCGAAAACGTTACTTTTTGTTGCACTTCCAAGTATTAGAAATGGCGAAGGCGCCATAATCAGGAAACATGTTCGATGAACTAAAGATTACTGAATGACTACGATGAACGTTTTTATGTCTTGTTGAAATTGTGAAATTGAATGGAGCATGTACCATACCTCTGATTTGGATGTTCCGTGTTAGTTGACAATCCTAAAAATATTGGACTGCTGTTCTGCAGCAATTTCAAATATTCGAAATGGCGAAAGCGCAATAATTTGGTGAAAATGTTCGATAAATGACCATATCATTATGTTGAAACACATTTTTCATGCTTTATCGGATTCTCCTTTTATCAACATCAACATCTACATAAGGCCTTTGATATAGAATAGTATTAGTTGGGAATTATATATTGTTTTTCTTGGTATTGTTGAACATTATATACCCTAATAGCACACAACGTCCTAGGGACGTCCCAATTTGGTACAATTCGAGTCCGAATGTCCCGGACCAAAAATAAGTGTCCTTGGGACGTCCCATCCCGTACATCTCAAGCAATGTCCGAGTATGAACGTCCACGGATTGTCCCAGCTGGTACATCATTTCAAATGTCCTAGAAATAGCATCCCTCAGACGTCCCACGTGGTACATATTTCAGAATGTCCATGCAATGCCGTCCTTGGGATGTCCCTGATGAGATATGATTTTGAACGTTCCTTTAGGGACATCCATCGGATGTCCCAAGTAGTACATATTCTGGCTTGACTTCATATCTTATATAATGCGCCTTCCACATAACCATGAAATGTCCCTGATAGTACATTCTTTCAAATATGTCTGCACAGATGCCCTTAATATTTCCAGGATCGTAGTAAAATCGAAATGTCCCTTAGGGACATCCTTTGGATGTCCCAATTGGTACATGAACTGTACTTATCCAATGTCCTAGAAATAACGTCCTATGGACGTCCCAGTCGGTACTTTCAATATGTTGTCCCTGCGAGGACGTTAACTTACACCTCGCTGACGAATGATTGCTCGCAGGCTATAAATACTCCCCATCAATGTCCTTCACGTAAGTCCATTGGACATCCTTGGGAAACTTTTTCAGGATTTATTGGGACCCTTCTACGGACTATCAACACAACTGAATGTCCTCATCAGTTATGCAAGATCTGGTTCTAGAGGGACTCAGAAAAATTCAAATTCAAGAATAATTCGTACGTCCCTGGGACATCCTATGGACATCCAATTGATATCCCTTAGCGTTGCTGAAAGGTTGTCCTCGATAGTTGTCCCAGGGACGTCCCTCAAGGACGTCCCTAAGTGGTCCTCAAGTGGGACATTTGTGCGTCCCACAGACGTCCAATGGACGTCCACGGTACCAAATTCGAACGTCCTATGGACGTCCTGAATGTCCCGACAGGACGTCCTAAGGATATCCATGGGACATAATTGTGTTATTAGGGTAATGTTGTTTTCTTTCCAAAACATCTGGGACAATATATGAAACAACAATATTGTATGAACATAACAGTGATATATGAATATGATGTACCTACCTCTCATTCGCTATCTGAGTCTGATGAAACATTCAAAGGCTCGTCCAATTTAGGTACCTCAGTATTCGAACATTTGAATAAATAGGCATGATTTTGAACATGAACAGAACAGCTTGTTTCACATCAGAACTTCATCACATCATTGCTTTGGAAGCAGGACCCTCTGTTGAGGATATAACCTCATATTTATTGTCATTAAGCACTCAGCCGCAGTTTGAAGGACTAGACAAATCTGGAATAGGTACCTACTATCGGTATACTATTCTGACAAACAGCAGATATCAATCTGTCTCTATAGTAATGAACTGATTAAAATCGTGTCAATCCTCCCAAAAATTCTCACATCAACAAGATATCCACCTGCTATATTAGATATATTATTCCGGACTTGTGAAGACGAAGAACAACAAATTTCTCCGTTCATCATCATCATCTAAAAAAGTGCATCCTAGGTTGGCAAGGAATCTGAGGATTTTCTCGTCTTCTAACTTCAAAAACAATTTGCAACATGACTCCTTGTTTTTCCTGAAAAATTATCTCGACACATCCCTTCCTGATCCCTAATAACACAATAACATCTGTGAGACGTCGTAGAAACATCCATATGGGATGATAGGAACATCTCTGGAAAATCCCTATTTTCCTTGGGACATTCTTGGGATGTTGCTGGCAACACCCTTGTCAGCATTTGCGATGTCTTATAAACATCCCATCGGAAGGTTTGTGGGATGATACGGGATGTACCAGACATTCAGGTTACTTGATATGGAACATCTTAAAGAAACTTCTAGGATGTTTTTTGTTTGAAGACAGTGATGGATGACACGGTATGAATTATTTTCAATCTGAAATCCTGAAAATGGACGACCTATTTCCAGATATAAAGTGACAATCCGAATCCGAAAATATAAGGTCGGTGCGGTCCAATAAATAATGGAAGATGATTACAGTTGTGTGAGGCTCATATTTGTTGGCGCTGGGCCGACGGCTGTTAGTAACTCTTAGCAACGTAGTTGTACCGCCATCTATCGGCTGGTATAACAAATAAATTCAGCAATAAATATGCTGGAGAGATATATTTCAATTTTGTCGTTTCGTTCATGATGTTAAACAGGTACTTTGGTAATCCTATTGAGGAATATTTAGTATAATTATTTCAATTTGTATTCGATGAAATTAGCCGGCTTTGGTATAGGTATAAGTATATGAGTATACGAATACAGTTTTGATTTCCATTTTTTACCAACTCTTCAATGTTTCAAATGTCACAATTGTTTGAACTATTCAATCATGTCAATCATCATCAGCGAATATGGAACCATGATATTGGTTATAAAAAAAAATCAAATGGGATGTTTCTAGAAAATCCAATGGAAACATCTGATGGATGTCCCAAGAAAAACATCTCTGGGATATCGTACCTAAGTCTGAAACATTGGGACATTTGTAGGACCTTAGCGGGATGTACCAGCAAGATTCCGCGTTGTTAGGGATGCGACACCATGAAAACCAATTAAGGCGCGAGCGTATTCTCTGCCAGTTGCTTCATGTGCATAATATAATACTCATCTGGATTTACCTGTCAGTTGGTTGAGTTTCATACAGGCAAACAAGGACAGAGAATATATCTGTATCTGAACTGTATAGATATAGGGAGTCGAATGTTTTTTCCGTATTGTTTCGTTAAACATGCAGCATTGAGAATTAATGCTTCCTCATGCTTCCTCATGTTTATATAGGTTCTCTCAGATTTCTTCAGGAATCTCAACTTTTGGAGGTTTTCAATTTGATTACCAAAACTGACCACAATTTTTCCCAGTTGGTCCTCGACACTTGTTTTATATTCTATAAAACTCTCTAGCAGAAACTGTTATCAAACTGATTCTCTGTATGAATGTGAAATCGGTTAAAATATAATAATTTATTGAAGAAGAAGAAAGAATATCAAATTAGTATACGAATGTACTCGAGAATGGATCCGTTCGATAGAACGCCCTATATAGTGGAAAGTGCGTCTGCGGAAAAATGAATGACTATTATTTCAACTCTTGCAATTTTCTCCTGAGCTGATTCAAAAAATTTGTCACAGGGTGTTTCGAATTAATACTATCAGGTAAAAAAAGTAAGATGCTCAGTCCGCAAAATATCATGGGAATTAATTTTCATAGGATTTTAATTTGGGTTATTTCCACATAACCATACAAAGGGTGAATCATGCTGAACCGTTACCACCGATACAACAAGGCCTGCATGCTCCGTGGGTGACGTCACTTAGTGAGGCCTAACCAGCGACTCGAAACGACAAGCGCTTATAGCGCTATAAGGCGACCGCGTATTTCGATTTTAGTTTTAGATCATCATTGAGCCGATTCTGCTGTTTTTTGAAAGGCTTCCGGTTAAAACAGGATGCCAGTCGTCAACTGAGCCCTTCTTCGCACCCCATTCGATTTTATTATGGAAAAACGAAGATTTAAAGAAAAAACCAGGATAAAACACGAATATCCACCTGCAGCAACCCATTCGAATTAAATATATTGGCAAAAATTGTGGTGAAGGTAAACTTCACACCTACTTATACAGGGCCGGCAGAACATAAACTTATCGTGAGATTGATCGAAAGAAAATTGTGGAAAATGTATTTTATTTTGATTGACATGCCGTTTATTACAATCACCTATATTCATCTCGGAGAATTCCTATTACCTGAAAAAATAACCAGTGAGTGTTTTCAATTTTCTGTTGTTGGATTTTTCACCCAACTGGATCGTTACACTTGAAATCTTAATTTTTAAGGGTAAAACTGCATTTATCATGCGATAAAATAAAACACTAGCCTCTCTTGGTGACGTCACGAGCTGTTTACGTCAGAGTCTGCTACCCTTGTTGTATCGGTGGTAACGGCTGAACACATTTGTATCTTCTAACCGATTATTATTACGAACCGAATTGTGATATATTCTTGGAATCAGTTGATCAAGAAAGACTGTTTATCAGAAAATATACAGGGTGATTTGTTGACACAATCTGCTAGTAGAATGAAGTATATTCTTATCAGTATATTGAGAGAATGAAACCAAATTTATTAAAAGTCATTTCAGTTTTCAAGAGAAATATCAGTTTTGATTCATGTGATTTCCTCATCCAATTATATTTATATATATATATATATATATATATATATATATATACATATATATATATATATATATATATATATATATATATAAAACTCATGCAATGAAAACTGAAGATAATTATTCTAGAATCTTGACTCTAGCTCGAAACTTAACGTGTATTTTCTCTAAAAAAGCGGAGCTCAGTATGCCTGATATAATTTGTCGTACCACCATTTTCTCCAAGACCACTATATCGATTCTCGGTATTTCCATCAGCAAAACTCTTTCATGGAAAAATCATGTCCAATCCATCACAAAAGCTCGGATTTTCATTCCGTTCGAAAATCTATTTATCACCTAGACAGGTTCTCATGATTTTCAAAGCACAGATACGCCCAGACTCAGAATACTGTTCTCACATATAGTGTTCAGCACCCAGACATACGCTGATGTTGTTAGATTTCATCGAGAGAGGCGCCAGCCGCCTGGTGAGTGATGCCACACTCACTAATACTTCGAATTCATCAGAACACCGTAGAATAGTCGGCGACCTTTCACTCTTCTATAAAAATGTTCCTCAGAAATATCTGCTATCATTCCATCACTAGCAATAAAACTAAGAAGAACTCGACGAGCCTAGTCAGCATATCTTTCCGTTCTCAAACTTGAAACATGTCGAACAACACTTCACCAAATTTCGTTCGTTTATGGAACGGCCAAGCTTTGGAATTCTTCGCCAATGGAAGTTTTCCCAAGAAGTTATATCCACCGAAAGTTGAAAAAAAATTTCAACACCTACCTCCTCTTCCTATCATCATAGGAATTCCCTTTCGTGCGCTCCATGATATGAAAAAAACATCAATATCACAAAATCGGTGAACAGTGTTTTGAAATTTCTCTAATTTTTCAATAATAAATAAGACGAAATTCCCGAAGTTAACATATCATGTCGTGTTGAGGAGAATATAACGGCAGACGGCAGTTTGAAGAATGTAGGATGAATTTTTTGTTCTTCGTCAAGGTGGTTGAAATTCTTTATGGACATCATATGGGTCCACTTCCCAATTTGATAGTGTGGGAGTCCCCTTAATCTAGAGTATACTCACTAAACAACCCGTTTGTTGGCTCGTCTGACCGTTCCGACGACACTAAAGCCTAGGGGCCCATTGCCCATTGTATCTCACCTATATGTCATTATCAATTTTATTATAAACGACTCATGGTGCTCATTAAGGGCCATTTCGATATGAAAGACCCTTTTCATTCAGGTTCTTGAAGATTACTCTTTCGATCCCTATTTTCGTCTACGAAGGACGCCAAAATGTTTCCTTCTCCTACGAGCGACGGGGAAAGGCGTTGATTCAGGGCTAAGGTTGTACACTCTGAGATGTCGCCCTGTCTCTCAGAGGCCTCGTCAGTGACACCATACCTCTGTGCCATTCATCCATCTCCACGGGTTCCCACTGCTTGGATGATGTTGTCAGAGCCTCGTTGACCAGTCCTTGGCCACCAAGACAGATATCAGCAAATCACCCCATCCTTGCCACAAATGTCCACAAATTGTCCCATCTGACCCACAGATAGCAAATATGCTCCCAAAATGCTTCATCTGTCGAGCGACCGCGATCTGTCTTCCCCACACCACTTGATGGTGAGGTTAAGCCTATATGGGAAGAGGAAAAGAGATGTTGGCCAAAAAAGGATGGAGGATAGATTGAAAAAGGAAGAGAGGAGAGGATATCACCCTAGACAAGTTGAAGTTTGATGAATATCCGGTTAGGGTACCTCGGGTCCACCATTCCCGTGCTTACAAGTTGTGAGCCCCTGAGGAAATGTAGGATGAGTTAGATCTGTAGTTATAGTGAAGCCATGTGCGAGTGTAATACCGCCCATATATTCATTCATACATGGTGAGTTTATGAGCCGCCAATGAGCGAAATCAAGGAAGAAATATGAATTGAAATAGTCATTCATGAATTGGTGCCACTTCAAGATTGTGAATAAATATTCACAAATCACGTAGCTGTATGTAAATATTTCAACTCTTTGTAAACAACAGTTCAATCTGAGATCATTATTTGAGTAGGTAGTCATATAAGGCCTAGGCAGGAGACTGAAGAACAATTTACCAATAAGCGGCTGGTCCGGGTTCAATCCGGGTCAGGGTAGTATTATTCTACTCATCTGGTATTTTGCCTACTTTCTTGTCAAGAGCTACAAGGGATTATGAAAAATCTTGTGTGTATTTCTTGCACGAAGAGTCATTAGTGCTCTCCAAAAATTATACTGCGCTTTAAGTCAAGCATACATCTATTATTTTAAGTTTTACGAATCTTGTGAAAGTATAAATTCATTTAAAGGTATTTTTTCATCAACCTTTCCATGATCTTGAAACATAAAAATATACTGCATGTGAATTGTTTTTATAATGAGTGCCGTAAAGAGGGCTATAATATCAACAGCACGCAACAAAACTCATGAACCTACTTCAATACGTTTGATTTTGTAAGTATCTTACCCTCGCACGAATGATTGTACTAACTCAAGTTGATTCGTACACGTATCAATCATGCAAAATGGAGAAATCAGACAATATAATGAAGATTCAAATAATAATAATGATAATAATAATAATAACATAGACACAATGCGGCATTGTGAGTGCTCTATTATCACTTGAGGCACTCGTACGGAATAGACGAGACCCCAGTGCTGCCCTATGCTCCGGGGGATATTGAGTCCGTTGTGAAGAATGAGAGGTGCCGAATTTATTGGAACTTCTCATTCCCCACCCTCAGGCAAATACAAGAACAAGCCTGATGTAGTCCTCCTCGACCATCAAACCAAAGCGATGTTCGTGATCGAGTTTTTGGCGCCAGCCGAACCGAACATCGTCTCGAAGGAGGAGGAGAAACGGACTAAATATCGAGATCTTCTCTTCGAACTCCGCCGACTCTATCCAGACCATTATGTGGAATTGGTCATCCTGATTATCGGCTTCCTAGGAGGCACACGACACATGCTGCTCTAGGAGATCCAGAAAATACAAGCGTGCCATGATAAGGCACACATCCTGGCTGGTGGAATGCAGATGGCCGTCATACTAGGATCATTGCGTCTACTCAGGGCACACGGTACTTGGTCCCAGTGATTATTCACCTCACAGGCTATGAGGAGTAGTCACTGGATTTTATCCAGCACGACTCTGCGTGACGTCGGAGGCCGCAGGGTCGTGACTGGAATTATATGAACTAAAATAATAATAATAACAATAATGATAATAATGGAAATAATGATATTAATTATCATAATGATAATGACGCTAATAATGATAATGATGATACACAGTTACTTACCCACCTGTAGAAAATAACCAGTATGAAAAACCTGAAGATGAAGGCTAATGACCATAGTAGTCGAAGCCATGGACAAAAAAAAAATGATAATAATGATGCTAACTATCTCAGCATCTTTGGGTAAAGATTCAAACTAAATATTCTTTTCTAGTGAGCTCCTCATAAAGGGTGTTTGATTCACCGACGTACAGTCGCATTCAAAAAAAGAGCGTACAAGTATATTACAAAGAGAAATTAACTCCATCCTTATCTGCATAAAACGGGCTATCGGGAATGATTGTTCACCAAATGTTGACAGTAAAGTTGTCATAGGTTCTCGAAAACAAAGCATTGGCTGAGCTAGTTTTACACAACTAAAACTAGGATCCCGAAATCCTCTCTTATTAATACTTGTACGCTTTTTTATTGAATACGACTGTAAATCTGAAAGGGAGTGAGAACATTTCGAACATATTCAACCATAAACAGGGTGTAAATTTGAAAACTTCCAATGCGAATATCTCGCAAAATAAATAAGTTAGAGAAACTCCTTTTGGCGAAAATGCTAAAAAGTTAGGGTGAACTAGAACCACCATATTTCAGTGAAGGGATGTGCCACCCCGTCGGTGCGACACACCCCAACTTTGAAATGTCAAATGGCACTACCTACCTCATTTATGATAGCTCAATTGAACGGTCTCAGTAAGTATTATTCACCTGTACAAGACTTTTTTTCTACCCACTACAGGGTGAACGAAAAACATGAAGTCGATTAAAATAAAATGAATTGTGTTAAAAGGATATTTTATTTGATCAGATGTTCAAAATGCATTCCATTCTGTTGTGAGCAATAGTATAATCGATGTTCGAATGCCATTCTAACATTTTGGAACACATCTCTTGAAATAGATCTCCATTCTGCATTTTATTTTACAGTCAAATTTACACTCTGTACATAAAACAAGAGTGTTGAGAATATCCACATATCATCGTTTATTTCACACATTCCATCTGATCCTGTTTCTTTTTTCTCAAGGAGGTGAATATGTACTGCATCGATATTGAACACGTGATGGTTTCTAAATGTTTTCTCCCGTTAGAATTCAAAAAACAATTTTTTCAACATTCAACTTTTGATTCATGAGCGATATCTCTAATAGTGTAGCACATGGACATATAGACAGCACTTTGTATAGTAGTATATATGGTTGAATATGTTCGAAACCACATACCCTACCACCTCCTTCCGGATATACGTCGGTGAACTAAACACCCTCTATGATAGATACTAAGTTGACCCAACCGTGAAAGACACGAACCGCTATAAGTTTATATTTGTCGTGGCTCAGTTCACATGTTAACCCCAATCTTATATCACTAAACTCTACGGAAGGCTATATAGAATTGGTGCATTATACTTATTCATTAGTCTATTACTATTCTCAAATATCTCTAAACTTTCATGAGCATCTGATATCCTAACATTATCAACTTGCGTAACAAGTTTGAGGTTATTAATGAGTATATGTGTGTTATGATTGTGATTAAACATGATGTGTTCGGCTACACACGATAATTTACCATATTTCATACCATATTTCATCGTACATCTCCTACTAATAGAGCACAAATCATAAAGTTGCAATGTTATTGACAGAATAAATGTAATCAATATTATGTTCGCGAGAATGCTATCGAATTTCAGAAGCCATCAGTATATAGGAGCGGCAAAAATTGAACAGCCTACTGGTGGCAAATTTGTAAATCCGCCACTACTGACCGGAAATTGAACTGGGCAAGTGGACACATCACTTGACAGCCTGACATGCTTTCCCGCTCGGCTATTAGCATCAACTGACAGCAACGGGAGCGTCTAGGGACAGGACGCATCAAATATTGCGGAAGAGAAAAGGTGCGTTCTGTTGTGCCATAACTCAATACGGTTCTTGGCACTGTACATGTTTTATTGTGCATTCAAACCCATTTTCATTCCCATTCGCATTCATTTTCATAAGAAGGATTGAAAATTGGAATGACAATAAATGAAAATGACTTGTGATTATTATTGTGACATGAGAATTGACAGTAAAGAGAAAACATGTTCAGCATTTTTCGCATACAAGCTAATAATGAATAGAAATTGAAGACAATCACAAGAAACGGGAATTCCTTCATCTACGGCGTTGATGTCTCCCAAAAATTTTATCATTATTCTTATACAGGGTGTTTTATAATTGAATGCTGATCCTGAAGGGCGATAATCCTTGAATGATTTTGAGAAAAATTCTTCATGTGAACATAGGTCCGTAACAGCTTCGTTTCTGAGATACAGGATGTTGAAATTTAACAAAAAAATCAGTTATTGCCCAATATCTCTGAAACCGCTCTGTCTTTTTTCTTCAAGTTTGGTACATGCCAAGTATGAATAGAAATACATTTTTTATATAATGAAGGGTTTCTCAATTTCCATCAGTGGCGTCCCTGTTAACATACCCTGTCATATTTTTCATCAAAATAATGATACGCCACTGTCTTTTTTCCAAATTCATATCATTTTCGTAATTATCCTCTATCTTCTCATAAAAATGGTCTCCTCTCTTTTTTTCTTCTGGCAAACGGTTTTTGAGTTAAAAAATAAAATGCATTAATTTGCTTGTCCCTATTCGATTTTTACTCTTAGTCATAATCTCACAATTGTGGTAACCAAAAGATCTAAGCAATATTTTTAAAATTTTATGGTAACTATTTTTAAGTATTCGTAATGAAGAAAAAAGCCAGAGCGGTTTCAGAGATATTGGGGAATAACTGATTTTTTTGTTAAATTTCAACATCCTGTATCTCAGAAATGAAGCTGTTACGGACATATGTTCACATGAAGAATTTTTCTCAAAATCACCCAAGGATTATCGCCCTTTAGGATCAGCATTCAATTATGAAACACCCTGTATATTCGTTGGTTGAGAATCATGGATATTAAATTAGTGAATGATGGAAATGGTGAAATTGTAACATGACAGAGACAAATACGGGTCCATATACATATCATCAGAACGTTTCGACACAGACCGTCGATTAGTAGGAATTTATTCGACTAGAATAGTAAGAAATCAGAATAACAAATCATCAGAATTATATTTCAGCGACTGCAATATGTACAACTCGTAATTTGTCGAACCGTACTTTGACAGACAGTTTTATGTCAGAATGCATAAATCACAATCGTATATCGAAAGACTGCCATATATTCAGAAGTGTATCTTGCCAAACCAGTAAATAAAATATTCTTCATGTCGTCAGAATCATGGAAATATATAATCGTGAAGTCATAGAACCGTAAAAGCACATACTGCAATTCAGCGACTCGTACTCTGTAGACAACCATTTCATCAGAATGAACATTCCCGATCAGCAAACTGAATTGTGATGTACAGAATCTGAAAATGACAGGAAGCGAGAAGTTCATACCCGTAAAAGGACAGACTGTCGATATTTGATACACGTAAAATGAAAGATCCGTACAATGACAGACTGGTGAAAGCACAGACTGTCAATACTTTAGATCCGTAAAACGCAAGACCTGTACATCGACAGACTCGTATTTCATCGGACTACCAAAATCTCTGATCCATAATTCATCAAAAGCGTAAAACTGCAGACCCGTAAAACAGCAGAATCGTAAAATGACAGACTCGTACAATGGCAGAATCGTGCAGCTACCGGACCCGAGAATTTTCAGAATTTTTCGGATTGAGACTCGTGAAATAGCAGAACCGAAAAATGGCAGAACCGTACATTGACAGACCAGTGAAAGTTCAGAACCGTAAATCGACAGACTGTCAATATACCAGAATGTGTGGGACGCGTGGAGATTCCGAACAAGCGGTAGCGCATTGTTGCCAAGTTGAATCGATGAAAATTCGTTGCTCTACTCAAATCTGATTCAAATTGTTTCATAAAGAAATCTAGAGGGCTGAAAATGTTCGTACATTGTAGTATTTCTGATTAATAATTTGTTTGGTGCTAATTAGGAAGATATTGACATTATAATTTGATTGTATTTAGATAGAGAAGTATGTACCATTCTTTTCGTTGAGGAATTATATATAACAAAACATATCAGACATGTGAATGTAACTATGTTTCCTATGTATAATAGGGAAATCTATTCTAGGAGATTCTATAAGGCAGAAATGATATCATTGTATGTCCATTTCTGAACATATAAATATTGGAGAAGAACATCAAACTCTCAAACTTTTCTATAGTCCAATCGATTCTCCAATTGAATATATTAATTTCAACCGTTAGATAATATAAATAAAGAATTTGTGGGATTTGTATATCGCTACCTCGTTTCGGGAAACCAACTCCCCAAGAGTTTTCGAATATAGTTATATTTCATTGTCAATTGTGCTAAAATCCCTCACATAAGTTCATGTGTTCATTCAGAATTCGTTTTTCGAACAAAGTGTCACTTTTGATCCTAATAAAACAATCTACTATTTTCGTTTCAGTTGACGTTCGACAGTTTCACGCTGGGCCGCTTCGTGTCCTTCACGTCCGACGGCTGTCCCGACGGTGCCTTACACATAACAGAGGCGGACAGGCCGCGCGTGGGGGGCTCCTGGTGCGGCACCTCGTGGGGCCCCGCCGTCTACTACAGCGAGACCAGCAGCGTCACGGTGGCGGTGAATCTGCTCAGGTTGTCCAAGGTGGAGAACGGCTACAACTTCGACTACGTCATGGAGTACAAGCTGTTGAGGAAAAAGGCTGCGATCGTCAGATATGGCGGGGGTGAGTGGTACCTTCAACCCAAGAAGAATAATTACACAAGGAGTAATCCAGGGCCTACTCTATCTCACCGGGCCGGAGCATCGCTTTCGTGACGTCACACTAGTAGGGACAAAATCAAAGCAGTGGAAATTGTCTTTCCCGTTTCATTGATTCACCTCGGGAAAACGGTCACAGTTAGCGAAAAATATCAAGAGGTCAAATATGTACAGAACAGAATTTTCCAGAAGATGAATCAAATTTCACTGATTTACGATCATTAATTTCAGAAATATGGCATATCAAAATTAATTGAGGCCATTCAGAATTGTCCTTTTTCAAACAGCTACCAAAATTCCAATGTTTAATTCACAGAAATGATTTAATCATTTCAATCTAGATTGACTGAGTTTTTTTTTTCAAATTCCCAAGGGCCAACAACAAACCGATATTTCAATTCAAGTAGAACGATGATTCAGGTGTTCATTTCAGAATAGTTCGAAAAGTTTGGACGCCTCCCATGCTAATCCTATCAACAATGGATATATGCTGTCACTGACTTTTTTGTAGTAAATTTTATTGCCTACAAATCGGTATGATACACATCCACTTTATCTCGAAGGGTTTTAGCAGCGTTTATCTCTAAAGATCAGGACGCACTTTGATGACTGTAGAAATCCTATCACTCGAGTGTGTTATTACACAAAAGCGCCTATTCGGTATTAAGTATTTTCTGCTGAAGAGTATATATTTGAATAATAACGTTAAATTCATGAAAAAAATTTGATTTGGATACATTTGCAAACTATCAAAATTAAAAAGAACAAAATATGTGGGGTTCATATGAACACAACCTAACAAAAATAATTGAAAAAATATGTATTTCAACAATGAGAGATATAAAAATGAATATAAAGAACTGAATAACAAAATACCCAGAAAAACGATATATGAATGAATAAGGAGAAAATGAAAAAAAAACGTTGAATCCTTATACACAAACAAAATCAAACAAAATAAACTGTAGAAATGATCAACATAACAAAATTAAAAAAATTGGTAGATATCACAAAATTGAATACACTAATAACAAGAAATATATATACATCATCTAAATCACAAACTAAGAATTGAAATCTGTAATATATCTCATCCTGATCGAAAGTTTATTGATTTTTCTTTTATTTTTTTTTATTTTGCAATAATTGTTTAACAGAATATTTGAAATGGTTTTAGTGAATGTTCTGCTGATTCCATCAAGAGACCCACAACTGCAACATTGATTCTCGGAATAATTGAGAAGGGAATTGATTTTAATTTCTGCTGCATTCTCCAAAATTTTTATGGTGTGACTCACATTGTAGAAATATTGTTTCGAATTTTTCAGACACCAATATTAGTTGGTCTGAACCATACGCCATTTAGAAATGAAATGAGTAATAAAAAGTATATCGCCCTTTACCAGTCCAAGGAATCACCGCGAAATCGTAATACAGCGAAATTTGGGTTGGTAGGTATAATGGCCCATTTTTTACGCGCTCTTTATATTTAATTTCTTTCGGACTCATTGTAGGTAACAATTTTTACACTATTCAATTGATTCATTATCATAGTTTGATATATTGATAAAATGGAATTTCGTTGCAACGCCATAACTCGGTATTGATTCATCATATTGGATTCATTTTTTCACCAAAAGTTGAGGAATTTGTTGGAGATCATTTCGTCTCGATTGAGTGTACTTCTAAAATTTATAGTGAATGAGGTATAGCCTATCAATTACGAACGCACCAGTACGGACTGATGTGAAATCTTAACCTACTAGTGTGACGTCAGCGTCGAGAGCGAGGAGATAGACTACGGCCCGGTGAGATAGAGTAGGCCCTGAGTAATCTCTGGTGAAGTCCATGGTTTCTCAAAGTGTACTGAAGTATTAAATACTGTCGCAACTCAGATGGTTCTAGTATAGGTTTTATGGCATTATTGAGAAGAAACTGCGGCTCCACCACGTGTCGCATTACAGATGTTGACACTCCTATAGGTTGTGACTCAGATACTCGCTTGGCTTTTTGACGAGAGGTTTTGATCATTCCACCACCCAACCATATTCATCCCCAAATGAAGAGAATTGTTTTCAAAAGTACAACAAGCAATTCATTCAATCATGAAAATATAAAAAATGTGCCGAAAGGGTGGAACAGCAAATAACAAACATGAAACGAGCAAACAACAGAAACAAGATTATGGTTCTTGGTACTTACATTATGTTATGGGCAGCAGCACCAAAGTCGAGGAGATGTCACAGTCCCAAAGTGACACAGTGCCACTTTGGAAGTCAGCAATCAATGAATGAGTGCTATATGTACGATTGAACTAATAATGACCGAACTGATAATGACCATACCTTATCGATTCGGGTATACTATTTATATTCGGAATCGATGCTAGGATCGCAATTTTCCACATGGGAACGGTCGTTACCTTTCGATACCGCTTACCTAGGTATAAGCGTTTTTTTTGTGAATTATGAAGGAAATGACGTCTATGAACTCCGCTGACCTGATCGAAACTACAATGTACTGAGTTCTGAGTTTTATAATTTGGAAAAGTTGATTGATGATAAAAGATCTTGAAATGAACGAGAGTTTGAGTGATGTTAATTCATCATTTGTGTACTTCTTCACAATACTAAATGCGATACACAAAGTCATCTCCATGACAAATAGAATTAACATATCACTTGAAATTGGTAGATTTCCATTCTCAGCCTAACATCAGAAATTACATCAATGTTTTAAACTTGAAATGAGTGATTAGTACAACCTCCAAGATTTATATGATTGAGAGTGCTCACATGAATATAAGAAAATGTAATGTGGAATACTTGTAGGATGGGAGGAGGGGGGGGTTTCATTCTAACAACTCATATGGGGAAACCTAGGAATCCCCTACAAAACTTTCAACCATATAGATGCAATGTTATAGAATCACAGAGACGTGTTCAAATTGGCATGTATACTTGCACACGATGGAATTCTTCTGTCGTAGGCGGAAAGATCACATCAGACATGTGTCACACGTTACAAGTCAATGAGAAAGACAAGTGGCAAGTGACAAAATATGGCAGTAGCTGACAACCCAACAGGAACGAGAATGCATATACTATAGAACAATAGAGAAGAAGATATTTTCATGTTAGAATACAATAATGAGGATATGCTTATGAATATGAAATGAGAATAATCAAAATATTTTTTAAAAAAGAATATGTCACTGACCAAGGGTAGAGAAACACCGATTTCCATTCTCATTAAAAATAAAAAGAAATTGGTTTTTCTTCTTCTCTTCCGCCTAGATCAGGTGAATAACGTCGTGTGCAAGTACATGCCAGAATGGATACGTTTTTGTGTCTTTATAACATTGCATCCGTGTGAACCCGTTGGTGGTTCAATTATTGTTGGTTTCCTCATCAATTGAAAGGTTTTTAGGGGTTTGGTGAGTTTTCCCCATAGACGCATAAGAAGGGGGGAGACAAAACATTTCATTAATAAAAAAATATCTGTTAACAATATCACATACTTCCAGTTACAAATAAGATAGAGAGAGATGGATTTGAAAATGGCAACGCTGTAAACTGTGCGTCATAATCATACTTTTCTTCGCCAATCGTGTAGGTTGAGCAAGGAGCAAACGATTTTACTACAATAACAACGCTATTATACCTATTAGAGAATGTTTGCACTCATATTTTGGGACGCACGAAAGACAATTTCTATAAAACACGTAGAACATGATTCTTTGAACTCAGGAATACTATAGGAAGGTGAAGAGGGTATTGGATTTTCTAGAACTCTTCGAGTTCTTGATGGAAATGCTTCTATATACGTAAAGAATCCCAGAGAATTGCCGTTCTTTAGGAATATTATACGGGTTGGTGAATCAGACTCTTCCGTTCCACCTATCGCCGTTTTTTTTTTCAGCTACTGTGAAAACAAATGGTGGCAATAATCCGATCATTCGAATGCCTCTTGCGAAAATCTAAGGGGCAAATCCGGGACCCAACCGGAATTTATCGCCTAATTCTGGCCCAGAGCTCATTATTTATTTGCAGGAACTTCCACGAACTTACAAGAAACACTAAATATCGGTCTTGTTTTTTGCGTCCTGGAAAACACAATACGTTGTCAACTTTCAGAGTAATAGAGTGTCCAGATAACAGTATGCCCGGAGAATATAGTAATTTCCCTAACAAGTGCGGAAAGTGATTCTTTCCCGCACGTGACTGCCGTTGACACGAACGACGCGAAGCGGAGTTCGGTCAAGCAGTCGAGTGCGGGAAAGAAACTTTCCGCATGAGTTAGGAACAATATTTTTTCTACAAGCGTATGGGAAATTGGTCGAATCGTTCAATTAATTATTCAAGCTAATAGGAACAACTAACAAGAGATATATTGATATTTATTCTCTATTTATTAATTATTAGTAATAACTATTGTGAACTTACAGTTTGACGCATTATGTTGGTTCATTGCGGAAGCCAGCAGGCCCATTAGGAGTTTGGTCTCTAGGTTCCAGACACTTCTATGAAATGAGCCAAAAATACATATTCTTCATTCGGTTTTTTCATTTCTTTATTGTTGCACCATTCAATAAAACGCGTGTATAGCTTCTCATACCTTTCTTAAGACTTCGTTGGTGATAACGCCTCTGTATCAAATCCCTATAGCTAGAAGTTTTTGATCACATTATGGCCATATTATGGCATTTTCACTGAATCGAAAATGACAGTAACGCTGTGTCTGTCACTTCGACAATTTCAAACTTATTTGAGGTTTGATTGGCATGACAAATTGACGTTTCCCGTCAGATCAATCCAAATCTATAGGGGGATTTTTATAATAATCCATTTTCATTTCTCGATATTTCTTAATTTTTACAATAAATAGTGCAATTTGATGGATGATTCTGAACATACATACTTAATACTGCAACAAACAAACTCAAACTTTCATATTCCATCACCAACCACTTATATTATTAGCGATTTTATCATATCTTTGTTTTCCCGCACTAGTGCGGGAAAAAATTTCCCGCAATAGTGTGGGAAAATTTTTCCGCACTGTTGCGGGAAAATGACACTTTCCAAACTAAATTGCGTGCGGGTATAGGGTGAATCACGCACGCTTGTAGAAAAAAGTTTTTGTGTACCTTTGAAACTCTATAGGGAGTTTTTATGTTCACAACAAAGAAATAAATAGAGACGACAGCGATGTTTTGAATATTTTTATGCTTGGAAAACATAAAAATACCAGAGATTGATGATGCTTTTTTCAAGGAACTGGGACTGTCTGATGACCGAAAGAGATGTACGGGTCATCATCGAGAAATCAAAATAGGTACGTCAATAATGATTGGAGGTTGCCTAGGTATAGTTATGAATGTGCAGAATATCCTGGGATTCACAGTATAAGTAAACACAAACGACTTTAAAGGCTGTTTGATGGATTCTGCTCAATCATTTAAAGAGGAAAATTGTACAGTGAACATCGAGTTGGAATAATTATAGTGTTATATTATCACGATTAGAAAATTTGGTTTGTTGGTAAAAATGGACTACTCCGTTGAGGTCACGTGACTTCCGCTACGTGTCAAAAGTTGGATTCTTTCTTTAAATAATCGTTGAAAAAAACTTATTTGTTAGAATTTCACAAACGATTACAGAGAAAAGTTGTTTCTATTCCAATTTAACATGAGAGTGTCGAGGACACATTTGGACGTTCTTTCGGAACTTTCGGTTTTTTTATTTTTTCGATTCCTACATGTCTCTAATGATAAAAAAAATATCACCGGTCAAACTATTCCATTCTAGTAGCTTCATCATGCTACTAACTCCCAATTATCAATTATCGGCAAAAACATGATTTTGTTCAGAAAATAATAATCGCCGCTTCAAATTTCTGTTACATTTGATGCAAAATTAATGTATTGCCTATTTTTCAGGAGCGAAATTTATTAAAATTGATTTTTTTCACTGCTAAAATGATGCCAAAGTCAACTATAAAATTTTCATCGAATTACTTTACGCATAGATGAAATGCTTTACGTATCTAACCAAAGTTCAGAACAGTTTTGACGAAGTATCAATGATCATTAGAGGAAAAAAAAATCAGGAACCAAAAGTTGCAAAAGGAAGTTGCAATTCGAGACATGAGTAATATTGGAATAAAAAAAATCCTTCGTAAACCAACCTCTTGAAATTCGAACAAATAATTCAATTCTCATCAATAATTTAAAAAAATCAACTTCTGACATGTAGCGGAAGTTACACTGAGAGAAAATACTAGATAGAATTGAAAAATCACTATACATATTACAGATATTTCTAACGCTATAATAGCGCTCATAAAAATTTCTCTCAATACTATAATCCATTTCTTTCAGAATCCCAATATGAATATCTTGGTATTTCGGAATAAAGTTTGTTCAGTTGTGATAGAATTTGTTTTAAACAACAGACATTTCTGTACATAATAAACATTTTTTTGATAATAATAATAGAAATTTATCATGATATGTTTTTCTTATAGTTGAAGGAATATCTATCATCACAAACGACAGTTCTGTACAATTGGAAGAGTAATGCTATAAAGGTATAAAATAATTCTGTATCATTGAAATAATTATTTTGGTAATCCTAGAGAATCTTCTTGCAGCATTGAAGGCATTGAGTGAAATAAAAAATTGATGAATCCTCTTTCTGAATTCTCTATAGCAGAATCATTGTTTTGAGGCGTCTTGGAGTTTGTCTGTGAATAGTCAGTATGATTTTCCGCCAATATTCAGTATGATTTTCTGAGGAGTTGTCTTCCATGAATTTTCTTCAAGCATTGTGACCTGGAAAAAAAAATAAGATGAATTGAAAGCAATATCATAACATAACATTTATCAATATAATAATTGATGCCTTCAGTAAGTTGTTATTACCAAGTCAACATCGCCCCCTCAGGGGCTCACAACTTGTGAGTACGGGTGTGGTGAACCCGAGGTACCCTAGCCGGATATTCACCATACTTCAACTTGTCTTAGGTGATATCTTCTTCTCTCCTCCGTTTTCAATCTTTTTATCGGCCTTTCTTGGCCAACTTCTCTTTTCCTCTTCCCCTCCAAGCCCAACCTCACCATCAAGTGGTGTGGGGAAGGCAGGCCGCGGCCGCTTGACGGATGAAGCATTTTGGGACCATCTTTGCTATTTTCTGCCAGATGGGACAATTTGTGGACATCTGTGGCAGGGATAGGGCGATTTGCTGATGTTTGTCTATGTGGTCGAGGACTGGTCAACGAGGCTCTGGCAACCTAATCCAAGCTGTGGGAACCCGTGGCGATGGATGGATGGCACCGAGGAATGGTGTCGCTAACGGGGCCTCTGGGAAACAGGGCGACATCCCAGAGTAAGCAGCCTTAGCCCTGTGCAGGGGGCACCACAGGGCTGGACCAACCCCTTCCCCCGTCACTCGTAGGAGAAGGAAAACTTTTGGCCTTCTTCGTAGACGAGAACAGGGATCGGAAGAGCAATCTTCAGGAACCTGAACGAAAAGGGTATTTCATATTGAAGTGGCCCTTAATAGGCACCATGAGTCGTATGTGGTAAAATTGATAACGGCATGTAGGTGAGATACAATGGGCCACTAGGCCTAAGTGTCGTCGGAGCCTACAACGGGGTGGAGTGTTTAGTGGGTATACCATGGAGGGGACTCCCACACTATCATATGGGGGATTGGACCCATGTGATGTCTATAAAAGATTTCAACCACCTCGGCGAAAAAAAAAAAAAAAAGTCAACATCGCCCTGCTCTTTACCAACGTATAGTTTCGATTTTCTAATTCAGTAAAATCGTCGCAAATAAGGGGGGTTACCTTGCATCAAATGGGGTAGTTCTGATTTTTTGATATAATGTATATGATGGATGGCTTATGATAAATGTGAGTTCTCGACCTCGAGAGACCACCGGATCATTTTGAAATACTAAGAAAAGCGCAAAATTTTCGGATTTTTCTCAGTTTTTATCAATTTTGACACCTTAGGACCCAATTAACGTCAGAAGTGACTATGTATTGTATTGAAGTAGACTGGATTTTCAATGAAATGGGGCAAAAATGGTTTCTGTAGACCCAATACTTTCCGAGATACAGCTAATTGAAGTTTTGATGATGTGATCTCCAGTTTCGACCTATCCACTATTTCAAATTCACAAGAACATGAGCAATTTCAAGCTCTTCGAACAGAATTCACTAATGCACTTCATACTTTCGAACATGATGGTCCAAAAGCAAAGCTCTGGTCGCAATATATACGAATGGTTACTTTGGTTAAACAATTCATTGAGGCAGAGCGGATGGGAAATTGGGATCTCCATCACGATACCATCCAAAAAATGCTGCCATTTTTTCATGCCAAGTGCGCTCACATGTATCTTCAAGATATGCTTGTATTGAAAGATCTCATATATCGATTATCCTCCATCTGACGACGAGTTCGACCTACCTGGAGAAGATTTTTTACATGATTAAGTGGTGAATGAGAAGGAAACTTCTCCAACAGCATCAATACCAAATCTAAGGCACAATAACTTGCTCCAGACTTGAAAAATATTGAAAATGAGAATTTTTCATATATACATACAATCATCATGGCAATGACATATTAACAATTAACAAATAACCTTCTCATAATATGTTTATGGTGTATGTATACTTATGTTCCTTCATTTCACAAATCCTTCTTCTCTAATTTGCAATCTTCGTTTACTTTGACCAGCTGTATCTCAGAGAATATTTGGTCTACGGCGATCATTCTGTACTTATTTTGCTGTGAATTCACCCTACATGAAATATGTATTTCGTCAAATTTGAAGAAAAATTGATTCTTCAGTGTCAAATGGGCTAACACCGGAAAGAAAGTGTTAAATTAGATTACTTTGTGAATTTTTCGAATATTCGAACAGATATACCGCGGAAACTATTCGGTCTACAGATATCGTTTTTGTTTCATTTTGTTGAGAATTTAGAATACTTTAAAAAAATATACAACTACTTCCACCATAAAATGGGTCCTTGGGGGTCAAAATCGTTCAAAACTGAAAAAAAAAAACAGAAAATATTGATGTTTTTCAAGTATTTCAAAATGATCCGGTGGTCTCTTGGGGTCGAAAACTTAGATTTATCATAAGCCATCCATCACATACAACATATCAAAAAACCAGAACTACCTTATTTGATGCAAGGTAAAATGTACCATTTTACTGGACTATTCAGGGCTGCAAACTTTTCAATAAACTCCCTGATAACATAAGAAATTCAGGAAATGTACATATCTTCAAATCGAGACTTCTTCAACTTCTTCTGTCAAAGAAATGCTACAGTATAGATGAATTGAATCTGTAATCCTGTACCATATGTTTATATAGGAGGGAATTATTTAGGTATATTCGACTTAGTTTGACTCCTAATATCATTTTCCGGAAATTGGGGTGGTTCCATGGCTGTTGGCAAGCAGTCTATGTCACTGAAGATGACCATACTTGGTCATAGAGTGCATTTTTGGTATATCTCTAGCTCCAGCAAAGTTCAGGATCCTTACCCAACGATTACGTAAGATGCAGGGGTGTTTCCATTAGAAGTGGGTCACACTGTATATAAATATGAATAAAGGAATACATTGCGGATTCGCATTCTCTATGTGATGAAAATATCCATTCTTTCTTGGTTTATTCAACAGAAAACAAATACTTACCTGGCTATATTCCACGACAAACATTGAATATGTCATACATCCAGAATCAAATTCACCCAGATGACAGGAGTATGTCAACTAATAATAATCCTCAGATGTCAGTTCGTTATGGTTTTAGTTATATTATGAGTATACTTCTCGTATATATAAATTTCTTTTCAATAAAATTCTGAACATATTGGTAAGTTATGTTTTTGTATCATGATATATTATACTATTCTATCCGATTTGAGAAAGTATTTCAATTCTCAATTTCAGAGGATTTTGATTTTTAATGATCTCCTTTTGTATATGTACAGTCTGTCAAGTTTTCGATGCTTTTGTGCGATATCTCAGTTGTCTTTGGAGATAGAGAGTTGCGGTTTTTACATCACTCTCTTACTTTTTTGTAAAGCGGACAATGCCCGCAAACAGAATTTTCACAGCTCCTCATGTTTTTCAGCTACTGGGCGAAATTGAAAATTCCCACTTTTTGAACACCTTCTGTATCTTGGTTAGTATCCAACTTATTGGCAAGGTGAGATCGGGACCTTGTATAACTTTTCACGCATGATACAGTGGCGTACTCATTATGTTTCCGTAATTGTGACATATCTCATTATTCATTTATTTATTTTGAGTGTGAAAACGGAATTCATAATATATTTTATATCATGGTTTCTCCAAGTATAGGTATACTATGTATTTCCTCACTTTGTCAATGAGAAATTATTCTTGGACAATAAAGTATATTATTGATTGATTGATTGGCTCATTTTCAGAAATTGAAGCCAACATTTCCTTTTTCAAATGGGACACCCTGTATATTCCTTCACATTTCGATTAAAATTCTTTCTGGCTCTCCGAAAATATATAAAGGTTGACATTTTTCTATATTATTGATGTTTTAATTCAAAGATATTCTTTTACTATGCGTTTTCGCTGGTATAGGCCGTGGTGACTCAGTAGAAAACAAAGCTGTTTATAGCTGTCAATAGTTGTTGACATGAACGTTTATCAAGCTGAATAAACCGAGGAAAAATATATTTATATTCACCATTTCATCTCCAAATATGCCGCTTTTTTTTGTAATGTCTACTGCTCATCTCATTCTTGACCTAGCAACACTGGCTGAGAGGCTGAGACGTACGGTAGCTGAAATCCTCGAGCAGAATGAGTCTCTTGCGTCTTGCTATGTTGCCCTATGTGTAACGATTGGGCAAACAAGCTGTAGAATTCATGGTCTTATCGAATTACTCATTTCATGGATATTTTTAATGATAAGTCGTCACATAAGCCTACCCTGTTGTTTTCTTTATCTCAAATTTCACATGGATTCTTTGCTCTTGCTAATCTCTCCAGCCACCTCATAATATATTTTATATCCCAATCTATAAAATTCCAAACGAGGGTTCAAGCTGAGAAGGGATCTGCAGTAGCCCCATCAAAATGGATCGTGAAGAAAATTGAATAGGAACGCCAAATGCAGGAATATCGGTTGAATTTCCTCCTAATATTCATATATACAAGGTCCTAAATGAAGCGCAGAATGGCGAATCTGGAGCCAGTGGAGTGCTCAAACAAAATTCATCAATTCATTGTAATCCTGTTATCCTAGATACATTTGTTTCAGAATTGATACTTCAATAATAACTGTGCTTTTCTTCAATGTCACCCCCCCCCCTCCAGTTATTTTTTGAACGGGTCAACTGAAAGAAATGAAAATTGGTGCATCAATACTATATTTTGAAGTCGAATTGACAAATGGAAATTTCAAGATGGCGACTAGGCGCCATCTGGGATAAGAAAATCAAATGGAAACCCCCTTTCCACAAGACCCCCGGTCTTGTGACATATCATTTTGAAGTTACTGACGAATAATTCACAACCCTTGAATATAAAGACAATATCTCCATCTACTACAAAATGGCGGAACATATATTAATTGTCTCAATACCTCGACGTTCAACTTCATATTTCAAGAAAATAAGGTGATTTCAGTTCAGAAGATGCTCGGAATGGTTGCCTTGAATTTCTTGACATAAGAACAGCCTATTCGATATTTCACGCCGAACATTCTCGAACACGGTAACGTCGATAGTTCTACAAATATTCGTTATTAATGCGCTGTGTCCAATATTGATGCAGGTTCAGTTTCGTACACCTTCTGCTTCAAATAGCCCCATAAAAAGAAGTCTGAAGGTGTCAAATCTGGCGAGCGGGCTGGCAATTCCGTAGGACCTCTATACGACCAATCCAACGACCATGAAAAGTATCATCCAAATAGTTTCTCACTTGTCTGGAGTAATGTGGTGGTGCTCCATCTTGTTGGATTACAATATCCATATCAAATTCATTAGGATTTGCTTCGACGATTTCGGTGATTAGAGAGTCAACAGTTTCCTCCAGCATATTCAAATACAGTTTTGGTCAATGAATAGAGGTCCTACAATATAGTTTCCCAATATTCCTACCCAAACGTTAATTTTTTCTGAATATTGAGTATGAGTTTCCCGGAAAACGTTCGGGTTGGTGTCACTCCAATAACGGCAATTCTGTCTGTGAACATTGCCGTTGAGAAAAAAATGTGCATTTGTCACTAAAACAAATATTCTGGTGATAGGAAGGATGCCTTGCAGTGGTTTCCATCATGATTTCGCAGAATTCTATTCCTCGATTACGGACATCTTCAGTTAACTGGTGTACCATTTTGATTTTGTATGGATGATACTCATTCCTCCTCAAAACTCTCCACACAGTAGAAGGACCCACCTCACAAATGTTAACGACGAAGGAAGTAGACTATTGAGGATTTACTATCATCTCACCAATTATTTGAACTTGCTCTTCTTCCGGAATGGTCGGACTTTTTGTTCTGTACACTACCGGTAGTTGTGGATACAAGTTCCCTTGAATATTTTCTACAGATAGAATGATTTGGGAAACGATCATTAAAAATTCTCTCGGTTTCGTGAAAGTTACGCGTCGCACCGTAAATAAAAATAGCTCCGATTTTTTCTTCCAATGGACGAGAATTGACCATTTTAGAGATAGTTTACGTGGTACCTATTTACTATGTAGTAAAACCAAAAACTGGATGGAAATATTTCAACAGAACATGATGTTTGTTGTCGTACTAACATTTTTTGTCTTTTTTACAAACAAAAAATATCCTCTGAAACCTTATCGAGTCGTTGGGATTGTCATACGATATTATGTTGTTTTATTGCAACTATTAAATGTTCCGCCATTCTGTAGTAGATGAATATATTGACCTTGTTCTCTAGGGTTGTGAAGTATTCGTCAGGAGCTTCAAAATAATGTGTCACAAGACCTCCCTTTCCATTCAATTTCACCATCTTGAAATTTTCTACTCCAAAATATAGTATTCATGCACCAATTTCATCACCCCAAGTCTCAATTTTTGCAGTTGACCCGTTCAAAAAATAACAGTGGGGGGGGGGAAGACATTAAAGAAAAGCACTGTATATTACAAAGTATTGAACTACCTGCAAACAAGTTGATTAGAAATTCGTAGCAGATCGCTTTTGACCATACAATTATCAGTACATCCCTGTGAGTATAGCGTACCACTGAAATACGCCAACTGAACATTTTCATTAGTGATATCAGGATGTTCTGGATATTCGAGACAATTCTGTCGCTTCATTGTTCCCCAAATTGTGTTGCCGAGCAACACCACGAGTCCACAATTGAGTTAACAATGTCAAACAGAATTATGTTGCTAATTTGACTGAAGATGGCCATTCGAATGGCTGAAACATGTATCAACATTATTGAAGCAGGATTGACTGCCTCTTTAGACATTAAAATTGTGGAGACGACTTTGAGTTTTCTTTCTTGATCATTTCACTCCACTTTGAGTATGGACTACTACAGAAAAAAAAAATATTCATTTTTGTGCAGAAATTGAATTCTAGGAGCGCAATATTCTTTGTTTATTCAACGAATTATCGCAGTTTGGTAGGAACCATAACAAGTTACATCGAATAAATTTCTCATCGGAAATAACATTATGTATTTTGTTACGGTATGGCAACAACGTCAATGTGAATATTATGACACGAAATTTTTGTTGATTCAGATTGTTTCTCTTCGTGGATATTCAATCCTTTCACTGGATATAATACTTTAGAAGAGAGAATACATTGAGACATTTGAGGAAACAGAATCCAGCAATATAAATACAACGGCTTCTTCAGCTGCTGAAAATTCAATATCATTTCATAATACTGTTTTCGTTCACCATCTCTCGCTAGATTTAATAAAATAGAGGGTTCAGAGTTCAAACGATGGATCCAAAAAATAATAAGGATTGGCCTCGCTGAACTAGACATGGAATGCTTGAAATGTTATGGAATGTTTGAAATATGCAGTATTTCATTTGCGATTTCACGGATCACCATCAGAGGTATAGTCTGACTCACAAAAGATGTCCTCAAGAGTCAGGAGATATTGTGAGTCAAGAACACAAGATGAAAGTTGCATTCATCAACCCACGGTCAATCTGATGAAGCCTAGGATATTTCAACAATGATTCAAAAGCGTTAGTTTTCCCCAGGGTTAGACATGTTCTAGGTGGTTAAGCATTTGGTAATTGATACATTACATGAGCGATCGAGTGTGTACCGCATCAAACATGCGTATTTGTTCAATTAAAATACTGACGCTTTGTCCTCGCGGCTACCTAGCCACTTGTATACGAATAATAACCGATCTCTCTTCTGACAGAAGTGTTCACACGCAGCCGGAACAGGATATATCGGTTATAAATATTCTGCAGAGAAAGCAGACATACCGAATTACATTAGTATTTCCCAGACGGCACCTCAAATTTCTGGAATATGCCTTCTCCTTCCTATTTTCTGAATGATATTGTCATTTCCTTGGATCGTATTGTTAAATATTTGAACGTAACAGAGAAATAAAAAAAACTATTGAAATCAGCTAAGATTAACTCAGATGTTGACAAATTCACTACCTTTCTTGTTTTCAACTTTTGTTGCACGCCCGAAGGAAAAGAGCAAAGGTTATTGAATTCGATCAGTTCTCATATTGAAGTATTTGCTATGCTATTCATGTATAACTATACCCATTGCAGATCCTGTTGAATTCATCGCCGCTACCGATCAAGAGAACAGGGAAAACATACGACATATATAGGACAAAAGACACACGAGGCGAGGCGCATCGTAATAATAGATGTTCTCGAATGAGAAATTTTTTGATAATTCTCAACATTGACAGTTCACGATGAAACGACGTATCAAGTACACACAGAAGTTATAAATACCTTTGTGAATTTCAGATGTTGGAATGATCCATAATTTGTTGTATTAATTTACTATCATTCTGAATATAAAAATGTGCTTGAAAGTATCAACGTTTCGCTCCAACGTTTAATATTGGTGGTAGATCAACACAATGTAATGAATTGTTGGAAACGGAAAACAGTAACTCGAAGTTTCATAAAAGAGTGTGTGTTCAATAGGTTATTTCCATGCAATATCAAATGTGACTTCAAAAAAATAAAGTAAGCGCTGAAAATATTGAAAATGTCACGTTCTGATTCAGTATTATCTTAGGAACCCAAGAATGTTACAATAAATAGGTTGTTTCATTAAACAAAATGAAACTGGAGTCATTTTAGATGAAATCAGAAAAGACCGGAAAGTGAAAAATATGAGAAAACTCTCCTCTTCACATACCATTCACCTATACCAAATATCATTATTTTACACGTGATATTCTGAAAGATATTCTATACGTTGAAAACTGTAATAACTGGTAAGATAATCATTCATTGTAAATGGGTAGAAATGTCGCGGGAAATAACGTATTTTTCAATCAAAAGCTATAATATAGGTAGTTCAAGAATTCGTATTTTCAACATATCTATTAACGTTAGATATTCACGTTGGGAATATGTTATTCAAACGATATTTCATATTGGTGTTATTTTCCTAATCAAATTAACAACGTTGAGGAATCATTGATTGACGTAATTAAAACTCATTCAATGTTGAATCAACATACCTACAAGCATGCGCCCATTGGGTATGACTAGTATTCTTCAAGTATGTTCGAGATCGATATCCCATAATTTTTTATCCACCATTATGTTTTCAGGCCCTCCCCTCGCCGGCCCCCCACCCGCCTCCAACGCGACGGAGCCGTCGATCTACACTGCCGCCCCCGAACCAGAATACTACTTGGGCGATCTGATAACGGGTACCTACTGCTCCCGCATCTTCAGCGACTGTGATAGGAAGCACTGCCGTCTCCAGTCCCCCAACTTCCCGGGGATCTATCCCCGCAACCTCACCTGTTACTACGCCGTCAGGCAGCACGAGATACCTCCAGGTGGGTATGATCTAGTGATTCACACGAGACCAATGAGACGGGACTTTCATAAAGTCTCGTCTCGTCTCGCCGATGAAATATGAAGTCCTGCCTCGGGTCTCGTCTCGCAGCCTCCAGTCTCGTCTTGTCTCGCGTCTCGTACGAGAGTCTCGCAAATGTATCGCAATTTCGTCATGCATATAATCTTGTTCCAGTCTAGTACGGGATATTTACCTTCACCTACTTCTCAGGTATAATATGTAGGAGTGGTAAGGGAAAATTACAACAAAAATTACATTATTTATTGAAAAGTGAGTACCTAATATAGGTACATACTAACATCATACATCTAAACGAGAAAAAAAAAACAAAGCATTATACAGGGTCACGGTCACGGTCGATGGCACCTTAGACGTTTACGGAGAACGGGACATAAGATCATTCTAAAAATCTGGTCACTCAAGTAATTGCTCTTGTTCTATCGATCTAAAATATTTTCAGCTCTGCGGCGTTGCCGCTTCTATCGAAGAGTAGAAACAACTTTGATATCTTAAATGGAACACCCTGTATTTTATCGCATTTTCAGATTCTCTCTGATTTCATCGATGTATCACACTTGGGGTCTAGCGGAAATGATTACAGAGATATAGGGTGTGAAAAATCGACATTTTTCAACTTTTTCAACTTTCAACTTTTAACTTTTTTCAAATTTTTTTGTGGAAACTATTCATTATTGGTCAAAACGGCTCACATGTCCCTATCCCAACTTTTGATCAACTATCTACTGACATTTAATTGAAACAAATACAGGGTGGTGCAGAATTCAGATCTTTTGATCACCCGGTATATGTCCCAATTGAATATCAGTAGATAATTAATCGAAAGTTAAGATAGGGACATGTAAGCCGTTTTGACTAATGATGAATAGTTTCGACAAAAAAAATTCCTTAAGTTGAAAAATGTCGATTTTTCACACCCTATATCTCTGTAATCATTTCCGCTAGACCCCAAGTGTGATATATCGATGAAATCAGCTCTTCAAAGAAAATCTGAAGATGCAATAAAATACAGGGTGTTCTATTCAAAATAACAAAGTTGTTGCTACTTTTCGATAGAAGCGGCAACGCCGCAGAGCTGACAATATTTTAGATTGATAGATCAGGAGCAATTACTTGAGTAACCAAATTTTCAGAATGATATTATGTCCCGTTCTCCGTAAACGTCTAAGGTGCGATCTACCGTGACCCACCCTGTATATTCGAAAGTTATGAAAATAAAATAGAATGTTTTGTCTATATGTGTTAAATAGTCTGAATTCTCTTTAAATATGTTGTATTATGGATGAAATTCTCAAGTCTGCAGTCGGCACGCAGAAATATTTACCTGTGAGATTCTCGCACTAGACACGAGAAGTCTTGCACAAGACTTTAAACAAGACCAATAAAAGTCTCGTCTCGTATTGTCCGAGTCTCGTCTCGAAAACGAGACGAGACCATGCGAGACTCTCGAAAACAAGACTCTCCTGTAACATATAGTAAATAAGGCACTCGTGTATCCTGATTCTCGACTGGGACATCCCCTTGAATGACAGCGAATGTTGTGTACAACATCTTGGCAATAACAATCCTTTCCACAACTACCGTTCATTCAACAATACAGTACCGTCTGTGGACGAGCAAACGTGATATAGGTATCACCATCAATAAAAAACTCTTCTGGTCGGGTCATGTAACAGATATTGTACACAAAGCAAACACTCGCATCTTTCTACTGCGCAAGTGTTTCACCAATCCTAGTCCGCAACTATTTGGTCAACTAAACAAGTCGTATATACTTCCTCTCCTAGAGTATGGTGTTCAAATCTGATCTCCACACCTAGTGAAATAAATACAACTCTTAGAGAGAACCCAACGTCTGGTCACTCGAATGGTACCCTCACTCAGGCACTTATCCTATGAATATAGACTAACCCGATTGAAGATTCCATTTCTCAAAGACAGGCGAGCCAAAGGAGATTTTATTCTGACCTACCCCATACTGCACGACACATTCTTTGAGCTGAACACGGACCCCAGGCTGAGGGGACATACAATGCTTAAACGCGATAACTTCAAGTCCACCGTTAGGCAAAGATTTTTCTTCAATAGAGTATTTGGGCTATGCAATTCGCTCCCAGAGGCGGTTGTGACAGCTCCAAGCATGAAAAGTTTCGAAAATGGCTTCGACGCGTTCCAGTATTATAATTTCTGAGTGTACCTATTGTGTTGAGCTCCCTTATTGTCGATATTTTCGATTATTATGTTTTAACGATATCACTCACTCTGTACTGTAATGTAAATATATACTTCTTTGGCATAATAAGCTCTGCCTCTGCTCTTATGGGTTGCGTGCAAGAACTGGAGGCACCACATTGAACCACAACCTCACTTTTCTTATTTGTTTACAAGTGATTGAAATGGTTTTCCACAAATATTTTTGCATACGAATCGTATTTTTCGGCTATTCATCAATTCGTTCATGCCATTACATTGTGCTGTTGTACAATGCACAGAAACTGCAGCGGAAGACGAAGGAATCCGGTTGGTACATTATGATTTGAAAGTAAGTACCTACTATAGTCGCTCACATATGGTTTCCATTTTTGAAATTAGGTATTTTCTCTGATTTCTCATCGGAATTCCTTCTGCAATTGGAGCTAATAGAAATACTCGTGAAATTTCTAAAAAAATTGATTGGATTCATGCAATCAAACGGGAGGACTCGTCTGATATGCTGACGAAATTTAATCATGTGTGTTTTAGACATTCTCAATCTCTTAGCATCAGTATTATAACTTCTATTGCAGAAGTGGCAGGAGGAATATTAATAAGAAATGACAACATTTCATAATTATTACTCTGTGAGATTACTATT